>MU226080.1:189996-203768 GCA_018584345.1 Thuja plicata
GAGGAGTAGATTGGAGTGATATAAATTCAAGATCGTAGATTGGAGTGATATAAATTCAAGAGAGTTTATAAGATTGGAGTGATATAAATTCAAGAGGAGAAACAAAGGGAATACACATTGAAAAGCTGAAATCCATCATCATCATAGTCAGAGTTCAATATCTTCAAAGAAACAACGTAAGCCCGCCGACGTGATTACCAGCAAATCACATCATTATAACTGAGTTAGGATCCACAGGTAAGGAACCTTGGAGTGTTTTCTCACGTTCTTTGTGAGTATATGCTTTTCAAGAGAGGGTTGAGTGTTTGGTACCCTGTATCAAGCGTTTAGTCCTATATGTTATGTAGTGGTACAAAACTCACATCAACAAAACCCAACTCAGGGACTTAGAAAGTTTTATCTTTATAGGCTGCAAATGGAATAGGGATTTGAATTAGAGTCTTAGGACAATAAAAATGAACAAACTTAGCCCTTAAAATAACAAAAATCAGACCCTCATCATCAAAGAAGGAAGTTTGATTTGCTGAGGACAGTCTATGGTAAGTCTGAAGATAAATTAAAATCAGTCCTAACACTTCATTAAATACACTTCAAATCATGATCCAAGTTTTTCCATATGAAATAGGAATTAAATTACCAACCAATCATGATAGTAGATTCACTTTCACTATAATGACAAATTCAGATTTTCTGAAGACGACTCTTGAAACTTACCTTTTCCGGATGAATTTGACCTCCAAACTTGGTGTTTTTTGTGCAAGAATATCCCCCAAACACTCCGCAACAGCCCTTATAATGATTTGGTAAGTTGGTGAATTATGAGGATTTTTCTAAAAATCACCTCTGTCTAGGTGTTTTCAGACTTTAGTCTAAAGAGTAATGTTGTTTCAGACCCCTCTTGGCCTTGGAATGGGCATCAAATCACTCCAATAGGTCTGCAATAAAGATCCATTAGACTTTAATACATTAGATAGACTTAGAATTGTTTTTTTAAATCGAACCTCAAGGGGAGATTTTCAGACTGTGAAAATTTACAAGTTTCAGCCTCTAATTGTTTCCAATCAATCCTCAAAATCATCCTTTAACCTCACAATCAATCCGCAACCGAAGTTTCTAATGTTTTAAGAGCTTGTGATTTTTCTTGATGTTTCCAAAAAAATCGCACCATATGGAGGAATTTTCAGATTCTGGTCTGAGGATGTACACTAACTGCCCCTTGATATCATTAAAATGGCCTTGAAACTCAAGTTTTTCCCTTCCAAATACCCTGCAATCAAATTTGATATAGTTTGATCAATGAGAAAAATTCAAAGATTTTTGCAAAAGAAAAAAAACGGCCCTCATGGAGAAACTTTTCAGATTAAACTCTGAATACACTTGCTCTTTACCATCTTCCCTTGTGAATTCCTTTGTTTGAGGGCTAAGAAAAAGTTCTGATTTTACCTCAGCAATCAAACATATCAGCTTTCATGGCAATGGTTGATGCCTCCTCACTTCCTTGGATCGATATTCAGCCTTCTCATGGTTGGGCGCCTTCTTTTCGAACCTTCAAGCTCTTGTCTTCACCACCTTTGACCATTAAGTCAATCCCTTGTATTCTCTCATAGTTGTTGCGTGGTCTTTTAAAGTAAATTTGGGTTGGAGTTTCTCCCACTCAAGCAATGTGGGACTAAAACAAGCCACCTAGAAACTCGTGCAACCAGCCTTTAAATTATTTCTCTTTTTTTTATTTAATTTCAATTTTATGCCTCCAAGGGAATTTGATCCATATAGAGATTGCATTTATTTTCTAAGTCCACCTTTTACCATCCCCAAAGAGGGAAATTCTAACTCCATTGTGATTATTCATTGTTGCTTTTCATTCACCCAAGTGGGAAAATTTGATCCCCATAGGGATAAACTCAATCCCATACTTGAATTTTTTAGCTCATCTTCAATTGCTTTCAAGGGGAAAATCGACCTCCATCTGGATTTGGAGGATTTCTATGTTCATCCGGACAAAGGGAATTCATACTTCATTGGGATTTCCTAACATTGAATCTCAAAAAATTTCTAAGTGTTGGAGGGTAAAAATCAACTTCATCGGGACAAAGGGGAAAATCCACTCATCTAGACAGAAATTTTCTAAGTACAAGTCCAAGGGGAAACTCACTCTGCATCTAGATTCTTCATTGCATTCCATGTCCTTAGTATCCAGATGGGGAAAATCAACCTCCATCTAGATAAACTAGTGCAACACTTAGTTTTTTCACCGCAAATGTCTCATCAAGTGGGGAAATTCATGCCTCATTTGGATTTTCATGATTTTAAGTGGGGAAATTCTATTTCCATCCGGATTTTGACCATATATGGAGGGGAAATTCTATTTCCATGGGGATAAAGTGGGATTTTGGTGGGGGAATTCTAATTCCATCTGGATTTTATGCATTTTATAAGGAAAAAATTATTTTCATAAAGATTTTTAGCATTTTAAGTATGGAAAATCAACTTTTATAAGGATTTTCAAGCCCTTACGCATAAAATATGCCTTTATAATATATTTTGGACTATTTGACTAGCCAAAATATTTATGCACTTAGGATTTTTGGCTCAACCTATTAGAACTTGACCCCGAAGGACTTCAATCTAAACACTCCAATTTTTACTCGCAACCCAACAACTTGATTACTTAACCACTGCTCAACCCTTTAAGCTCCGAATTGCTACTCTTACTGCCAAAATCAACGTGTGAAAAGAGGGGGTCCCTATTTGCAAAGGGGTGATGGTGTGAAAAGGTCACAACAGGACCTATGTTACAAAACAGTGTGCCGCACACACTAAGAAGGCACTTTGTCTTGTGACTAGCATAGGGCAGCATATCCACCCACAACATAGAAGTACACCTCACTTCTCTTGCTCCCTTGCCATAGGAAGTGTTTGTTTTGATTTCATAGGGATCTATGTTACAAAACAGTGGGCCGCACATACTAAGCAAGCACTTTGTCTAGTGACTAGCATGGAGCAACATATCCCCCCACAGCATAGAAGTACACCTCACTTCTCTTGTTCCCTTGCCATAGGAGGTGTTTGTTTTGAAAGGTGGTTACTAGAGTGACTAGCAGGAGAGAATATACCCTCCTACAACATACAAACACTCACTTATTGGAGTTCCCTTTACAAAACCGTGTAGAGCATAGTTGAACTACTCACCGAAAACTCGACAAGTTGTGAAAAACTCACGAGTTTCTCTTAGCGGCGAGTAAACTTACGATTTACTTGTCGAGTTTTTGGCGAGTTTTTCCAAAAAAAACTTTGGGAGTCTAACTAAAAAACTTGGTCACACTAGTAATAAAGGTCTGGGACAGCCAAAAAGTTCATTTCATTTGCATTTTTTTGTTGTCTTTTGCTACTCAAGCGAAACAACAGCCTCCCAAACTTTTCCAAGGTCATTTGCAACAATTTGAGTCGATTTGATATAGATTTCGAAGCAAAATTGGATTCCCAGGTAGGTTTTCTGAATTTTTTTCTTTGTTTTTTAAAAACATTTTATTTCTTTTTTGTTGCATCTAAGTTTATAGAAAATCAATAATGGCCTTTCCTAAGTACTCTAAATTGCTTTAGAGTCCAATGAACAAGATTTAACACCCTTTTTTGACAAATGTTTACTGATTTTTTCACTGTTTTCTCAAAAATCTCAACTTTTCAAAAAACAAATCAAACACTAACACTTTTTTTTTGTTTTTTTCAAGTTTCAACTGTCTAAATTTATTTAAACTAATTTAGTTTGTTTGCTAAATATTTTCACTACAATATTAACTTGTGCTTTCACTTTGTATGTGTAGATTAATTTATAATAGCAAATAAGAAGGTTCTACAACTAGTGCTACAGATAAAGCTTGGAAGTCTGCCTTTGAAGGACCGGAACCAAGGTTGGTAATTTGCATTAAATGTGAAAAACTATTTCATGGAGGCATAAACTGCCTCAAATACAACCTTGCGAGCA
Organism: Thuja plicata; assembly: GCA_018584345.1. Lineage (NCBI taxonomy): Eukaryota > Viridiplantae > Streptophyta > Pinopsida > Cupressales > Cupressaceae > Thuja > Thuja plicata. The sequence continues at coordinate 193,979 of MU226080.1, forward strand.
TCACTAAGCATGATGCTTCGGGTTGTCCTAGGGCCATAGACGAAATAAAAAGAGAAATGTATGCCTTGCTTGCAATTGGTGAATAAAAAAGTTGCAAAGGGAGAAAGCAAAACTAGCCATGAGAGCATCCATAGCGGAATCTCAAGGTGCTCCAACCAACTGTGAAGAAGCAGCACTTCAAGGCATAATGGGCTCTCTTTGGGGCCCACATATCTGCAAATCCACCACCACCTTGGCCACTACTTCAGCTACTTCTAGTAGAGCACCACCATCAATGCCGCAATCTATAGGTTGATTATTTTGTGCACAGAAACAAACCTAGAGCACAACCATCATTGAAGGCAACTAGGTGGAATATGGAGGTGCATGAGCGTACAAACATGGCATGTGTTGATTTTTGGTACTTCAACAACATCTCTTTCAATGTGTCAAACAATCCTTTTAGCTTAATTTGATTACCACATTGATAGTTTCGGGAAAAGGCCTCAAGGCTCCTTGCAGAGACTTGTGTGGGAGGTTAGTCCAGTTGCTTTTATTTTTAAATGTTTTGGTTTTAGTTTTGATAGCTTATGCTGAGTTTTAAATTTAAACAAAATTTATGTTCTTTTAATTTTATTTATAATATTACTAATTTTGCTAAATTTAAGTTATTTTTGTTAATCGCAATTATGTACTTAATTCACTTCCTACTTGTAGGATGCTCACAAATGCATTTGATAGGGCAAGAGAAGTGGTGGAAGAGCAAAGAAAGGAATTGAAAATATATGGCTGCATTATTATTTTTGATAGTTGGACGGATGGCAAAAACTGCACACCATCATTAATTTTTTGGTTGCTTGCAAGAATAACGTGTTCTTGAAATCAGTGGATGCCTCCAACAAGGTGAAAAATATAGAAACTTAGGCACTAGTGCTGGAGCAAGTTGTTACGGAGGTGGAAGTTGAAAATGTGGTGCAAATAATAATTGATAATGCAGCAGCATATGTGGCGGATGGTAGAATCCTCCAAGAGAAACACAGTACACTTTTTTGGACCCCTTGTGTAGCACATGTCCTTGACCTTCTTTTGGAGGACATAGGCAAACTAGATTGGGTGACCAGTTATAGAGGATGCAAGGAAAATCACAAAATACATCTACAATCACCCTTGGGTGATCACACCCAAGGGAAAGAGTTTGTAAGATCGGGTGTCACAAGGTTTGTAACAATTTTCTTAACGTTGCAAAGCATTCTTGGTTCATTGGCAGTTTTGAACCACATGTTTGTGAGTCAAACATGGCTAGAGTCAAGTTATTCGAAGCAGCTTGAAGGAGAAGGTGTTGCATGCATAGCCTTTGACAACCTATTTGCACAAAGAGCTACAAAGATTGTGAAGTTAACTTCAAAACTTGAATATTTAATTATTATTTTTCATTAAAGTTTTTCGTTATTAATTTGTAACTTTAATGATGACACCCGAGCTTGAGGGGAGAGACCTCGATGTCGCCGAATTGGAAATTTACCAAGAAGCAAGCAATAAGCTATTCTCTTTAGATTTGGCCAAGAGAGGAAAAACTAGTTGAACCCCAAAAATAGTATTTGGAGTCTTTCACATGCATCTTACAAGCTACAAATTTCAAATTTACAAGTTACAACTATTGATAATTTGATACATTATGTTCACTTTGCTTTCTAACTTTATGTTCACTTTGCTTTCTAACTCTTCAATATTTTATTTTGCAGAGGTTTGGTGACAAAATTGGGGTGGAAATACCCCAAATCTCCAAAAATTTCCCCTTTGAATCTTATGCCAGCCTTGTAGTTCATCCAATTGTGAGCGCAATTGGAGCTTGTTCAAAACCATCCACACAAAGAAAAGGAACAAGTTAGCTCAGAAGCGTCTCATTGACCTTGTCTTTGTGCAATATAATCTTTGCTTGCACACAAGGAAGGTAGAGGAAACACCAGCTAGTCCAATTGATTTGGATGATTGATCCTTACAATGATTGGATATCACAAGAGGCAGGCTATGGAGGAGGGGGGTGGATTTAAATTCACACCAGATGATGTTGACGATGAGGAGGTTGAGGATGATGAGGAGTCATTGTCAGTGCCAACAGCATCTACATCCAGGATGGAGGTTGAGCCATAGTCAATCGTGCTGAGCAAAGAGGCACAACCATTGCAGACTCCTAGGACTAGACTCTCTAGTTCTACCTCTCCCCTAGTTTTTACTAGAGCTGGGAAGAGGAAGATGTGAACTATTTTGATGTTGTATTTACTTTTAGTTTTACAAAAACAATTTGCTATTTTAATTTTGCTTCAGACTATCAAGCTACCAACCTGAACATTCCACATAAGGATGCCATTTTCTATCCAATTTGCATTTTAATCAATCAAATATATCTAGACTCAAATTGTTTCTTTTGTGTACTCATTTATTGACTCCTTGGACGCATCTCATTGAATTTTGCAAAAAAAAAATGCATTTCTAATTAAATTTAAGCAAATTTTTAAGTTACCAAGTTTTTGACGAGTCTTCGCCAAGTTTTTTTTGAGGCCTTGGCAAGTTTTTGCTTTTGGCGAGTTTTTCAATTATGGTGTAGAGTACATGGACCTCGTCATCTATTTTTCATTATGGATACAAATAAGCATAACATGTACTTCAAATATCAGTAAAAACAATTTGAAATTTACATTGAGAAAGAGACCACTTTTATTTTTATACACGAGTAGAAAATTATTGCATAGTACAATACGTTGATTCTACAGGATATGAGGCCCTTGATTTGAATTACAATGCATGACGGTAATCAATTTCAGAACCAGGAGAGATTAAACTAACAACTATTTTCTTTGTGAAGCGGATATGGCTGCACACAAAAATCAATTTTACAATGAAAATAAATAAATTCAAGTACAGAAGCATCTCAATGATTAAAAAATGAAAAACTAGGAGCAAAGCACTTGCACCAGTTCCATTTTCTTCATTTGCTATATAATTATAAGTAACTAGGAATCGCACTTATGTGTGCAATGGGTACGTCGAAGAGGTGTGGAAGATCAATTAGGGGTAATTTTGGTCAATTTGTTTGCATACATTACTAAAGTGCATGATGTCAAATGGTAGCTAGTTAAATAGAAAATGATGTTGTTTGTACAACAAAGGTCTCAATTGACCTCATTTCTCTATATTTCTCTCCTTTCCCTCTCTCTCTCCCTCCCTCCCTCCCTCCCTCCCTCTCTATGTCTATTTGAATATCCCTCTCTCATTCACAGACACAATCTCTCTCTCTCTCTGTATATATATATATATATATATCACTTCCTCTCTCACTCTTCCTCTCTATATATGAAGGTATGTCCCTCTTTCTCTCCCCCCTCTCTCTCCCTTTATTTCTCTCTCTCTTTCTCCATCTCTATTTGTCTATGTCTACTTCCCTCTACCTCTCTCTATATCTCTATCTTTTGTGTCCCTCTTTCTCTCTCACTCTGTCTTCATCTCTATCTCTATCTTCCTCACTCCTCTTTTATTTCTAGATATGTATTCCTCTCGCTCCCCCTCTTCCTAGACATCTTGGTAGATATTGTAACAATATATGATGGTCAATTTGTCGGTAGATCTATTGACTTTGATTTGTCTTAGTTGTTTGTGGATAATGTGTAACTGAAGTAACCTTCATAAGTGAAAAAATGGTGAGAATTACTTAAGAGGGGATTAAAAAATATTAATATATACAGCGTACACCTTACCATGGCCCTTGTTAAATACATAATTATCATATTATTTGAAAGACATATTTAGTAATTTACATTATTTAAATATAATATAATAATGATACATTTTAGATTTATTTAATGCTAAATATAATTTATTTTTTAATAATCTCTATTATAATTAATTTAAAATATAACTATCATATTATTTTTTAAATGAATATAAAGTACACAAAATATAAGTTACGCTCCCTACTTAGTCCTTTTGATAAATAAAATTAAAAGAAAAATTAATTAGGAATTTTAGGAACAGAAGCAACGAAAATACAGTTAAGGCCCATATTCGGATATAAATCCTGGCCCGATTCTGCTTCGTCTCTACCCTTTTTACCCATGTGACCACATTTTACCAGGGGCTTAGACCCTCAAAACTTAAAAGTGGCAGAGTCATATGCAAGAGCAATGGCTTCTGCAGTGTCGAAATTACCCAGCCCCACAGCATATTTCATACCAAGGTCAATGACATGCATGGAGGCGGCACTCTAAAAACATTGCACGTGCCTTGTCTATGCTTTGACATTTTGGATACATGTGTCAGGTATATACCATTGTCTCTGCTTCTTAAAATTCATCTGTGCAAAATCTAAGTTGGATCTCTGTTTTGTAACGAAATTTATTGAATCATTGGAGTGCAGGGAGTGAAAGGATCATTTCAACAAGAGATAAAAAGAGGCGATTTCTTAATAAGGGTAATATGAAGATGAACTCTGTAGCGTGTGATTGAAAAAAGTTAAGTTTTTGACAAACAATCTCAGATAAGACTGGGTTCCATTAGGTTTGTTCTCTCATAAATTAGTGTCGTCTATACTCACCATAGAAGTTCTGTGTGGGATGAACATCCTAACCCCACACCCACAATTTTGGGTATTGCTTGTGATTGCATATGAAATGGCTGAGCACTCTTGCTTCTTTTCTCAAATAATCTGATTTGAAATGGCTTGCCTGTAAAATATCTTCATCTCTCGAGGGGATTAAATTATTCTCTACTCGTTGAAAATGGTTTATTTTTTATTAAATTGAATGTGATTGTGTTATTCTTGCTTATTTTATAATCTACTGATTTGCAATAGTTTTAGGGTTTTTTCTACTGGGTGTTTTTCTCTGGCAGTGTTTTTTGGGTTTCATGGTTTTATAATTATTTAAATGGTAAGCGCCCACCTGGTTCTGATCAGATTATGCACGCATGAGGATTGTTGATACTGCAAGCTATGTGAAAGACTACGAAAGGGAATATGATGGGTATTTGCAGCGCAAGAGACAGGATGCAGCACCAGGGGCTTAACTGTATTTTGGGTTGCTTCTGTTTCTAAAATTCCTTCTTTCATCTTTTATACAGGATGATTTTGACTAGTGCAATTTTTTAAAACCACAAATGTACTGTTGTCTTTCGATAAATCAGCAGAAAGTTACTACATTGCCGCTCGAGCATATGCCAGTGCTCAAGGAGCCCCATTTGATAACACCACCACCACTGCTTTACATTTGTACTTTTTGTTGTTATTATTTTTTGGTTTAACCATTTGAAATTTGCAGGCAATTGCAAGGTCAAAGTTGAAGGAAATGCGGAGTATGGAGTATGAAGAAGGCAAAGATGAACTACACAGATCGATCAATGCTGCTGCCAAGACCAAAATTTCAGTTGCACTATAACAGATTGCTATTATGCAAACTTTTTTGTTTAATTGCATGTTCAATACATGTGATGGGTCGCATGGTGGATTCGTAACCGTGGAGAAGCCTAGGAGATACTCAACCAGAAGATCACATAAACAGGATCTGTTCAATCTGCAAATTAGACATATTCCCGCAAATTTTATTTTTTTTGACAGAAGGCAAAATCTTTATTTAATTTTGGAAAAATAGCTTGGAATTGTAGTTATTTGGAAAGCCCACAAAGGGCGTTTTGAGGTCTCTGGATTTTTTTACAGTGTTAATTGTTGGGTATGGAGCTTGATGGTTTTGTAAACTATCCGACAGGCGATGTAAGATGATACAAATCATCTTCACTGTCCAATTTTTTCCCATTTTTCATTGGATGATTTTGATTTGCTGTCCAGGTTGGGTACCACGGAAGTTATCCACTAATATTTTTTATTGCAAATGCTGCCCCCATACAATTAATAAAAAGTGAAATGTTTCTAAATCTCCCATACATCGGTTAACATGGATACTGTTTTTGGCTGTGGCGATCCACGGGCGGCATTAACATAACACGAGTTGTGCTGTCTGATTAATATCACGAACAGTGGAAAATAGGTACACCAAAATCCAACGGCCAACAACACTTCAATGGTCGTCCACCATTCTCATAGATTGTTAATCGTTGATTTACAAATTCAGGTCACTCACTTCAAATAAGGAAACACCTTCGGCATAATTATGAAACAGTTTCCAACATGCTTCTAGATACATTGAGCACAAAACAATCATTAATATAGGCATATTAACCAAATGGACAAAGAACCCAAATTTTTCAAACCTCGGTGCCAGCAATGCCCATGGCAAGCCCTATATCTGCTTCATGCAAAGCTGGTGCATCATTTGTGCCATCACCAGTAACTGCGACAACTTCACCAAGCAATGTACGCAGGTGTTTCACCAAAGTGTGCTTGTCTAATGGAGATGATCTAGCCATAACCTGCAATAAATTGATTCATTGCTTTTCAAATTATCCATCTCAATATGCTGCATTAAGCTACCAAAAGCAACTTCAAGACCCTGTTACCTGAATTTTTGGAATTAACGTTCTCATCTCCTCTAAGCTCTTTTCACGAAAAACAGAACCTTCAATTGCCAAACCATCATCAGTCAAAATGCCACACTCTCTGGCAATTGCCTTTGCTGTGTTAATATTGTCTCCAGTAACCATTCGTACAGTGATTCCGGCAGCTTTACAGATTTGAACAGCATCCTTGACACCAGGACGAACTGGATCCTTGATACCAACAATAGCTATAAACGTATAACCATGACCTGGAAGAGGATTCTGGGGGTTAGAATTATCTCCCACGTCCATATAAGCAAGGCACAGTGTTCGTAATGCCTCACAAGCAAAGCCCTCAATAACATTCATTAGACTGTTCATGGTTGATTCATCAAGTGGAACAGCTTGGCCAGTTGAATCTAGAACCTTGTCGCACATATTCAAGATAATTTCTGCAGCACCCTTACAGTGACATTGATATTTTCCCCCAGAAAGCTCTAGCAAAACAGCCATTGTTTTTCTCTGAGAATTGAATGGTTCAACTTTGATAATTGTAGATTCTTTCCGCAATGCACCAAAATCTCCACCCAACAATAAGCCGAATTCCAAAAGGGCAGCCTCTGTTGGTGAACCTATGCAATCCCGTCTTCCATCCCTGTCCATCACCACCTCACCACTTGTATTTTGGAATATTGACTGCATTAACATTTTGGACACATGCTCAGATGTTTCCTTTCTAACTTTTTTAGCCTGCTCAGCATTTTGAATTTCCTTGACATCGCCACAAATAAATAGCTTAACAACAGTCATATGATTTGTTGTTAAAGTCCCAGTTTTATCACTACAAATGCATGTTGAAGATCCCATTGTCTCACATGCTGCAAGATGACGCACTAGTGATCGATCATGCATCATCTTTTTCATGGCAAAAGCAAGGCTTAAGGTTACTGCCAAAGGCAGTCCCTCTGGTACTGCAACCACGACAATTGTTACTGCTATTGCAAAGAATTCTAAGATCTCAATAAAGTCATCTCCAGACCAGCTCGCATATTGCCCACTGATAATCTTCCTGTCAATTAATCCCTTTGTCAGTACCAAGAATGTAATAATGGCAAAAAATAATCCAATCTTTCCAATTATTGTTGCTACGCCATTAAGCTTGACCTGTAGTGGTGTCTCGTCTTCACCACCTTCACTCAGGGTTGCCATCAATTTACCCCATCCAGTTCTCATGCCAACTGTTGTCACCAACATCTTGCCAGAACCATCTTGGACCTTTGTTCCTGATAAGAAAAATGGCTTCTCTTTGTTCACAGTTACAGGTTCACTCTCACCTGTTAGGCTTGACTCATTTATTAGCAATGAAAAGCCAGATACAAATAGCCCATCTGCTGGCACTTGGTCACCAATTGATAAATGTACTAAATCCCCAACAACAAGATCATATATTGAAATTTTCTGTCTATAGCCATTTCGTGTAACCTGTATTGAGATCTTCTTCTTCTCCCTATCTAAATCCTTGAACTGCAAAGATTGTCGATAATCACTGATTGCAGTTACAAATACGACTAAGAGAATGCTGAGAACAATGCCAAGACCATCATAGGCTCCTTTAGGCCATCCCTCTGTAGAAATTCCAACAGCCAAAGACACTGCTGCACAGACTGCAAGAATCATAAGAGTCGTGTCTTGTAATGCCTCCCATACATATACCCAAAATCCTCGAAGTGGTTTCTCAACAAATCTGTTGAGACCATACAGATTCTGTCTGCACTTCAGGCTTTCTTCATTGGCATCAATTCCATCATTAATTGAAGTAGAAAGTTTATTAGAAATTCCTTCAACTCCACCGTGGACTCTTAACTTTTTTAGATTATGGTCTTCTACCATGGATGCTAGCTCATCAGCAGAGATGCCAAAACCACCCGCTTTGAATTCCTCTGGCACTTCATAATCGGTGGAACCCGAAAGGCCAGCTTTCCAATCATAAGAAAAACTATAAGAAATCAGCTAGTACTCCATTTGAAAGACGAATTGCATGGACAAGTCATAAATTGATAACAGACTTACCATCAATAAACTGAAGCGCGGCCTTTGAAACTAAAAGAGCCACCTTTATCTTCTCCTGTTACAAACAAAATGATAACAAAGACAAATCAAACATTATTTTATATATTTATCCTCCTGATTAATTCAAAACTGAATTTTCTAAAGGATCAATTTTTTACATAAAAACGTCGGGCATCTTGTTTATAGATAACTAAACATAAAGTCAAAAAAGGAATGAAATAACAATATTTTTAACAGAACAGTTCCTTTGAGAATGCATTCTGTATTTCATTCAAAGAAATCCATGCAAATATCAATGATTGTATTTTGCTGCAAAACGTACAATCCTTAAGCATTTGGAAATTGCCCATAAACCAACAGATAACTAATATACAATGCTGCAAAAAAGATTGGTCAATGTCATGTCCCCAAATAGTCATTAATTGACTATTTAAATAATAAGGGAATTTAATTATTTAATATTAATGAACAAATTAATTAATATTAAATAATTTTTATTTCAACTTTCAAGTTATTTGTTGTAAATAAGTAGTTCCTTTTCGGAACAGTTCCCTTACGGGATACAACCACCTTGGTTGTAATTAAAAGAGTCGGGACTTCACATTGAGGATATGCTGGAATATCTTTTGAAACTGTTTGAAGTGAAGACAAATGTCAATTCCTTTCGTCAGATATATGTCTGGCCTAGTGGAGACAGGAGTGAGAAGAAAGTAGAGTTAGAAGTAGAAAGAAAGGTGACAAGAACGGAAGTAAGGAGTCACGGCAATTACTCTCCCGTCAGGTCATAGCTGTGAAGTATTACGCATGGCACAACACCTGTGCAACCATCCAAGATGAAAATATCGACCTCAAGGAAGACAAGCAGCCTGAGGTTATTGTCGGGTTCCATCTCAGACAGCCATGTTGTGCCAAGGTGAAGACAAAACCAAGCGGGCGTGTATAGACCGAAACCAGTCGGTGACTCATCACCATCTGCCATCTCCCAGGAAAAGACAAATGGTGTTAATTTCGGGAGTTTCATCTACGAATAACAAATTTGTCTTATCCCACGAACTTCATTTGCAAATGACAAGTTAACCAGAACATGCAGCCGGGAAAAGACAAAGGAAGATTAACCTGTACGTAATTGACAGCAGTGTGGCGACCACAACACAAGAAAAGCAGACCGAGGAACAGAGGCTGGATCGTGCTCATACAGATTTGTATACAGGTGCATACGTATGCAATTTTATATTTAAAATATATTGGAATTAATTCCTTG
>MU226080.1:225437-243058 GCA_018584345.1 Thuja plicata
TGAACCTATTTGGGATCTCCCCCCTTGGTGATTCATAGTAAGGTGGGCATCTTACTAGGTGAGGTAATCACTTTCTCTTTTCTCTCTTTCACTTTCATGCTAGTAGGATTAGATCGTGAAGCTATGCTATCTATGGTGTTGTTCTTGTCTTACTTATGTAGTCATGTATGTTTTCTATGATTAATTGCTCTTTACTTACGTATCTTTATGTATGTATGTTGAGTTAGAATCCTTAGTTTGGGGGCTCATTCCCTGACTTAGTGATATTCTACCTCGTTGCAATCCACCAAGATCTTTTTCCTCTAACATTACAGTGAGCACATTCGATTTTCGTAGTCCCGCTAAAGTGGGGGCTTAATGTATCATCTTAAAATGGAAGCACTTCCATGTTAAGAACATTTAGCCCTCCTTAGGGGATGTTTTTAACCTCCATCATATCATCCTCCCATTTCTGTATCATCCTCTGCTTCTGTGCCTGTTTAGGACCCTAATTGGGCCTTTCCGGGCACCTTCTACCCCACCTGGCATGTTTTCCATGAGGGGTTCTGACCCCCTGGGTCAAGGTCGACATCAACCTTGACCTAGGTCAGGGTCGACCTTGACCCTAACTAGGGTCCCCCTTTCAAAATTGGAAGCTTGTCAGCTACCGGGGGTCATCCAAAATTTAGTTTTCCCGCTTTCGGGTCGGCTGTTTCGGGTTCTGAAGCGATGATTCCTAAATTATATTTAATATGGGTCCTTTTCTAGGGGCATGGGTCTAATTGGAATTTAATTATCCTATGTCAGACTCCTTAGAAGATTGCGCCCTAGTTTCATATAAAAGGAAGTTTTCTCCTCTTATTTTCTCTAAGTGAGACTAAGCGATATTGAGCATAAAAAGGAGAAGTTTCAAGCATCCATTGTTCTATATATTTCCAAGTTATCAAGGTGTTCAAGTATTCCTCTCAAGCATTCAAGTTCTCCATTGAAGATCAAGGATTCAAGCTCTCAATCCTTTGAAGGAATTAGGTGCAAACATTCAAGATTCATCATTCAAACCCTAGATCTAGCCATCATGGTGGTGTGAGCTTCCTTCAAGATCCTTTGTGCATCCTCAAGACTCTTTCATCCTCTCTTCAAGGTGGATTTCAAGAATAAAATCATGAAGTTTTATGGTTTATAAATCCCATGCTTTCATACTTACATATTTGCTTACATTTGAATTACAATTACATATCTATTGAATATCATAGCTTCATTGTTAGATTCAATTCTACTACTTGTTAGCATTCTGTACTTTATTGATTTCAAGGTTAATTCCTAAATCAAGGTTTGACTAAGGCAAACCCCTCCCCCACAACAAACAATCCTCTTTTTCTTGCAGGTACAGGTTCAAAACAGTAGATTTGAGACCAGATCTGGATACCCTTTTCGGCTTTCTTTTAGACAGCGCAAACAGATTCTCTGTCAGACCTATGCAGGTCAGGGTCAACATTATTGGGTCAGGGTTGACATTTGTGAGTCAAGGTCAACCTTTTTCATAAGATGACATCAAAACGGAAAAATATTTATGGGTTTTGTTCGTCTCTACGTTCCGGTTCGGGATCAACTGTCAGTTTTTCCAGAAATAGTCTACAAACCTCCGAAAACAACATTCTTTGATCAGTAATCCTTTAAGGTTAGTACATTTCTCCTATTTCTTCAATTACTGTCATATATCATATTTATACATATAATTAACAGAATTTAAGATATCCTTCTTGTTATTCTCCTTTCCAAATAGTTGATTCATTTGTGCATTAGCCCTTCCTTTGGGTTGATCAACTTGGATCTCCAATTTGTGCATTTGGGAATAAAAGAGGAACATCTTATCTTCTCCCTAATCACAATTGCAATACACAATCAATCAAATTCAATTAAGTGTAAACCAGGGTTAAGGAATTTAACACACTTTAATCAAATCAAACAACAATTAACAATCAAACCATCTTATCCCTTTCCAACACCTTACATTTTAAAAACCCCCCCTTATTTTATATCTTACAAGAACTTAAGTTGCTTACATCATCTCTTCTAAGTTGTTTTCGAGCAGGGCCATTTTATCATTTAAAACCCTTAGGTTTCATGTTTCCTAAGTCAAACATGGTTCACTTTAATATTTCCCTATTTCCTAAGTCTTCATCCCCGAAAAAATTTACCCTTTATATTTGTCGTGCAACTCAATCTTGATCCAACGATTGGCTTAATGACTTAAAGTGAAAATTCAGTCTATCTATCAATCAAGCCATCGTGACATCTATCCTCTGGATGATGTCATAGGTCCCGGGTAAAGAAAGGCAGTAAAGACATAGTAGGTTTGAGAAGATCTGACGGTTGGCTTAATGACTTGAAGTCGAGATGAACGAGAGAACTATCAATTAAGCCATTAAGCCTATAGAACAAGTGTCCCAGTGGGTTCGACTAAGGTCAAAAGGGAAAAGTTAAATGGGAAACAAGTTGTAGAAGATCTAATGGTCGACTTAAAGGCTTGGTGATTAGATGCACATGATCTAACCTTTAAGTCATTAAGCCTGAATGACACGTGGCACATGGCGGGCCCAACACAGTGGTGAAGAAGAGATTAAAGTGATGTAACTTGAAGTTGATCTGACGGTCGGCTTAAAGGCTTGAAGCAGAGATGCAGTCAATCTAGTGTTTAAGACATTGTGACATGTATGTATGTGGTCAAAGGTGCCCAAGGATCTTTGTCCCACATTGGTTATGCTAAGGAAATTCTTCGTGTTTTTATGTCCGAGCACTCAATGCTTAAGTGTCAAAAGGCATGCGCCTTTTGGCAGACAACTCGGTGGATGGGAGGTGAGGTGGGCAGTTGGATGGCAGATAAGAAGGAGTATTTTTGTGGTGATGTGGTCTGAGGGTTCCTAGTGGGATGTTGTTGTGTCACATGGAGATGCTAAGGAGGAAGATTGATGGTGGTCACATACTCGCGAGGCAGAAAAGAATATTCGACCAAGGGCCACGAGTGAGCAAGGATCCGACATATGGTAGAAGGTCACGAGGTCACACAGTTAAGAGGAGGTTGGTGGTCTGGTGCATGAGTGCGCGACTAGTAGTTATCGCGCAATCGTCATGGTCAAGACAAATAGCAATAAATGTTGGTGATTCTGCGACTAACCATTAGCACTTAGTGTCGCGCACTCGCGCTAGTTTGTGGCGGTTAAGAAGATGAGTTGCGAGCTTGCGACTAACTGACGCATGTCCTACCCAGGGCTAGAGGAAAAGGTAAAGGTTTGCATTTGTCTCTCACTTGCAAGGAAAATAAAGGATTCTTAACAAAGGCTGCGAGTGCGCGATAACGTGACATGTGTCCGATTATGGTTGTTTTGCCCGGGTAACTTAAAACTAATCAATGACTGTATTTAAAGGAGGAAAAGGCCTTGATCTTAGCCGTTGATAAGAGCTTCGTGCCAGGGGAGTAGCCGTTGAAACAAATTTTCAAATGTTTAAATATTTCAATCAGGGTTTCAAAGTGGTGGAAATTGTCATTTTCTAACAGAGCATTTAGTTGACAAATCTGATCTTCTGGGTTGTATGTTTATAATTGTTGGATGTAGTATGGAAGAGGAATTGGTGTGTCTGAATGCATTTATTACAGAAATTATCTTCTTAGGGTTTATGTTGGCCTGTAAAACAATATTTAAACTTTGGGCTTATCCTGTTCCATTCTTCACCATAAATGAGGTCTTATTTCAGAGTTTTATAAGTCAATAATCAGATTAGATTCTCAGGGTCTTGGCTTTTCAAAGAAGAATAGTTGGGTTTCTTCATTTCTTGGGGGTTAAGTTTCCTGGGAAGATTAATGCTTTCCAAACATTCTTTTATTTAATCCTTTTGCAGGGCTCTATTCTGTAAATTCCTAGGTGGATGGCGGCTAGATCTGATTCTTTTCAACAGAATGTTTCAAAAAGAATGTTTTAAATTGTGTGACAGAGCTGCTTCGTTGTTGTAATTAATTTAATGTTCTCTTTCATATTATGTTTTCTAATTGTTTTAGCCCTAACCCTAAATGATCTTAAGGTTGTTGCAATCCTTGGCTTATAAAAGGACTTCCAAGATCATTTAGTAGGGGCTGGAAATTTTGGGAAGTAATACAAGCATTAAGCTATTTACTATTTCCAGTTGAGTATAGAAGATGTATATCTAGAGAGTATTATCATAAGAATAAGAAAGTTGCACAGACCTTTTGCATTTATTGAAGTGGCATATGTTTTGAAGCATTTTGCAATTGAAATTGGACTCTTTGTACTTAATATAGTATTTCTGATTCAAGTCTCTCCTTTTTTCTTGCCTCTTGAGTTTTGAATCTTCTGGTTCACTACATAGAATTTCTTTATGTATATGTTTTAGTCCATAGTTTTGATCAAGGATCAAATTAAAATCTGCTTTGGATAAGACATAGACTCTTTGGGTATTGTCTATATAAGGATTAATAAGAAGTGTTTGAACTGGAATTATTTGTATTTATGGTTTTGAAGTCCTTGATAATAGTTAGTTTCTTTGTCTTGTATTTGAACTAGAATAGTTGCCCAATGGATAAAGCACTAGTCAGTAATTAGTATTTTCTATTTTGATACATATCTGAATACACTTGGCTATATTCTTCCCTATTAAAAATATCAAAACCATTCTAGTCCTTTTAAGTTTTGTGGTTGTTGGTTGTAGTCTTGCATGGTAGAGAAGAGTCACAGAGTGAGTGGTTATCATTTCATACTTTCTTGCCATCAATCTATTGTAATCATCTAGTTGTAGTGAGTCGTGAAAGTTAAATCTTTGTTTAGATTAGGTGCACCCTGCCTTGGTTTTGCAGAGCCAAAAGAGTAGAGGACAGTCTTGTCCTACAATTGGTCCAGTTACCTTGCAGAGCTCTCATACTTGGAATTAACCATTCCTAATATTAGTCTCGAGGTATATTGGTTTCTTTTATAGCATAACATCTTTAAACACCAATAAAATGGTGACTCCATTGGGGACAAAGATGGAAAAATCTTATTGAACTTTTAAAGGAATTTGTGGTGTTTCATTAATCATATCTTTTGACCCATCTGAGTCACCAATATAATGGCGACTCTGCTAGGGACAAAGATGGAAAAATCTTGTTGAACTTTTAAAGGAATCTATGGTGTTTCATTGATCATATCATTTGACACATCTGATTCACCAACAAAATAGCGACTCTGTTGGGGAGTTGACTTTTTAAAGAACATAGTTAGACTTGTTTATCCATATTGAAGTATTCATATTAGGTGGTGTTGTATTTTCCCAACTTGTTTTGGGTGGCGACTCAAAGAAATCTTTGGTTTCAGTGCTGAGTAATATTTATTATTTTATACACATTTCCTCAATATGAATACCATATATAGAGTAAGAGAGCATCCTAAAGTTAATTTGGAAGGTGGAATTTCAACCACTTTTAAGGTTGGTCAGCCTAGGAGAGGAAAGAAGAACAAAGACAGTCCATCCCCAAGAAGACAAGATAATGACACTAAAAGAGAAGATTCAATCCAATACAGTCATGAAGGAAATACATCAGAATATGAAGAAGCTCTAGACTTGGTATTGGATACATATGGAGATAATAGTTCTCCTAGTGAAAGAGAGGAGGAGGATTCTGATACCACTATCTTAGATTCTGAAGTTTCCTCTGAAGAGCTTGATGAAGAGGAGGAACTTATCAAAAGACAATTGGCCATCATAGAACAAAGGAAGAAAGAGAAGGCAAATAGGAAAAAACAAAAACAATGGCTAAAACAACAAGCATCAGATTATGTTGAAAGATCTAAGAAGGATCACGAGAAGCATGTTACTCACCAAAATATTGATGCTCAAGGTTCTAAAGATAAAGGAAAGAAGAAGGTAACGTATATTGAAATAAATTAACCCAAAAGTCACAAAGTTATATTCAATAAAGATTCTAAAGGATACCTTGACCATGAAAGAGTCCGAAGGGAGAATGAGATTTTAGATAGAGAGATAGAAAAGGCAAAATTAGAAGTTGTTGCTTTTGAAAAGAAAAAGAGGATTGATTTCCTCAGGAAATCTACTCAGCCTTCTTCTGATGGTGCCAAAAATGCTACAACATCAAATGCTAAATCTTCTACATTCCAATATGATGATAGATTCCAAAGGATACCACTTCATGCAGAAAGGTACAAGCAATTTTCTTTTATTGGTATTCCTAGTTATCCCAATGCAGTCCCAATTGAGATTGGGGATAGACTTCCCAAATTTTTAGGGATAATGTTATTATTTGTGAGGTACATTTAAGAAAAAAATTTGATATCATGGATGACCTTAACATCAATCATGAAGATGTCTTGATGAAAATTTTTGTTCAATCTCTAGTTGAAGATGCTAGGGAATGGTTTAGAGGATTATCTCATGATTCTGTGGGGTCTATGGATGAGCTGATAGATTTCTTTAAGGAACAATATGGTGATAAGACAAATGAGGGATTATTTTTGAATGAATTTAATAATATAAAGAAAAATTTAAATGAGGAAGTTGTTGAATTCAATACAAGATTCCAAAGGGCTATGCATAGGCTTTTTCAGAAAATAAGGCTTGATGAAAAGGTATGTCTTGATACATATTTAAATGCTTTTGTTTCTAAAATGGGATATTCTCTCTGAGATAAGAACCCAAGAAGCCTTATTGAAGCTTATAAGACAGCTGTTAATATAGAAATGAATAGAAAAGTATTAGGAAAAATGGGAAGAAGGGATTATGAGCGGTTTAGTAGAAGCAATCAAAAAGAACCAGAATATAAAGATTATAAAGCTTCACATAGTAGTAGGCCATCCCATAACAGTTATAATCCCCAAAATAGGATGCAAAATCATCCATATGGTACCCAATACAAAGATGGGAAACCTATTGTCTCACAAAGAAAGGACAAGCCTAATAATAGGATACCTGATCCTTTGCATAAAATTTTTGTCAATATGTGCAATGATGATTATTGGTGTGAAACTTGTGAAAACCCGCATAATCCTAATTTTTGTGATGTTGCTCTGGATATATATGAAAATGAGGAGCAAGGAAATGAGGAAGGTGAGTTGTGTGATAATAGTGGTTGTGCTATGACTTATTATCATTCATGTCTTGATGTAGATTCTGATAATGAAATTGAGAACCATGATATGTATGGTTCACAAGGTAGAGCAGAAGTATATCATCAACAAGTTTTGTCTGGTAGTGAAGAAGAAAAGGTTGATAATATAAGGTGTTATGCTCAAAATAGTAAGGAGGCTACAATAGTAAGAAGACCCTCTGATGAGGAGAGAGAAAGAATTACAGCTGACCTGGTTACTGATGCAAGAAGTAATTATAACTTGAGAAATAGAGTAGTTGGTGATGCAGGTAATAGTTTAGCTAGCATTTCTATCGAAGAAAAACAAAGTAGATGCCAAGCAAACACAGAAGAAGGAAAGATCTGCTGAGAATCTAAGTAAGGTGAAAGTTAAAAGTATAAACAAATCAAGTGGTCCAAACATTGTATCTGAGGTAAAGGTTAAAACGCCAGAAATAATTTGTTCTCCTCCTAAAATGGAAAATAAGAAATCAAAAAAAGAATAGTCAACTCTGACCATACAATTTGAGGATGATAATCTTAGTCTTGAAAAGCAAGAACCTTCTGATAAACGATACACCCCTGCTGATATGGGGCAATTGTTGTCACAAATGAATATTAAAGTTCCATTTTTAGAGATAATGAGAATTAAGGATCATAAGGAGAAAGTCCTCAAAATGCTAGATGGTGTTTCTTCAATAAGATTCCAAAAACCAGAAGGTATTGAAAAGATGAAAAATGTACAAAATAAGTTAGATAGCAAGGGAAAGGAATCTGAATGAATGATTTTAGAAATCCCTCAAATTTATTTGAGTACAAATCATGTAAACACTTCCTCGTGAGTTGTTGATCCATTTTTATTAACTTTGGTTATTAATGGTAAGATGCTAAAAAATTGTATGATAGGTTCTGGAGGATCTATCACTGTTATGCCTGCAAAGATAATGAAGTCAATAAGATTACAAGTTGACACTCCTCATGGAAGATGTCAGGCAATGGACTCCAGAGAAATCCATGTCATTGGTATGATTAAGGCTTTGCCTTATAGGTTAGCAGTATGTCCTGACAAAATGCTAACAATGAGTGTCTTGGTTGTTGATATTCCACCTCATTATGGAATGTTGTTATCAAGAAAATGGAGTGCTTCAATGGTTGGAAGTATCTAATGTGATTTGTCTTTTTCTACTTTCAATATTGTTGGTGGTAATGTCAAGGTGCCCCTGGAAAGTAGAACTCCTCATATGATTGAAGTAAATGAAGATACTAACATGAATTGTTTTGTTGATACTGATATTGGATCTTTTCAAATACAAGATATAGGGGTTGGAGAAAGAACTCAGCCTATGTAGTTGTCTGATGATAAGAACAATTTGATGGACCAGTGTGATTTGTGGACCATGTAATTTGATGGAGCAAGTTCTAAGGAAGGAGCTGGTGCAGGAATTATATTGATAGCTCCTAGTGGTAAGACCTACAAGTTTTCTTTTACATTATTATTTACAGGCATGAATAATGTTGCAAAATATGAAGCTTTGTTAATAGGTTTGAGATTAGCCTCAAAGCATAAGATAAAAAATCTCAGAGTGATTGGAGACTCTGAATTGATAATATCTCAGATAAGGTCTAAATATGTTTCAAATAATCAGAGACTTAAGCAGTATAGGAATGTTGTTTGGGATGAATTAGAGAACTTTGATGCATTTGGTATTGATTGGGTAGATAGAGGTCATAACAAAATGGTAGACTTATTAGATAACATTGCTTTAATAACTTAAGACATTACATTTGTAGGAATTTCTAAAATAGAAATTCAATCCAGACCTTTAATACCAGGAAATATTGAGAATTGGCAAGTCTTTGAAGATGACTTTGATATTCTGAGATTTTTGAATTGTGAGGCGAACTTTTTAAACAAAGAAATGGATTTCAGGGAATGTGTTGAAACCTTGTATAATAAGGATACCATTTTTGGTAAAAAGGTGCTTCAATTGAAATCAAACAGAGTTCCCAAAGGGCTAGTTATTCTTGAGGAGGCCTTTGATAATAAAGACAAGTGTTTTCTGCAAATAAGGAAAGAAAACTTGAATATTTGGAAGAAGTAGACATAGGAATAACTGAGAGCCCTAAGAATGTGTATATTGGTAGAAAGTTGTCTCTTAAAACCATAAAGTTATTAGTTGATCTTCTTAGGAAATATAGACATGGTTTTGCATGGTCCTACGATCATTTGAAAGCCTATAGAGAAGATTTATTTCAACATGGTTTTGCATGGTCCTACGATCATTTGAAAGCCTATAGAGAAGATTTATTTCAACATGAGATTCCTTTAAAGGAGGGTGCTAAGCCTTTCAGACAAAAAATGAGAATCAAAGAAGATGAAAGATGCTGGGATTATTAAAACTATCAGACATTCTACATGGGTATCAAATTTGGTACCAATGAGGAAGAAAAATGGAGATATCAGACTTTGTGTAGATTTTAGAAATCTCAATTTCAGTTCGTCGAAGGATAATTATGGTTTTCCAAATATGGAAGCCATGTTACAAAGAGTTACTAGGTCTGAATTAATGTTTATGATGGATGGATTCTCAGGATATAATCAAGTCATGGTTAAGGAGTCTGAACAATTCAAGACTACCTTCATCACACCATGGGGTACTTATGTCTATGTAAGAATGCCTTTTGGCTTAACAAACGTTGGGGCAACTTTTCAGAGGGCCATGGATGTGGCATTTACAGATTTCATAAATGAATTTTTAAGTATTTATCAAGATGATTTAACAGCTTATTCAACAAAAGAAGATCAACATTATGATCATCTTGAGAATAGTTTTGTTAGAGCTTTGGAATATGGGGTTTCTTTCAACCCAAAGAAGTGTGCATTTGGAGTTACAAAGGGAAAGCTCCTAAGACATATTGTATCTAAAGATGGAGTAAGAATTGATCCTGAAAGGGTTGCTACTATAGATAAAATCCCTCAGCCAAAGAATGTGAAGGGCATTCAATCCTTCTTTGGACAAGTGAACTTTCTAAGGAGATTTGTTACAAACTTTGCATAAGTTAGTCTCCCTATTTCAAAGACGATGAAGAAAGGAGCCAGTGTGGAACAGAGTGAAGAAGCATTTAAAGAATTCACAGGTATTAAACAAGCTATTAAAGATGATCCCGTGTTAAGAAAACCTAATTATGACAAGCCTTTGCAGATTTTCTCCTTTGCTTCATATAATAATGTTGCTGCAGTATTATTACAGAAGAATTCAGAGGGCTTTGAACAACCCATTTCTTTTTTAAGTGAGTCTTTACAAGCAGTAGAATTAAAGTATGATATTATGGGAAAATAAGCATATGCTCTGGTTAAAGTTGTCAAATCTTTTAGATGTTATTTCGTAGGAACAACTATTGTTGCTTATGTGCCAAGTGCTATTGGGAAAGAAGTTTTGGTTCAACAAGAAGTTTCAGGAAGGAGGTGTAGATGGATAAACAAAATCAAAGAGTTCAATATTGACATTCAAATCACAAAATTGGTCAGAGGCCTAGGACTTGCAAAGTTAATGGCTTAGAGCAATTTAGATGCAAACCAGGTAAATATATTAGAAGAAGAGCAGAGGCCTTATATTTGTGATATGGATTGTTGTGAATGGTATAAGGAAATCATTGGATATTTATAGAGAATAATATTGCCTCCTGAAATAGATGAAAATAGAAAGAGAATAGTCAAGTTGCATGCCCTTAAGTATGCAATCATACAAGGTCAATTATGGTGGAGGAGCAATGAAGGAGTGTTGCTCAAGTGTGTAGACTGTGATAAATCCAAGAACTTGTTGGAACAAATGCATAATGGTGCATGTGGAGGCCATTATAGGGCTAAGACTACTGCACATAAGATTATGAGGTATGGTTTTTGGTGGCCTACTATATTCAAGGATGCCCATAGCTATGTCAAGAAATGTGATGCTTGCCAAAGATTTGAAGGTAAGCTTAAGTTTAGTGGAAATTTACCTTTGAGGCCTATGAATGGATTTCACTGGAGAGATTCCAAACAAATCTAGTGGAGGTCATTCATGGATTTTGGTAGCAACTGATTACTTTACTAAGTGGGTTGAGCAATTCCCACCAAAAAGCTAGTAGTAAAGTTTTTATTGAATTTATACTGCAAAATATCCTCACTAGGTTTGGTTGTCCTGAAACTATTATGGTATATAATGCTATGTGTTTTAGATCTGCAAAGTTTAGTGACTTTTGCCAGCAGTATGGAATCCAAATTTCTTACTCTTCCCCATATCACCCACAGGGAAATGGACAAGCTGAATCCAGTAATAAAAACCTTATAAAGATTTTAAAAAGAGTGCTAGATAAGAATAAAAGGGCTTGGGATTCAAAGTTGCGATAAGCCCTGTGGGCTGACAAAGTAACAACAAAGAAAGTCATTGGTTGTGCACCCTTTAATTTAGTTTATGTTATACATGCAAGGTTGCCACAGAATAATTTATTGCAAATGTACAAGTTTATCCAAAAATATGATGATGAACTAGATGATGAAATGAAGTTCAGGATGGATGATCTGATACAGTTGGATGAATCAAGAAGGGAAGCACATGATAGAAATGTTAGGTTGCAGCTTCAATATAAGGATCTATATGATAGAAGGACTGTTGCTAGAAGTGTTAAAGTTAATGATTTGGTCTTAATGTGGAATGCCAGATTAGAGGATAAAGGAAAACATGGCAAGTTTGACCCTATCTGGTTAGGACCATACATCATTAATAGCAAATGGAGTTCTGATTCTTATAATTTAAAAGATTTAACTGGAAATTTTCTGGAATTGCTTGTTCGTGGACAGTTCCTAAAGCTCTATTTCTCCTGATGTTTTTTGAATCCATGAACAGTCGTCTGTAAATAAGTTTTGTGTACATATTCATTGTTTTTGTCTGTTGTAGGTTAGTTTCTTTTCTTGAAGGTGGCATGCTCAACTCGCAATTCTGGAATCTTGTCATGCCTGCAAGAGACATGCATCCCCAACTAGAGCCATTGTTAGGACTTGCATTTTTTTTGCTAAATTTATATGTCTCTGCAAATTATTTCTATGTCTCTGGCCTAAAGCGCTAAGTATTTCTGAAAATCTTGCTAAAACCCTAAACTTTCTTGGCGGATTCTATTTTGAAGTTACTTTTTGTAACTTAAGTTGCTTACATCATCTCTTCTAAGTTTCTTTAGAGAGATGCCATTTTATCATTAAAAACCCTTAGGTTTCGTGTTTCCTAATTCGAACGGGGTTCACTTTAATATTTCCCTATTTCCTAAGTCTTCATCCCCCAAAAAATTTACCCTTTATATCTATCGTGCAACTCAATCTTGATCCAATGGTTGGCCTAATGACTTAAAGAAAAAATGCAGTCTATCTATCAATCAAGCCATCAAGCCATCGTGACATCTATCCTCTAAATGAGGTCATAGGTCCCGAGTAAAGAAAGGCAGCAAAGACACATCAAGTTTGAGAAGATCTGATGGTTGGCTTAATGAATTGAAGCCAAGATGAACGAGATCTATCAATTAAGCTATTAAGCCTGTAGAACATGTGTCCCAGTGGGTCTAACTATGGTCAAAAGGGAAAATTTAAATGGGCAACAAGTTGTAGAAGATCTAATGGTCAGCTTAAAGGCTTAGTGATGAGATGCGCATGATCTAACCTTTAAGCCATTAAGCTTGAATGACACGTAGCACATGGCAGGGCCAACACAACGGTGAAGAAGAGATTAAAGTGATGTAACTTGAAGTTGATATGATAGTCGACTTAAAGGATTGAAGCAGAGATGTGGTCGATATAGTGTTTAAGCTATTGTGACGTATCACCATGTGTATGTTTGTGGTCATAGGTGCCCAAGGATATTTGTCCCACATTGGTTGTGCTAAGGAAATTCTTCATGTTTTTATATCTGAGCACTTAATGCTTAAGTGTTGAAAGGCATGCGCCTTTTGGAAGACATCTTGGTGGACAGGAGGTGACATGGGCGGTCGGATGACAGACAGGAAGGAGTATTTTGGTGGTGACGTGGTCTGAGGGTGTCTAGTGGCATGTTGTTGTGTCACATAGAGATGCTAAGGAGGAAGATCAACGGTGGTCACGTACTTGCGAGGCAGAAAAGAATATTTGGCCAAGGGCCACGAGTGAGCAAGGATCAGACAGATGGTAGATGGTCGTGAGGTTGCATAGTTCAGAGGAGGTTGGTGGTTTGGTGCACAAGTGCATGACTAGCAGTTATCGTGCAATCGCCATGGTCAATACAGATAGCAAGAAATGCTCACGAGTCTGCGACTAACCGTTGGCGGTTAGTGTCGCGCACTCATGCCAGTTTGTGGCAGTCAGGAAGATGAGTTGCGAGCTTGCGACTAGCTGACGTGTTTCCTACCTAGGGCTAGAGGAAAAGGTAAAGGTCTGTAGTTGTCTCTCACTCACAAGGAAAATAAAGGATTCTTAACAAAGGCTGCAAGTGCATGATAACGTGACATGTGTCTGATTATGGTCATTTTGCCCAGGTAACTTAAAATTGATCAACGAATGTGTTTTAAAGGAGGAACAAGTCTTGATCTCAGCTTTTGATAAGAGATTCACGCCAGGGGAGTAGCTGTTGAAACAAAATTTCAAATTTTTTAATATTTCAATCAGGGTTTCAAAGCGGTGCAAATTGTCATTTTCTAACAGAGCATTTAGTTGACAAATTTGATCTTCTGGGCTGTATGTTTACAGTTGTTGGATGTAGTATATAAGAGGATTTGGTGTGTCTGAATGCATTTATTACATAAATTATCTTCTTAGGGTTTATGTTGGCATGTAAAATAATATTTAAACTCTGGGCTTATCTTGGTCCGTTCTTCGCCATAAAGGAGGTCTTATTTCAAAGTTTTATAAGTCAACAATCAGATCAGATTTTCAGGGTCTTGGCTTTTCAAAGAAGAATAGTTGGTTTTCTTCATTTCTTGGGGGTTAAGTTTCTTGGGACGATTAATGCTTGCCAGACATTCTTTTATTTATTCCTTTTGCAAGGCTGTATTCTGCAAATTCCTAGGTTGATGGCGGCTATATATGATTCTTTTCAACATAATGTTTTAAATTGTGTGACAGAGCTGCTTGGTTGTTGTAATGAATTTAATGTTCTCTATCATATAATGTTTTTTAATTGTTTTATCCCTAACCCTAAATGATCTAAAACTTGTTGCAGTCCTTGGCTTATAAAAGGACTTCCAAGATCATTTAGTAGGAGCTAAAATTTTTGGAAAGTAATACAAGCATTAATCTATTTACTGTATCCAATTGAGTATAGCAGATGCATATCTAGAGAGTATTATCATAAGAATAAGAAAGTTGTAGAACTTTTGCATTTATTGAAGTGGCATATGTTTTGAAGCATTTTGCAATTGAAATTGGACTCTTTGTACTTAATACAAGATTTTTGATTCAAGTCTCTCCTTTTTGCTTGCCTCTTGAGTTTTGAATCTTATGGTTCACTGCATAGAATTTCTTTATGTATATGTTTTAGTCCATAGTTTTGATCAAGGATCAAATTAAAATCTGCTTTGGATAAGACATGGACTCTTTAGGTATTGTCTATATAAGGATTAATAATAAGTGTTTGAACTGGAATTATCTGTATTTATGGTTTTGAAGTCCTTGACAATAGTTAGTTTCTATATCCTGTATTTGAACTAGAATCATTGCTCAATGAATAAAGCACTAGTCAATAATCAATATTTTCTATTTTGATACATATCTGAATACACTTGGCTATATTCTGCCCTATCAAAAATATCAAAACCATTCTAGTCCTTTTAAGTTTTGTGGTTGTTGGTTGTAGTCCTGCAAGGTAGAGAAGAGTCACTAAGTGAGTGGTTATCTTTTCATACTTTATTGCCATTAATCTATTGTAATCATCCATAGACGTTATAGTGATTCACGAAAGTTAAAGCTTTGTTTGGATTAGGTGCACCCTGCCTTGGTTTTGCAGAGCCAAAAGAGTAGAGGATAGTCTTGTCCTATAGTTGGTCCAGTTACCTTGCAGAGCTCTCATACTTGGAATTAACCATTCCTAATATTAGTCTCAAGGTATATTGGTTGCTTCTATAGCATAATAGTTCTAAACACCAACATGTCATTTTGGGTATTTTTTTTCACACTTTGTAATGGTTTACCAAAAATCGTTTAATGTTATTATTAGTAATCTTAGTAAATTTAGAGCTGAATTTCTGGCTTTGATTGTGTATGCTTTTTAGCATCAATGTTTCGGATCACACTCCGTGATCCATCGTCGGGATGAGTGGAGAGCAATAAGGAAAAGTAAAAATAAGGTGCAGACTGAGCCTCATTCAAAAGATAAAAGAAGGGCTACGGTGAGAAAGAAGGCACATAAAACAAGGGGGAAAGGATAATAAAAGAATATCTAAGAGGACAAAGAGAAATAATAATAATAATAATAATTTTTTATTTTTTTTAAGCCAAAGTGGGATATCCACCATATTTTATTAATATAAACTGATTCAAAGACTCCCCCGTGGAAGAACCAGGAAGAAACCCTAGGATCTTAGTCGTATACAATATTATAAAATATGACAATTTTTACATTTGAGTTTCATAAAGAAACTCATGAATCCGAGAAGGATGTATTTCGATGTTTACATATATATCTATCTCTAAGCCCATTAACTTTGTATCGATACAGCATTAAAACATAGCTATCCCCCATGAAATCTTCAAAATTATGAAGGGATCAAAAGTGGACTATGCTGTTTAAATTGGTTAACACAAAATCTCAGGATTACGAATAATAAAACTAGATTTGCCTCTATCGAGTAGTTTGTTAACCTGATAGTCACAGGAGAGGCAGTTGCAAAATGCTAAGTTTGTCGCGGATGATCAACTGTGAGCAACTAAACTTATCTTATTCCTCCATAGGCTCAGCAGTAGTAGGTCCCCAAGATTTTTCCCAACCCAGTGGCAAAGCAACAACATTTTCTTCTTCCCAGCCATCCGTTATGTATTGCATCGTTGGGCGAATGTTAGAAGATTGCCCGAGCGAAAGGGGAACATTCAGGTCAGGAACTTGTTTAATGTTGCTAGATGAATCCTTGAAGCAGCTCAGATGTTGAACCAAAGGCAATGGAGACAATAGAAGATCCAATATCGAGTGTGCAAGGCTCTATATTTTGTCCACCAAAGGTTTCCCAATGGTCACACCCACAATATGTAAGTTGTTGTGTAGTACTCGGAAACTCTTCTTCTCCATTGCCCATTTGAAGCTGTCGTATGCCATTAGGTGTTCATGGCTAGCCATAAGGTCATGGTGTGAGAATAGTCTACCCACCAGTGCATTGCTTGACCATAGGTCATACCTCTGTAGTGCCTCCATGAGCCGTGTTCCCTATATAAATTGGGGCCGAACGATCTTGTTCGCGATATAGACCACCATGTCTATCAATTACAGCATGTCCATTAGGTTTGATAGAAAAATCGACACCATTTGAGAAGGGTAGAGCACAATCCTGGTTCTGGGGGCCAAAATGTGTTCTCCCACAACACCTCGAACTGCCCTAAAATGCAACATTGAGTTGGTAATAAAAACGCGGTCAAGATCAAGCCTGTCAATTATGTTTGGGAGTGGGGATTCAATAGCCTTCGGGGAAATATATACTCTGTAATTCCTTGGAAGGAGCTCATCATGCAAATGGCCACAAGTTTAACAAGAGGGGAAAACCATGCACATCATTCTGTATTTTGCAAATACACTTCACTGTATGATGAACCAGGAGTAATACGATTATGTTTTATACAGGGAAAGGTATTTGTAGTTCTCCAATGGGTATAAATGCATTCGTGCCAATTAATATCAAATTATCCATGATCTGATTCTCATATATTGGGTACTGCGCACATTATAATGTAGGATGCAAATCTTTGATCTCACATTCACTTAAGTTATCGTTTACCATGCCCGCATAAATTTTTGTACTATTTTCATAGTGTCAGCATATGACTGCAGAGGATAAGTGCTTAATATTTGCCCACTTATGATGTCATACCACTGTGTCACACGAATCTGTCCATGTTTCCATGTGAAATGAGGATTCAACGTCATTCTCTCAAATCAATCAGCGAATCCAAATTGCATATCTGCGTAGTAGCTAACTTCCCATCCGTACATTTGGAGCCGAATCCATTGATGACTGTCTTTCAGAATTATAAATTTCTTGTAACTTGGCATCCTGATTTAAAATTGCGTCACATTTGAAGGACATTACTTCATGACCATCACATCCTCTGTTTTCCAGGTGATCTGCTAATTGGTTGCCTTCCCTCATCGTATGTGAAATCTATACTTCTTGGAATGTATCTAATAATAGCCAAATTCGCTGAAGGATATGCATGATTTTCCAATTATGAGACATTCGCTTGATACATGTTGTGATTATAACACTCGAATCTCCTTCTATGTGGATCTTTTGGAGTCCACCCTGTTTAGCCAAT
>MU226080.1:261456-288120 GCA_018584345.1 Thuja plicata
TCATATATATTTAATACCTACTTTAGTTTCATATTTCCTATTTGAATAATATTCTCATTGATTCCTAGATTTTCCTATCATCATATTAAATCAGTCAATTCATTGTATTAATCATCTTCATACATTTCATCGTTATGAATTCTCAAACCAACATCATCCTCAGTTACAAATTTATCAAACCATCCTGGACCTTGTGTGGTTCTGATAAGCTTATAGGTGAATAAGAAATCTAGATTCCTTGAAATAGTTGGCAGTTCTGCCAAGAACCTATTCCTGTCAGCAATCATCAATATAGGGTAAGTTTGAATATTATTACACTCACCCCTATATTGATGATAATCTCTTGGTCTCGGTATCGTCAGATCTTCTTTAATGCTTGCAATTACCTTCCCCAAGTCAACCAGATATTTCCTCTTGAATATTCTTCTACAAAGTATCCCAATATCCTTGATGTCTGGATCTGCGTGTAGGGCTGAAGCAATGAACATTGCAGGAATATCTGAGTTAACCCTATAACAGTTATCATTTTCTATGTATTCACTTCCTAGGATGATATAGACCGCTCTTACAATTATATCATGAGTATCAAGCAACACCTTTTTGATTCTCCTTAGTGTAATTTTACCATCAAAGGCTAGCTGAGGTTTAGTGCATCGTAGTTTGATAGCAGTAGCCATTTGCCTCCTTTCTAGCTAGCCTCATCTCAAACATACTACCAATACTCAATATATAGCTTGAGCATAGTGGAAGCACATAGACTAGTTGGTCTTCTGTCTTCCATATCATTTCATATCCCCCATTTTGTTTTGTCTTCCTCTTTTATTCCTAGAGCTATATAGGGTTCAAGTTGCTTGTTTCTTTGCTTGCTTCATATTATTAATATTTATTCCTTCTTCTTGACATATTTAATCTTTTTGTCTTACTATATTTTATAGTTTCCTACCTTTACCTTCCTATTTATTCTATGATCATCCTCCCATGGTTTCTTCATTCCTTCCTTCGGCTCCCCTATTTGCTAAGAGATCAACAACTTTGTTATGTTCTCTATAGGTGTGATTAATAGTATATTGTTTGAAAAGGGTTAATATGTTTAGGGCTCTTTTGATTAATCCATTAAGTTTCCAATTATGTGTTCCGCCTGTTCTTATACCATTGATAATCAATGCAGAGTCACCTTCAATCTCTATACTTTCTAGGTTCAACCATTTGCATAGTAATAAACCTTCTATCAGGGCATTCCCTTCAGCTTCATTGTTGGTTGCAATTCCTAGAAATGCGTCTTTGGATGCTATCATATTCCCTAATTCATCATGAATGCAACACCCAATTCCTGCTTTACCTGGGTTACCTTTAGAGGCCCCATCGAAGTTTAACTTTACCCATCCCTCCGTAGGTGGTATCCAATTACAATTTTGTCTTAAGGCCTCCTTATCTACATTACTTTGTCCAAAAAAGGGAGGTATTTTTAGACCATACCATAATTTGCATATTCTCTCATCATAGTGGGAAAAAGCCATATCTTTTCGGCCATTCATATTTTGGTTATTTACCAATTCTACTATACTTGCCTCTATTTTGTTGAGAAATTGATCAAGATCTATCTTTTTATCCTTAAAAATCCTTCTATTCCTTTCCTTCCATAATTCCCATATAATTATGGAAGGTGCAATTACCCAAATCTTACTATACAAACCATTTTCATTCCATCGAGGCCATGTTGTAAGAATGTTCATCAAATTATTGGGTAATACCATTTTCCATTCCATCTTCTTAGCTAGCCACATCCAACATTTGTAGGCATAATCACAATTAATAAAAATGTGGTCAATAGACTCACATTCCTTCTCACAAAAGACACACCTTGATGGCCCATTATATCCCATTCTTTGAAACCATTTAGCTGTTAGAATCCTATGCTAGACTACAGCCCAAGTGAACATACCGGATTTAGGTAAACATAGGTTACTCCAACATAGGTCAATAGGCAGAGGTGTATGAGTTTGTTCTACAGGATTCATAGATTTATAACCGAGCTTTGTGCTGTATTCCCTATTTTTGGAATAGGCCCAAATAATTCTATCAGGATCCTTTGATGCATTAATACTTCTATTAATAATGACTTGTTCCACTCTATTTTTAAAGGCTTCTGAAATTCCAAGGTTGTCAAATGTTTTCCACTTCCATCCTAAAGCTAGATTATCTTCGTCTATCTCTATATAATCATTCACATAAGCACCTCTTGCTTGTTTCACCGTATTAATTTTTGGATCATCGTTGAGAGTGGTGCAGAGGGAGGGGCAGGAATTCCAGGAGTCCTCCCAAATAAATCCTTGCTCCCATTTCCAATATCCCACGTAATATTTCTTGTAATGATCTCCCTACATTCCAGTATAAAGTTCCAAGTTTTAGAACCTTTAGGAGGAGAGTGGTGTCTGAAAATACTTAGCGGATCTCTGCCATCTAGATATTTGAATCTTAGTGTTTTAACCCACTTTGCCTCCGAGTTTCTATACATTTTCCATACTAATTTAGCCCCTAAAGCCAAGTTTTGTTGTTTAATGTTTTTGATATTCAGCCCACCAGCCTCCACAGGTTTGCATATTTTATCCCAAGCTATTAAAGCTAGTCTTTTTTTGTCATTTGGGCCATTCCAATTTTTTTTTTAAATTTCTTATTAATATCCTTTTCTATTCCTCTTGGTAGAGTTAGACACATCATTTGATAAATGGGTATAGCTGAGAGTACTAATTTTATCATTGTAGTTTTTCCAGCATTTGTTAGCCATTTCCCTTTCCAAGATTCGGCTTTCTTGTCAATATTCTCTAAGACCTTACTCCATAAATTGGTTGACCTATTTCCTTTATCTAGGGGAAATCCTAGGTATTTGCATGGGAATTCCCCTATTTTATATTCTAAAATCCTACTAATCCTTAGTTGGTCCTCTCTAGAAGTGTTTAGAAAATATATCTTAGATCCGTTGAGTACAAATTAAGTACCTATTTGAATGCAACAACTTCCAAAACATTTTCTTGACCAAAAAGGAGATTATCATCAACAAATTGTTGGTGTGTACATGCTTCCAAACCCTTAGTAATCTTGACACCACATACTAGGTTTTCATTTCTTGCTTTAGTAAGTGTTCTGCCTAAGGCATCAGCCATAATGACGAAAAGAAAAGGTGAAATAGGATCCCCTTGCCTTATGCCATATATTATATTAAATAAGCCCATAGGATTACCATTCACCATGATCGACATGTTAGCTCCTTATATGCATTCAAAAATTAAGTTTATCCACTGTTTAGAGAAACCATATGTTTCCAGGCATTTGTATAAAAATCGCCAGTCTACTTTATCATAAGCCTTCCTAATGTCAAGTTTTATAAGCATACTTGGATTATGGTTATGTTGGATAGTGTGTATCACTTCTTGTGCTAATATTACTCCATCTAATATGGATCTTCCTGGGATAAAGTCTGATTGTTCCTTCGAAATAAGCACGGGTAAAAATATTTTAAGTCTATTTTCTATAGTTTTAGTTAACAATTTATAAATTGTGTTACATAATGAGATAGGTCTATAATCATCCAGACCTTCCGGATTTTTTTTTTTGGAATTAATGCAATAAAGGTGTTATTAATTTCTTGAAGAATCCTACCTGAGTTTCGCATTCCTTCTAATGCCGCAACAACCTCATCCCCTATGATGTGCTAGCATTGTTGATAGAAGAAGTTTGGGAATCCATCAGGACTAGGGGATTTGTTAGGGTGGAGTTGTTTCAAAGCTCTTTCAACTTCTTCTTTGGTGAATTTTGCATTCAGTATTTTGTTGTGCTCTCTCATTATAACACTAGGAATATTATTTAAAATCTCAATTTGGGATGTTCTGTTCGATCCTTCATAATTATTCAACATTCCCTCAAAATACCTAACTATCTCTTCTGCTATGCTTTCTGTATTTTCTATAATGGTACCATTATCCTTTCTAACACTAGTTATCTTATTAAAATTACATTTAGCTTTTGAACTGTTATGAAATTTTTTTGTATTCTTGTCTCCTTCATTTAACCATACTTCCCTAGATCTTTGTTTCCAATATGATTCTTCTTTAGTCAATATATCCTCATATTCCCCTATAAGTTTCTTCTCTCTATTATATGTTTCCACATTCATCCCATCTCTGATAATAAACTCATTTAGGTCCTTAATGTCCTTTTCCACTTCTTCCTTCTATTAAAAAATGTTCCCAAGCTGTGATTTATTCCATTCTATTAGTTTGTGTTTCAAATGTTTCAATTTTGCATTTAGAATGAAAGTTTTAGAGCCTTTGAAGCTCTTTTCTGACCATCATTCCTCTATTTTGAGTATGCATTCTTCATTTTTAAGCCACATTTTTTCAAATTTAAATGGGTTCTTTTTAGGTTTTAGCTCTTCTATTAATTCTAACTTAATTGGAAGATGATCAGATCCTGAGTGTGCTACAATGCTGGCTTTTATATTAGCTTTTAGATTAGTTAGATCACCAATAAAAAGAAATCTATCTAGTTTCTCATTGATTAGTTTCGAGTTAATTCGTTTATTTGACCAAGTATACAATCCATTATCTAATGGGATATCCATTGCATTAATGACTCATATCCATTCCTTAAACTCATGCATTGTCTGGGTTGTACCTTTGAAGCCACCTAATTTCTCACTAGAGTCTAGGATTGAGTTAAAGTCCCCTGCCAAAATAAAGTTCAGATTTGGGTTGGTTTGGATGAAGGTATCAATTTCCTGCCATACTATTTGTTTCTCATGAAGGAACTTTGGTCCATATATGTTGATAATGGTGAATTCCATATTTGTACTATAATTCTTAATCTTTGCCACCATCCATTGGGGTTTGGAAATGATAAAAGTTGGTAATATGAACCTTGGGTTCCAGATAAAGGCTAATCCTCCAGAAGCTCCTACCGAATTCACCCCCTTAATTTCCCATATTCCTAGTTTGCGTCCAAGATTAGTATACCCTTCCTTTCCTAGTTTGGTTTCTTGTATTAAATATAGGTGTGCCTCTAGAGAAGTTAAACTTCTCATAAGGAGGCGTTGTTTGTTAGGGGCATTCAAGCCCCTAACATTCCATGAAATTATTTTCATGGTGCCTTGGGAAGGAAATTCCCCTTCCCTTCATGTATAATATTTGTAATTTTAAACTGTCCCAAAGCCCCTCCATCCTTCTGTCGTAATTCTTTGAGAGATTTCCTTCCCCTCTTTTTTGTCTGTTTTGGAAAGGCAGGGATCGCTTTACCAATAGAGGAAATTGCTAAACCTAAATTGCTTACCTCTCCATTATTTAGGGGTTGGTTCGATTCTAAGATATTTTCACTCTTAGATTCAATGACTCGAAGAATGAGCATATCATCAGATTCATTATTAAGACCTAAAAATTCATTAATCTCTTCCGTTTCATATTCCTCAATATCTTCCTTAAAATCATTATTAGTATTAGAATTTTTGTTTTTTGTAAGTTTGCAATCTCCTTCCTCACCAACCCTCTGGGTGGGAGTATTTTTTTTATGCAGTTCAGAATATAAAATGTTATGCTCATTTAATTTCTCCTGGGCTGCTAATATTGCTTTCTCGTCTAAATGATAGGAAATAATATCCTCTGCTATTTTATCTTTATCTACCTCTATTATTTTCTTGATCAATCTGAGTTTCCTCCTCTTATTATCCTCTACATCACTAGTCTCTTCATCTGAAGAATCAGATAACTCCATGTTTCTACATATTGGTTTGGAATTAAAAACCTGAACATTAGTCATGTTATTAATTTTTGGCTCTAAGATTACTTTCTCCGAATTCCTGTATGGTTGGTTTGATTGGTTTGTCACAACATTGTTTTCTTGGATTATGGTTCTTGTGTCTTCTGTTAGTTTAACAAATTGTAGTTTGGATATTTTGTTTATAGTATTAGTATTAATATTATCTAAGGTCTTGGGCTGGGTTCCTAGCAGCGTAGATTCTTGATAGTTATAAGAGTTGATAACAAACCCCCCTCCTTCTAAAAGGGATACTACAGGAAAGTTGTTAGTGGATTTTGGAAATAAAGGGTACCTACATTCATCTTCATTTCCAATGAGGTCATCAGATTTATCCTTAAGACAAGTTTTAAGACCTCAATCGTATAATCTATAATGGTATTGTTAATATCAGTCCTAGGGCTTAACCATATCTTTTGCAAAATTTTGCCATAGTATTTAGCTATGTTCAGTTTATATGTGATTTGGTTAGTTTCAAATTTAAAATATTTGGGGAAGGAGAAATTGTCCTCCATTTGAATCAAAATTTTAACATCAGATGATTCCAATAAGTTAAGTTCTAATCCCATCATTTTCCCTACTCTATTTCCAATTTGGGATAAAACCCTACTGTGCAAAAGTTCGACAGGCATATTATCAATTTTAAACCATAACGGAACGGAAATACCATCAAACATTTTTTTGTTAAAATTTGGTTGCCATTTGATAAATTTGATTGCATGCCCTAGAAACTAAATGTACTTCTCAGATAATAATTTGTTCCAAGTATATCTATATTCCTGAATTCTACATAAAAGCAATTATCATATAGCATTGTCATACTCACCTATTCTCCAAAGGATTCATGGAGCCATGCTCTAAGATTATTCCCTTCAAGTTTATATCCATACCGTTTCTCGTACAAGCCTGAAGCTGCACAGTGAGCCCTAAACCCATTTGTAAAGTGGTATTCTCCCTTAATGATGACATCTTCCCTAATGGAATTTTCAACAATTTGGGGACTCGGGGTTTGAAGTCCATTAGGGAGGGTATTTGAAGCATTAGATTTAGCTATATTTCTATGATGAGGCGGAGTATAGATATCCCTATTTTATATATTATTCTCTTGAAGGTACCCAAAATGATTAAAGGTGGGAAGAAAAAAATTACAATACTGTGGATATAGGGTTGCCTTAGTCTTCCTATGTTTAAAGCTCTTGAATCTTTGTGCATTATGTTTGTAAGCCGGTAGCCATTTATCCTTGGAGGCTGGTATAGATCGAGGAATAACTTTTGGGGAAACCCTAGAAGGGAAAAAATTCCTACTTGCACTACCTTTATTAGAGACTAGATTCTGAGTATTCTTCAAGCACGAAGGTTTAAGATGATAAGCATACCTAGTTCTATTAAGAACAAAGAATTGTTTGTTTAAATCATTAACCAAAGTGAAATACCTAGATCGCGGCATAGAAGAAACATATTTTGGAAGTCCATTAGAGCCCCAATCGAGATCACTGCGGGAAGGAACATGTGCTACGGTGGTAGCAACAGAATGAAGTGGTAAACAAAACCTTCCATGATGGTGCGGGGGCCAAAGTTTAGGGTACAAAGACGCATGAAATTTGCCAAAAGGGTTCTGCTCTGCCATGGAATTTGCTCGATTATTCCTTCTTATGACACGTCTTATTATTATGATTATTATTATTTCTCTTTTTCCTCTTAGATAGTCTTTTATTCTCCTTTCCCCCTTATTTTCCGTGCCTTCTTTCTCACCCCAGCCCTTCTTTTATCTTTTGAATGAGGCCCAGTCTACACCTTATTTTTACTTTTCCTTATTGCTCTCTACTCATCCTGATGATGGATCACGGAGTGTGATCCGAAACATTGATGCTAAAAAACATACATAATCAAAGCCAAAAATTTAGCTCTAAATTCAATGGATTGTGGAAATCTGATCGATTTAATCTTAATAAAGAAATAGGTAAAAATGGTTGAATGCTTTCGACGCAAGAAAATTAGTTTGATATTTTGGAAATAAGAGAATTATTTTTTGTATGATATGATTACCTTTATGTGAACTGACTTTTTTTTTTTCTTATTAAAGGTATTTGGTGATAGTGTTATTAATACAAAGTATGGAAAATTTATGTGTAGAAGAAGTGTTAATTTATTATCAAATTTATTGAAAGGTTAAAATATAGTGGGAATATATAATTTATTTATCGATATGTCTATTTTTTTATTATAAATTATATTGTTTTAAGTGGAAGAAGCATGGGGAGGATATTTTTATGTTAGTGGTATGCATTAGAAGATATGAGACATTAATTGAATTCTTATTGTAACAATAAGATAATTAAAAGGCAATTTATGTATTGGAAACATAAATGAGCACCAATCGTGTGTGTGTGTGTGTGTGTGTACACTATATTTGGTTTAATACACATCATGTATTTGAACGCGTATCTTGATATATTGAAAATTGAATAAGGTTGAGAAAACCAAAGTCGCTGGGCAAAAAAACTCATAGCAAATGAGAAAAGCCTTAACAATGTAAACCCAAAAATGGGCTAGCAACACAACACATCCAAGTAGGATACAATCATTCCATAAAAGTAGTGGGTTGTAAAGTGTACATAAATTTTCATTTAATAGACCACATGTATTTGAATGCTTATGTCGAAACATCAGAAACTGAATAATACTTTGTAAAACGAAGCTAGTATAAGCACACAAAAAATGCAGATCATACAATATAAAAAAATAGCACAAGAGATTCAAAATATGATATAATTATTATATGTCGGAATAGCCAATCATACATTTTGATTTAATATACATCATGTATTTGAATGCTTATTTTGTTACATTGAGAACTAAATAATAGTCTGCAAATGGAAGGCAGTATAAGGCCCCAAAAATGAGCATCATATAAATAGAACATAATGATTGAGAATTGTAATCCTTAATTGGGAAAATATTAGGTGATTGTAAATTGAAGTATTGGTAAATGTTTCTTGTCTTTGTATCATTCTTTTTGTGGCGGTACAAATATCCCAAAAATGCAGCCTGTAAAGAAATAATATGGTTAGTATTTAGTAATCAATTGATAATCATTGTGCACAAGAAACATTCATTTGTTTCACAGTGATGTATCAGATCTAAAGAAAGAAAAATGGCAGATATTGAAAGGTGGGGATAAAAAAACAAAGAGTAAAATGAAATTGTTTAAAGTTGATGTTGTTACCTATTGAAAAGATCCGTGGAGAGTAGCCAATGTCCACTGCAGGGCAAACACTGAATTTCTCTACATCAAGTACAATTGGATCAATAGTTGCCTCTATTATTTCAACATACTTTTGAAATTATTAGGTGTAAATAGAAAGCAATTAGGAAAAGGATACTATCTTGTTTGCAATGATCGAAGAAATTAAAATCATGTACCTAAGAAGGATATATGAATTTTGGAGACTTTTTTGAAGAATTGGTGTATCTCATTGAATTAAAAATTGGTGTGATGTCTTCTTCGTAGTTTGATCTTCCATGAGTGACGTATCAATACCTGCAAGAAAACAAGCAACAATAGAAAGAAAAGATGTGGAGGAAAAGTGTAGCGAGCCCAATGTAAAGGTTCGATGATTATGGCGAGGGGAGAAGTTTAATATACGATAAAAGAAAATGAAGTTATATCCAAGATGCCTACACATTGGAGGATTCCTTCGTCTTTCATACTGCCTACATATCCTGCATCCACTGGATCAAAGCACCCAGGAGTGCACTCAGTTTTTGATATGTAGTTATGTTTTGTCTATGTTTAAGTGTAATTGTTTTGTAAGGGTAACCCTTTTGGGGCATTAGCCGCCATAAAAAAGTTCTTTTACCATTGTACACCCACTCGGGTGAGTCAAGTGAGACCTAGTATATCTACTCGAAATAGTAAATATTGCTTGGCAAAAATTTATGGCTGAGAAGCGTGTTTCCAGTTTGCCTATGCAGATGGAGTTTTTTTGTTTCCCTCTCCTCTTGTTAGCACTGTATTGGTTTTTGTTTAAAGTTGTTGTTAGTATGGTCCAGGTATGAAAAGGAAGAACTATATAAATATAAAAATTACATTATTTGAGGAAGCAACGAATTGATGTATTATGTACATTAAAATTTACATGTTTGTCAATAAAAAAAATTGAATTGAAACAATAACTTAAGAGCTTGTTTGGAATGGTGAATGTTTGTTGGAAAGCAATATGAATATGAGTGCAACATAGTTATGGAAAAAAAATACATGCAAAATTTTGTAAGTTTAAGTAGTACAAGAATTTGTAAAGAGAAAAATTTGGAGGAAAATATAATTTCTAGTTTGATTTATTTTAAAGGGATCAAACTACGCACAAATCTGCAATTTGAAGTGGTACAGCAAGTTTAAAAACACAAAAAAGTTCAATGGCTGACATGATGGAAAATTTGTAGACATTTTTGAAATGTTAGAGATGTGACAAACATGATTTTCAGAAG
Source organism: Thuja plicata (assembly GCA_018584345.1). NCBI lineage: Eukaryota > Viridiplantae > Streptophyta > Pinopsida > Cupressales > Cupressaceae > Thuja > Thuja plicata. Next base: position 271,747 of record MU226080.1, read on the forward strand.
AGGTCATACATAGTTTACATAAATCAAACAGTAGAGAGGAGAAAGTCTTTACATGGATAAATTCAAGAACTATTATATTAATGTATAATGTACGTAGTATTTTAGGTGCTCCAACAATTCAAAAAATAGGGAAACTAACATGATGAGTCATATATAGTAGTACATACATTTGTTTGAAATGCTTGAGGTGTGACTGAACATAGAAAGGAAAGAAATGCTTACATGGTGAGATGCAAAAAGTATTTGGCATATTACTTTGCAAGATCATAACTGTGAACTGAAGGAAGCTGCAAAAAATAGTTTGGTGACACTCACCAAAGGTGATTCAAGATTGTTCATATAAATACTCAAGCTCTGAATAATCAATATGGTTAGACTATTGATCAAATAATAAAGAGTCATATAGAAAGGAAAGAAATGTTTACATGGTGAGATGTAAAAAATTTCTGGCATATTGATTTGCATGATCGTAACTACATACCGAAGGAAGCTGCAAAAAACAATTTGGTGACACTCACCAAAGGTGATTTGGAATTATTCAGATAAATAATCAAGCTCTCAATAACCAATATGTTTAGACAATTGATCAAATAATAGAGACTCAACCATTGCTTTCCTGTAGATGTGAACTAGTTGCCTTTAATCATTGTTTGTGGAGGAGGGGTTCTTGAATTGCAACAAGAGCCTGAAATATGGAAATGTAATGAAAGTGATGAAATGTGGAGTAGTTAATTATTCCTACAATCAAGCTCATGGGATTATTAAAATTTTATAAACAACAAAATTTCATTGAGAAGAAAGTTAGGATCTATTTGTGTAGAAATGAAATTTAGAATGATCATGAATACCTGTTTTGGTGGAAGAGATTTGAGGACTATAATCTAGACCAACTTTGTGTTGTGAGGACAGTTGATATAGAAGAATTTGAAGCGAACAAAAGATGGATATAGAGAACAACCTCGTAGATCTATATAGTTTTCTTTGTAAGTTGTTTTAACAATGATGTTAGAATAGTAGTAGAGAATTAAAGGTACATGTTAACATGAGGAAATCAAATGAATATAACCTGAGCAACAGTAAAGAAAGCATTACCTGGAAGCTCATTTTACAATATTTGGTAGAAGGCAGTTAATAGAGTGCATAGTCAATTGAAAGGTCAAACATGACAATCATTTTGTTTTGGCACTTGTTTGAATGGCCAACAAGTGTAAGTGTTCCTCTTATTTTTTTCCTAATAGTATTATAGGTATTGTTTTGCATCTTAGCATATCTTTCAAAAGAGAATAGTGGTTCAATTTGCAAACCTTAAATTGTCTTTACTCATGAAATAGTTGTAAATGTAAGTCCTTGCCTTTCAGTTTTGCCTATGTTAAATGTAGCTTTCCTCAATGTCCAACCTTGAGATTTATGTATAGTTATTTCTCAAGCCATTGTTAATGGGAGTTGTGTATGATTCCCTTCCAGAATAGGAGCAATGAGAATATATTTTAGATTTTGAATATCCCATGGGGGCCCACTATAATTTTGAAATTTGATGATAACATATTTGGGAAATTAAGGCGGTTTTGAATTGTTTTCATAAACTATTGTTTTGATTTGTTCTATTGAACCATTAACAAGGCCAACTTGAATCCATATATTAGTTGTCAACATGACTTGTTGGTTTACACACAACAATACTTATAGTGGAAGTTGTTTGTCATTGCCATATTCAACATGTATTTGGTGGCCAATTTGTGCAACACTTAGATAAATGAGATCATTGGTAGTAAATAAGTGAATTGATGCATCAAATTATTTTTTATGTTCAAGAGACAAATTTCTATTAGTGTGATCCATAACAGTTTGACAATCGGTTTGGGAGGGCTCAACATTTCTTATGTTTTGGTGAATGGCTCAGAATTTTTGTTGTGATTCAGAGACACCTTGTTATCAAAAGATAGTGTCTAATGTAACAACAATTGTGAAATTTTGTCATAAATTTAGTGCATTGGAGTGTTCTGCATATATTGGTTTGTCCATTATAGGGGGATCTAGCCAAGGTCACCGACAAGAATTATAGAGAGACCACCAAAATTTTCATGTTGTTTGTTGGGAAATGCTAGACACAATCGCTTGTCTATCTTCAATAATAATTTTGGGCCTACAAAGCTCATTTAATCTATTAGTATGCATTTGAAGTGTTTGAACTGTTCTTAGAATGTCATCAAAGTTTATCCGCTCAAAGGGTGGAATTATTTAATAGAAATACGCAGAATTGTATGTATTGTTGTTACTTGTATATTATAAGTAGCAACACTTGTTGGTGCTAGAACAATAAATGGGTTCCCAATGTTATTTGGAGATGTGTTTAGGATTTTTCTAATGGAATCAATTAGAAATGATTTACCAGTGCCTGTTGGCCCTTGAATAATAATTCTTAATGGTGGTGGAGGACATTCATCATTATTATGGTGAAGAATAATATTCAATGCAAATTGTTGTTTGGGTGGTAGTTGGGAAAATGTTTTATGTGAAATTGTTGTATGGTGGATATGTGGTTGGTATTGGGCTTTGTTGTCCTATATAAAGTGGACAACAAGATCATGCAATTCATCTTAAACAATATTTGCATTCCATGCATAACTTATATCAAAATATCGCCTGCCCAACAACTGCAACTCACTCAATGCAATATTATTTATGGCACCCATTTGAGAAAGGAACTCACATCATAGACACATATACCATAGTTTTTTTGTTCATTGTTATCATCATTTTCATCTTCGTGCTCAACGTCTACATCATGTGCAACATAGTCAATGTGCCAACGTATGTAGTTCGTTGTCTTGAAAAACTTCCAATTCATTATTATTTCATCTTTTGTGATTCTAATGTATGAAGGGATGCAACAGAAATGTTTATACAAAAGTATTCCACTCCAGCAGAATGTTATGAAATCATCATTGTATTCATTAAGAGGCTGTTTAAATTGGGGATGAACATTTACAACTACTTTTTTTTGTCATTTTCCTTTCTTTTGATAAGCACTATATGAATGAATTTGTGATGATTGGATGAGAGAAAAACTCTCCACGTTGCATGGATGCTCTATATAATGATTGATATAACCTATTGAGAGTTCATTGTCATCTTATGATTGTACAATGCATTGTAAAATCTTCCTACCAATATTGAGTGGTATGAACACACAACTAGTCCTAAGGAGCGGTAATTTTTGGAGCATGTGGCAAGTCTCTTATGCACCAATATTGTGATCAACAATAATTCCCGTCATAAAATTTTGATAAGCTAATAACACCATATATTCAGGTCTACTTGCATCCACTATCTTCTTCAACATTTCAACATGTGTTTGAGATTTGTTTTTTGATTTGGAAACATATTTTGAAATGTATTGAAGGACAACCTTTTTAGAGGTCATGGACTGTAAATCAACATTATCTCTCCATATTGAAAGCATGTGTGGGTTGTGAATATTTAAACGGTCGTCATTTCTTGCAAGTGTATAAGATGGATTTTGGTTGTCATCACGTGTTAATATAGAGGCTTCATGTATAGGCCAAGGAGTTTTATAACAACATTGTAATGACTGACCCCCTTTTTTAAGACATATTTGTTTTATACACTTTGTGTGGCATTGTTCAATATTAACTAATGCTTCATAATTAGCCGCACCATCCATGTAAAAAACTTGTGACATGTTTGTCATGCATGGATCTGATGAACTATAACTGATTGAATGTTTGAAGATGATAAGTTGATGATCACCGAGCTGCAGAAAGTAAATGCAAGACATTAAATCAGTTAATGTATTGTATTGTCATTGATTTCAACTTAATATGTTATGATTTTTCATACACATATTGTCACAACACTTGAAGATCTAAAGAGATAAAGTTTTTGTCATCGGTAAAGGTATACACTGAGTGACAGGGTTACCCAAGAACAGTGAACCCCGAGCAGTTCACAGTGTTGCTTGACAGACAGTCAACACCGATGGACAGTGTTACCCGAGAGACACAGTGGTACTCGAGAATAGTGTTACCCCAGATCAGTAGTACCCGAGCAAATGTTAGTGAGAAAACTAAGAGTTAATGACTAAAATCAACTGGAGTTAGAAAATGACAAAACTACTTAGCTGGCATAGCTATATTTAGAGTTAACTGATTGATTGCTTTATTTTCATCGACCAGTAGAACTAAGGATAAGAAGAATATTTAAAGCTAGTTTTATTCATATTTTTCAAGGAGAAATCTATGTAATAAAACTAAAGCAAATCTTTAAAGATTAAAGCAATGCATGGCAGGATTTGTGGATCAAGAAGCAATCTACGTCAAGAACAATGAAAACAAGGAGATTGAATAGTGAAATCATGTCTATATAAAGAGACAAGGAATTCATTATGAAGAGAGGAATGATGAATATAATTCTGGTGAAGTTAGAAGTCTTCATGCAGATCTGATCATATAGGCTAAGGAATAGAGCCAAAAGAATTCTGCAGACACCGAGCAACAAAAGCAAGAGCATTCACCAAGCAGAAAGAAGAAAGAAGGGGAGAAAAGGAATTGAAGAGAACATTGACCATAGAGGTATTATGGACTAACAATAGATCTGAAAATCTGCAAGTTAAAGTTGTATTATTGAACAAATCATTTACTATTTCAGTTTAACCATTGATTCATAAAATATCTTAACTGAGTGGGATTTAACCATCCTTATTGATTGAGATACTCAAGAGTATCAAAAGGTTTTCTTGTTAATAGCATGGTGAATGCTAGGTCAAAAGACAAAATATTAGTTTTGAATCCTCTAACAAGGTCACACTTAACAATGTGTTTGTAACCTTTAACAAGGTTGGCTCTTCACCGAACTCACTTCAAAAGAGTGAAAATTTTGGGTTACCGGTCCCAAGTGGATTTTCCTTAACAGGGTTTCCACATTAAAAATCCATGTGTCAAATGTGTATATGGTTCATTGCTTTAATGTTTTTCTTTACACATTACTAAAATATGATTGGTCGGTAAACACTAAGTTTAATTACTGCTACTCGGTAAAGGCTAGAAAAAGATAAACAATATATCTTACTGAGCAGTTTATATTTGCTAGAATTACATAAAGCATACATCTTGAAGGACTCAAAGATAACTAGAGGATATTATATTTGTGATATAAGTTTTGGTTGGATTATTGGAATTATTTTTGAGGCCACTGACTCACCCCCCCTCTCAGTTATTCTAACAATATCTTCCAACACAGAATAATTTGCTTGATCTACTCATTGAATCTAACTGCGAGAATTCCAAGCAGAAACATATTTACCAAAATATTGTTTTTTTGTTTGAACTGGTGAACTATAACTGATTGAAAGTTTGAAGATGATAAGTTGATGATCACCGAGATGCAAAAGTGAAAGTAAGATATTAAACCAGTTAATGTATTGTATTTTCATTGATGTCAACTTAATATGGTTTTATTATTCAAACACATATTGGTCATAATATTGAAGAGTTGAAGAGACAAAGTTTATGTTATCGGTAAAAATATAAAAATTATGTATACACTGAGTGACAGTAAACACTGGCTGACAGTGTAAACTGAGCACAATAGTAACTAAGCAAGTGTCACCGAGAAGTTCACAGTGTATATCAAGTACCGATCATAACTGAAGTTGCTACAGAGCATAACTGAATTCAATGACCGAGCTAACTGGAGTTGATGACTAATCAGAACTGAAGTTCAAGAACGACAAAACTACTTAGCTGGCAAGAGCTATATTTAGAGATTGACTAATTGATTGCTTTATTTCTAACGATCAATTAAACTAAAAAATGGAAGAGATTTAAAGTGTAGTTATCAAGGAGAGATCTACAGAATAATACTAAAGCAGATCTTTACAGTATAAAGCAAAGAATAGCGAGTTTCACTAATCAAGAAGTGAACTACGACAAAAACAAGGAGATTAAGCGACTAATCATGTCTATATAAAGAGACAAGGAATTCATTATGAAAAGAGAGGAATGTTGAATATATTTTGGTGAAGATAGAATTATTCATGTAGATCTGATCATATAGGCTGAAGAACAAAGCCAAAGAATTCTGCAGACACCAAGCAACAGAGGACAGAGCATTCACTGAGTAGAAAGAACAAAGAAAGAAAGTGTTGACGGGACTTTGTGACTGGTCTGATCAACAGATGATAAGTTGTCACCAGGTACTGGGGTAGTGACCAAATTCACCTGTAAAGGTTGTCTAAGGAATAAATTCTCTGAGCCTTCAAGCACCTGAGTGTCGGGTCTCGATGGTGCAGGGAAACTTAGTTGGGCAAGTGACTGTTTTGTTTGGGGGGATAGCTAGTTTTTGACTTGTCTTCTTTGGGGATTTTAGTGATAGGTCAGGGTTTCCTACAAGCACACTAAGTTTACCAAATAAACAATAAAAGATGGATCGGGGTTAGAGTTTTTAACTTCTACCTATAGGTATGCAACATATTTCCAACATCAATAATGCTCTAATAAACTATACTAAATACTGAACGCATACAGAACCAACAGTTCATACGTATTCAATAGCAAGGGAAAATGAGATCATTAATCTAAACAAACCATTAGAGAAAAGGACATTAGAAACATACATCACAAAATAGATTGCTAACTCGGAGATCAGAACATCAACAACATCATTGCCAGAAACTACTCTTCCTTCTTCATTAACAGAGTGTTCCAGCATCAATGGTGTATACAATCATGGGCTCCAAGGAAGCATCTAACTATTAAGAACTATTGAGCATTGAGCTCCTGCAACTACTAGAAAATGAAATGCTGATAGTATTGGACTGCAAAATCATCAATTTCGTCGACCCTTAAAATGAGGTCAAACTTCTTATTTATACACAGTTTTCCCTAAAACTAACCCAATCTAACTGTACACTCAACATTAAAATACAATATCCGGTAGCTGGCACTACCTGCACCACTTACAATTACCTTGAAAAGAGCACAGGTCTGACAAAATAGAGGAAGAAGATAATAAAGGAAGTTGGAAGAATTGGCATAGAGAAGAGTGTCAGAGTGAAAAAGTAAATTTGATCCTCCCGGAGCTTGAGGCTACATGCCTCATTAATGCAAAATGTGGTTCACTATCTTTGATGCACCAGGTAGTTAATGTTGGAGTGACACCTTGGGAAATCACCTGTCAGAGCCATCCCTCCATCTAACATGCCTTATCGGGATCACCTAACTGCTGACCTCTTTATTAACTGTTGGACAATGACCGGTTGGCTCCGAGGAACCTGGACACGGGTCACTAAAAGAATACAAAACTTTTGGATCCAGAATTTTGGAGTCCGGGAGCTTACACTCAAAGAATAATGAATGTTAAAAAATGTACCCTGCTGGTGAAAATCTTCAGAGTCTGAAGAACTTTATTGTTCCTTGCTTTTCTGAAAGGCCTCCAAAATTTGGCCAATGCCATCCTCATCTATGTCCTTGACACTATCCCATTGGTCCCTGATGATTCTGAACTTCTCTTCCATATCTCCGGCCCCGTCCCAAATTTTTTTGGCTATCTTTATGGATTCATGAGCTGAAGCATCATCTTGGACATTCTTGAAAGTTTCCCTCCATCGAAGTCTCTAACAGACTGATATCGGGACTCCATCAACTCATCAAATTTATTGAGGACATAATCCTTTGGGGCACAAGTCCTGGTGGTGAAGGGATCAACTTGTGAAACCCTTCCAATGAATGCTTTATAGAGGTCCAAAGGATACCAGACCATCACGATCTTATCTTTTAGGGTCGTAACTAATTGCTTGCTTACCTCAATTTTGAGGCCAAGTCTAGAGTGCTAGGCCTAGAGGAATCTGAAGGGCTCTTCTCCCAATATTCCTACCTCTGTGATGGCTTCCTCCCAAAATTTTATTACTTCTTCCAATCTGGTCCTCCACAAACCCTTCCAACGAATGCTTTATAGAGGTCCAAAGGATACCAGACCATCGTGATCTTATCTTTTAGGGTCGTAACCAGTTGCTTACTTACCTCAATTTTGAGGCCAAGTCTAGAGTGTTGGGCCCAAAGGAATCTGAAGGGCTCTTCTCCCAATATTCCTGCCTCTGTGATGGCTTCCTCCCTGAAGTTTATTACTTCTTCCAATCTGGTCCTCCACTGCTCATATTTCTCTATGTCCTTTTCCCATAGGATGACGACGCCGTTTACCTGGCCCATAAGATTACTGACCTGATAAAGGTCTAAGAGTGTCGCCTCTAAGAATTGCCTTATGAACTTGATCTATTCCATATCCACCCATCTATAGCATGTGCCTTCTTTTTCATGGCCCTAAGAGTATCCATGTCACCCTACGGAAGCGATGGTCTGGAGGTGGAGGCTTCCAGACGCATCTCGGCCAGTGGCTGCGTTAGTTCTACAAGAAGGCCAAGGAGATTTTCATTTTTCTCTCTTTCCTCCTTTAACTTCTACACCTATTTATCATATCGGGCCTCGACTACCCAGGTAGCCTCTCTCAGCAGGTCCAACTCACCCTGCTTATCCCTTTTCCCTAGAGGCACTTCTGTAACTGTGTATTCTGCAGCACTTACCACTGCTTCCCCTTTATTTGGGGGAGGGGTCGCAATGACCATGAATGTATCTCCGCACAGACTAGTTCGAATAGAGTGGAGTGTCTGGGCCTTCTTTTCCTTGGGGAGGCTCTAACTCTGTGCCATCATCTCAGCTAGTGAGAGATGGGCTTTTACCGTCGTCGGGGCCTTTATCTTCTTTTCTTCCACCAACCATTGTGATGGTGGGGGAAACCTTTCTGCTAGAGCTTGATCACTTGAGTCTCCCCTGGGGTTCTGTTGTTCACCCACTACATCTATGGTCTCTTCAGACTCTTTTTCCTGATTTTTGGGATTATCTGCACCGTCCACCTTTGTGGCGTCAATATTCTCTACCTCAGTGCTCCCATCCTTTGCAGTTTCTGTGAGATCGATGTCCATATCTCCAATGTTCTCCCCCTCATCCTACTGCTGCTATTGTTCCTCTTCAAAATTATCTACCAGGACATTCTCCTCCATTGTCTTATCCTCTAGAGGTGGTGAAGGTGTCTGAACTGGATCTACCTGTAGTATTACCGGGATCACCTCGTCGAATGTTGTACTACCCTGGGTGGGCAGAGGTATTTGTAGCATGGTAGTTGAGGTTACGGTTGATCTTGTAGGTCTGGTTCCCTCAGCCGAAGCTGATTCCTCATTTTGTACTTGCCTCTTCTTTGTTTTGGTCTCTGAGACTAGGATTTCTTGGATATCTAGGATGTCCACCTATTCTGGTTCCTTTTCTCTTTCTATCTGGACTTCCTACTTTGAGGTAACTTCTTTTTCCAAGATCTCTTGATCAGTAGGGATTCTTTCCTCTTCTTTGGCGGTGATTTCATTTACCACTTTCCCTATGTCCCCTTGTAAATTTACAAGTTTGTCTGTCCCAAATAGGTTGTCAAAATTGTCATGCAAAGGGGAGGTCTCTGGGGGATTCTCTGGTCGATTTTCTGGCTTAGGGGAGTCCAGGATAATCTACACCTTGGGGGAGTGGGGCATCCCTAGGTCTACTTCTGCCTTTGGTTGAGGAACATTTGTCATCTTCTTCTTCCTCCTGGTCACCAATGGGGGCCCGACATATCAAAAATGGTTGCATGCTCCCCCTTCGCTCCTGTCCCTATTACCTGGACCATAAGTTCTGCAAGTGAAGGGGATATAGAAGGGAGGGTAGGTTCTACCATAGCTACTGGGATGCCTAGACGGGTGCTTAATGCTTCCTTCATATGGTGGGATGCCACCAGCTGAAGGTGTAATTGTTCCACAATGGAAACTATGGAAGGAATCTAGGGCGGGGTCCCAACTTTTCTTTTTCCTCTATCCTTGTCTTGCGTGGAGGTTCCAACCCTAGAAGTGGATCCCTACAAAAATGGGCCAACTTTTTGATTACTCTTCAGACATACCTTCTAAAAATACGCATGACTGTGTTTAATTACATCATTGGTGATATCCTCAATTATCGGGCCTTCCGGGGTGTCCCAGTCCACCAGAGGGAGAGCCATTTTGTCTACTCCCTGTGCCTTGTACTACGGGTCTTCTATAGACCCGGTATCCAAAAATTCCTTAGGAAATTTTTGAAGCTTGAGGCGCTTCATCATGCCCTATGTCATTTTGAAAAAATGTTAGTTCCGGACTTCAAAATCGTTCTAGAAGTCTGCCTAAAAATCTTCAATGTGAGGCTTATGGGGGTTTAATGCTTGGGGTAGTGTCGATGCTATCTTATCTAGTGGATCAAAAATTTTCCATTCCAAGTAAAACTCTGCCAGCCCTCGACACTTTAGTTCATTGTCGACTTCTTTTGCCACTGCAAGGCTGCAAGTATAGTTCCCGCAGGTCATTGGGAATAGAATATTGGTGACCTTTAATGCAAAGAAGGCATGCAACTCCAGAATATTTTTGCAGTATTCCAAAATAATTATCCTATCCCCATAATGTTTGGGAAATAGGTAGGGTTTCCCATAGAAGCCGGTCACCCGAATGTAGGAGTGTTGTTTAAACTGAATATAATAATGGCCATAATTGTTGACCAATGTCATTGCTTCTTTTGAAATCCGGTATCCGACATCCCAGGTGGGTGTAAGAATATTATAGTAAACAAAGGCATCATTTACTCTACAAAAACTGGGGAAACTGGCATCCCATTATATTTGTGGGAAATAGTCCCACGCAGTATTTTGGCGCTTGCCAGTCCCGAGCTCACCGTTAGTGAGTAATCCCCAGGTTATGGGGCATTGTTGCACCAGTGCCCACAAGACATAGGAAGTCATGTAAAATTTGGATGACCGGGTGACCTTGACGAGCTGGGTGTCCACATGATTGGTGATGATAGTGGCCCAATCAAAAGTTTGCCTGCCGGAGGCGATGCTGAACAAGAAGTAATACATCCATGCCAAGAATTCCCAGGCATGGAGATCTCCAAAGACCCTACATAATGCGATGATCCCCATTTGTATGCTCTCTTTGAATTCTATCTAGGGGATCTCCAATTTCATCTTTTTGTAGTCTTTCCTTGGGGTCTTAAGCTAGTTGGAGTTAAGGTATTGTCAGGCCATGCTCGAGAGCTTCTCAAATTCATTTAACGCCAGTGTCCGGTTGACAACTGCAACATTGGCAAACTGGGGGATCCCTAGCCCTGAAAAAAATGTTGCGGTGTCCAGAGACACCATGGGTGTTGGGTAGCCTAACAGAATAGGAGTGGTAGGCATGAAAGCCTGGATGAGTGTGTTGTAGTGTTCTGCCAGTGTGAGGATAAGCTCCAGGGCCAGTACTGAGCAGGGGAAGAAGGCGACTTTAAGGATCTTGGAGGTGGCCACATTAAGTGCCATAAGATCTCTGGCCTTGCGCTGTATGAACATTATTTTCACTAAGGCCTACATTTTGGCCCATGCCCCGACACTTGTGTCTGTGACCAATTGAAGCTTGGAATTGACCTTCGATCCCAAAATAGCTTCTCCCTTCAGATATTTCATTGTCAGTGGGAGTTTCTCTAAGGCCTTCTCAGCCTTTGTCTTGACAGCTACCCTTATTGAAGTAGTAGTAGGGAGTTCCTGGCTTCCGGGTGGAGAAGATGTTGATGCCTCAGACATGATTGATAAGTGGATTTTGACAACCTACAAGATTGAATGACCGTCAATATATATATATATACAACATAATAGAATTCTGGATCCCAGAGATTTCATCATCACCTCGCATCTGTCCTGAAAATGGTGTTAGCTTGCATCAAACCCTGAAAATATATATATAACAAAATGACTTAGGAAGATCTATGCCCGGGGGTTCTGGGGATTCTGGCTTATGTGATGAATGAAATGAAGACCAAAGGGGAACTTGAGACCCGGAGTCTGAAAAACTAACCGTTATTGACATGACCGAAAATTAGCCGTACTAGGCTGACATGTGGTATCACGTGGGCATGCAATAAAGGGGGTAATGGTAATAATGATGAAAATTGTCCAAACACATGAGAGAATGAATGCCACTTGGGCCAGTTTTGAATGCTTCCATGTGGGAGAATTAAACCTGCCATTAAGACAGAAATGATCGAGGAGAGAGAAAACCTGCAAACTTAACCAGGCGAGGTGTCGAGTTTGAGTTTACAAACACCAGAAGGGAAAGCTTGACAACTTGAATAAACATGAAAGGGCATGGTGAGATCACCACAGGGAGGGTTGTCACAATAATATATAGACCAAACTTACAGGGGAAGCCGAAGAATGACGCAATTTACAGGAACGACCCTACCTTAAGGGCTATCTACAATTTACAGAGAAGTTACGAGAATTTATAGAACCTAAAGGAATGTACACTATTTATAGGAAGGAACTCAATTTGAGGAAGGCAAGAAACCTTCCTGTAGAGCCATCCCACCAACGGGAGGCGACGAAGAACATAATGGGAAACGGAAATGAAAAGCAAAACAAGGAAAGAAAACCCAAAAACAAAAACTAGAAAACAACAAGGGAGAACCAGAAGGGCCTACCTTAAAGCATGAGGAATGTGGGAGAACAAGCATGAGAGGTGCTCTATAACTGATTAGATTCAAAATACCATGAACGCACCACTGCTAATCACTTTGAACAAATTGCACTTAATCACTATTAAATCGCCTTAATCGCCTTGAATCGCTCTGGGTAATTTGTTCACGGTAAAAGTAACAATGACTGGTTAAACTTATTTATACCCTTAGGGTAAAACATCCTGCTTTCCTTCTGCAAATCCTAAGAAAAAGGCAAACCGCCAAACTCTGGGCCCATGTGTCCCATGCAACCGCACCCTCTAGTAAAAGAGGAGATGGTGACAGAGGGTCCCAGAGTCTGGAATCTGGCTGGAACAAAGAAGACAAAAAATCCGGGACTGGGCCCCAGAGCAAGGAAGACCAAAAGAGAACAGAACACCGGCCTCGCAGAGGCAAAGGCTGGAGAAAACAAAAGGAAACAAAAAGAAACTAAGGGAGAACAAAAGCAAAAAAAAGGTGGGACCCAACATTTTTCCAACAAAATGTAGGGACGGGTACGTAGGGAATAAAAAATGGTGACTCACTAGGATGAATGCCTTAGCATATTTTAGAACTATAGAATCTTTGGTTATAAAATTTGAGACTCACCTTTACTTGGAGTATTCTATTTACAAGGCATGAGGTGTCTGAGAAAATCTGACTCATGAATGATTTAGTCCTTCGGTCTTTCGTCAATTGTGTAGTGTGTGCTTTGAAATAAAATCAAGTCGATGATTCTCGGGAGAAGCAAAGAGGAGGCACTGAATACATCAAACCAAAATCATCACATCTTGCACGATCCCCCAGATCTTGGAATTCTCTATTCTTTAGTTCTTTTATTTTATTTTCTTTTGAAGATGGGAAGGGGGTACTCCTTTCACCGTGAACCTTAAGCTTAGCTAATTTTCACGGTGGTACTTCTTTCTCTTTGCCATCTGCCTTAATTTGCTGAATAGGAGAGACATTTTAGACCCGAGATATTTTTATGATTTTCAGACTTGGTCAATAACTAGTGCAACCGATATGCCCTCAAGTACCATGTGTTTACTTGCTTCTTATATTTTCTATTAACTGATGTCGAGACTATCAAGATATGAATATGATGAAGATTACCCATACGCACAAAAATAACTCTGGAGTGTGGACAAATTCCACCATGCTAAAAATAGATTCTGGACTACCCAAAATGCATAAGGTACTATTCCAGGGACTAGATGTCATGCAAAGCATACCTGTCTACAAGAAGAGGGCAACACACCGGGACTGAAAAAGAAACACAACGCAAAAGGAAATAAAGACAAAGCAAAAAGGAAAGAGAGGCGGTCCCGGAGGATGATTGATAAAATATTTACAAGGACAAGGCAATCCCAAAGAGCACCAAGAAATATATTTAGAAGAAGGAAATTTACATATAATACAACTTTGGGCAAACTTTGATGACATGTAACTGATTGAATGTTTGACAATGTTAAGTTGAAGATAATGCAAGGCATTAAATCAGTTAATGTATTGTATTTTCATTGATGTCAACTTGATATCATCTGTACGGTCATGTACATAATGCCAAAGACTTCAGAGAATCAATGAAACAAAGGTTATGATTTCAACAATTCATAAAGGTCAAGTATTCACTTAGTGACAAATAACACTGACGGAGTGCGCATCGACGGTCAGAGCAAAGAAGAATAGTCACAGTGATACCCGACGATCAGAAGCATAGTGTTGCCTAATGAAGCAAAACCACAGTGATGCCCAATGAGAAAAGTCAGAAGGTTGCCCGAAGAGTAAAATTCCAATGATTCCCGATGGACGAAGATCACGAAGCTAACTGGAGTCTCACCGACGAAACTGTTAGTTGTCACTGACAACTAATTTTAGTGGTGACCGACGGAACATAAAGTTTAGAAAATGACAAAATATCTAGCTGGCAGAGCTAAAGATAGACTTAACTAGTTGTCTACTTTGTTTTATTCAACTAGAGATAAGTGATTGATTTAAAGATGATTTGTATAGTTGGAAAGAAGATATCTACGAGACAAATCAGGAGTTATGCTTTAAATCTAAATGGCTGGATTATTTTTCATGCCAAGAATCAAGAATCAAGAAATAGTGAATATCATGTCTATATAAGAGACAAGCTTAATTCATTTACGAATGGGATTAAGGGGAGTGAATAGAAAGAGTTTGCTGAAGAGAAACTGATGAAGATAAAATTCATGCAGTCCTGATCAAACAAGCTGAAGGAAGAGCTAAGGAATTCTGCAGACACCGACAAACAGTGAAGCACAACATCATAGAGTAAAAAGTATGGAGCACAAAGGATTGAATTAATACATTGATCAGAGAGGTAATGTACTTAAATAGATTTGAAAATCTGCAATTCAAAGTTGCAATATGAAAAGGTCATAGTGTTCCAGTTTAACCATTGAAGCATCAAGTCTCTTAACCAAACAGGACTTAACAATCTTCTATATATTGAGGTACATCCCAAGGAGTGCCAAAAAGGTTGACTCATGAAAGTAGCATTGGATTTGCCCGATATCTATTGATAGTCTAAGAATGAGGTTGATTCAAGGATGGTAGCAATAGATGCCCGATACTAAGTGACAATCTCTATGTATAAAATCCTCTAACAAGGTCACACTTAACAGTGTGTTTGTAACCTTTAACAGGGTTGGCTCCTAACAGGACTCACTTTAGAAGAGTGAAAATTTGGGGTACCAGTCCCAATATTTTTTACCTTAACAGGGTTTCCATGTTAAAAATTCATGTGTTATGTGTGTATGATTCATTTCTTTACTATTTTGTATCTTACATAGCTAACTCTGGATTGATTGGTATACTCTACTTATTTACTGTGTTTCGGTAAATAGTTATACTGCTTATCGGTAATCAATAAAGAATAAGGATTGATAGAGAAAATTGATAGACAGTTAATCATTAGTAGTATTTCATGGCATGCATCTTGTAGGGACATAATAATTTGAGGTTTATTTATTGGTGGTTAAAGTTTGAAGGATAAATTTTTGAGGCCACTGATTCACCCCCCCTCTTAGTTATTACTAACAATTGGTATCAGAGCTTGTGTGCTTAGAAAGGAAAGTTTCAAAACCTAAGTCAAGATCACAAGATGAATAGACGAGATGTTCCCAAGTTGAACAAAGATAACTTTGCTTCATGGAAAAGCAGGATAAGACTCCACTTATCAGGTATTGGTAATGATGTTACTCAATTCCTAGATATTGAATATATGTTGCCCATAGGATCATTAATAGTAGATCAATTGAGAGATAAGCATGAACACAACTGTATGGTCATAGAGCTTTTTTCCTCACTCTCTGGTGCTGAATTTGAAGATGTCAAGGATTGCAAAACTGCAAAGAAGATGTGGGACAAACTGAAGCTTGTACATGGAGGTGATACAAATGTTCTGAGAGCCAAGGCAGAAAGCCTTAGAGGAAAATTTGATGATCTCAAAATGAAAGAAGGAGAAAACATCACACGGTACAATGCAAGAATCAAAGAAGTAGTCAATGCTATAGGAGGAGTTGGAGGTACACTTGAAGATGAGACAGTGGTAAGTAAAATCTTAAGAACCTTACTGCATGTATATGCTATTAGAGTTTCTACCATTCAAGAAATGAGAGCAGTAGCAAACAATATAGTTACTCTTGATAATTTAATTGGTAGACTGATTTCATTTGAGATGAATAACTTTGATAATAGTGTCTTACCAAACTTAGAGTCTGCATTTAAGTCTTCTATGAGAATAAGAAAATCAAGTCATAGA
>MU226080.1:291560-306015 GCA_018584345.1 Thuja plicata
AAGTTCAAGCAAAGGAAGTGATACTTGAGTATGTGCAATCAAAAGAACAATTGGCCGATATCTTCACCAAGCCACTGCCCAAGGATACATTCGAGTACTTGAGAAAGAGACTAGGGGTCAAACCCTTATCTACCAGTCAGTAAAATGACTGAAGGATGCATCGGCCTACATACTATTAGAATATCATTAATGTTGATGCAAGCAAAGAAATGAACTTCAGAGCTACATCTATATATAGACAAGTATATATCAACACCAAGCACCAACGCATATTGTTGTATTGCTGATGGATAAGGGAAATTCAAGGAATATATTATGGATAGAGAAAAATGATTGTTTGACATGAATGTCAGATATTTGTAAAATATTTGTTTGCCATTGTTGTCAAAGGGAGAGAAATTATCCATATTATCAGATCTTTCTGGAAAGGGAAAGAGATTATCCATTATCACATAAACTCCAACAGGGAGAGATTATATCCTTAGGGAGAGAAATTGTATGGAAAGATTATACAAAGGGAGAGTTGTTGACAAGAGAAAAAGACATCAAAAGAGAAAGAATATTCAAGGGAGAGAAATTGACACAAGGAGGGAACTCAACACATGAGAATACAGAGAGCTGCAAGAATCAAATCTAAGCTAAAATAGAGCTTACCGATGGTCAAACATTTATCGGTTATAAAAAAAAAGATTGGTAGTTTGATGAATCTCAACTATTGTATTTCATATTATATTAGAAATAGTATAGTATGATAATATAGTATGTTTCCATCAATGCTAAAGGGAGAGATTGATGACATGTAACTGATTGAATGTTTGACAATGTTAAGTTGAAGATAATGCAAGGCATTAAATCAGTTAATGTATTGTATTGTCATTGATTTCAACTTGATATCATCTATACGGTCATGTACATAATGCCAAAGACTTCAGAGAAATAATGAAACAAAGGTTATGCTTTCAACAATGCATAAAAGTCAAGTATTCACTTAGTGACAAACAACACCGACGGTTAGAGCAAAGAAGAATAGTCACAGTGATACCTGACGATCAGAAGCATAGTGTTGCTCGATGAAGCAAAACCATAGTGATGCCTGACAAGCAAAGTGAGAAGGTTGCCCAACAAGTAAAATTGCAATGATGCCCAATGGATGGAGATAATGAAGCTAATAGGAGTCTCACCAACAGAACTATCAGTTGTCACCAACAACTAACTATAGTGGTGACCGACGGAACAAAAAGTTCAGAAAACAACAAAATAAATAGCTGGCAGAGCTAAAGATAGACTTAATTGGTTGTATACTTTGTTTTATTCGACCGGAGATAAGTGATTGATTTAAAGTTGATTTGTACAGTTGGAAAGAAGATGTCTACAAGACAAATCAAGAGTTATTCTTTAAATCTAAATGGCTGGATTGTTTTTCATGCCAAGAATCAAGAATCAAGAATCAAGAAACAGTGAGTATCATGTCTATATAAGAGACAAGCTTAATTCATTTACGAATGGGATTAAGGGGAGTGAATAGAAAGAGGATGCTGAAGAGAAACTGATGAAGGTAAAATTCATGTAGTCCTGATCAAACAAGCTAAAGGAAGAGCTAAGGAATTCTGTAGACACCGACGAATAGTGAAGCACAACATCACAGAGCAGAAAGTATGGAGCACAAAGGATTGAATTGATACATTGGTCAGAGAGGTAATGTACTTAAATAGATATGAAAATCTACAATTCAAAGATGCAATATGAACAGGTCATAGTGTTTCAGTTTAACCATTGAAGCATCAAGTCTCTTAACCAAGTAGGACTTAATAGTCTTCTATATATTGAGGTACATCCCAAGGAGTGCCAAAAAGGTTGATTCATGAAAGTAGCATTGGATTTTCCCGATACCTATTGATAGTCTAAGAAGGAGGCTGATTCAAGGATGGTAGGAATAGATGCCCGATACTAAGTGACAACCTCTATGTATAAAATCCTCTAACAAGGTCACACTTAACAGTCTATTTGTAACCTTTAACAGGGTTGGCTCCTAACATGGATCACTTCAGAAGAGTGAAAATTTGGGGTACTGGTCCTAGTGGTTTTTCCCTTAACAGGGTTTCCACATTAAAAATTCATGTGTTATGTGTGTATGATTCATTTCTTTACTATTTTGTATCTTACATAGCTAACTCTAGATTGATTGGTATACTCTGCTTATTTACTGTGTTTCGGTAAATAGTTATACTGCTTATCGGTAATCAAGAAAGAATAAGGATTGATAGAGAAAATCAATAGACAGTTAATCATTAGTAGTATTTCATGGCATGCATCTTGTAGGGACATAATAATTTGAGGTTTATTGATTGGTGGTTAAAGTTTGAAGGATAAATTTTTGAGGCCACTGATTCACCCCCCTTCTCAGTTATTACTAACAAACTTACCTCCCACCTCATTTGAAATAGTGCTTGAGAAAATATCCATTGACGGGCAATGGGAGCCTCGTAGTCTCAGAAATCAGATATGGTTCAAGCCAGAGCCTTTAAAATTTGGTGTGCTTTCCTTTCTTTTCCTAGGCTTTGTCCCACTGAAGGACTAGGTCCAAAAATTGGAAGGCCTTATATTGGGCTCTTCTGTCAAACCATCATTTAATGACCACTTGATGATGCACAAAGTGTTCTAGTGCCACCTCTCTTTGTTCCTCCATTCTCACTAGGTTCAAAAGTCAAACTTCCACGATGTTGTCCCGGTAATTAAATTCTTGCATAAACTGTAAGACCGAGATTTTGAAGTTGATAGGGAACACTGGATTCTGGCCGTAAACCAGATGAAATGGGGAAGTCCCTAGGTCTTCTTTAGTTTTGATACATTCCTCTCAGAGGGTGAACCTAAGCTTTTGATGCCAGTCTCAGGGGTTTTTTTCTAACAAATGTTTGATCACTTCTAACATATTTTTATTGGTAGATTCAGCCACACCATTACCCTGGGGCTAGTAGTTGTTGGATAAATTCAAGGTGATCTTCCTCTCATAGGTCCATTAAAGTATTTGCGCTGAAGAAAATGTTGAACTGTTGTCACACACTATAGCGAAGGGCATTCTGAAATGGGTGACTATGTTTTCTTCTAGGAATTTGATAACTACATCTGTCATGTTGTTTTTGCATGGAATCACTTCAGACCACTGGGTGCAGTAATTGGTAGCAGTCAGAATATACTGGTGGTTGGAGGATGAGTTGGGGTTGATTTCCCTAATAAAATTGAACACCCATTGGGTGAAGGGTCAAACTTCAAAGACCGGCTGCAAGGGCATGGCTGGGTTTCGCTCATGATGGGCTGTGGTTTGGCAAGTGTGGCACTTCCTCACGTAAGTGTAGACATCTTTAAAGATGAAGAGCCAATAGTATCCATCCCAAAGAATCTAGTGGGTAGTGGCATCAGCTGAGCCATGCCTGGTTCCAAACTGCCTGTGGAATTCTTCTATCATTTTGGCAGCTTGGTCTCTATCTATGCACCAGAGGTAAATCCCTTTGAAATCCCTGCAAAAAAGCGTTCCATTTTTAATCTTGAAATATGCACTTTTTAGTCGTAGGGTGCAATGTTTGTTTGGGGGAAGCCCCTCTAGGCATCAGTTGTTGAGTAGTAAGTACACTAGATCTGTATACCATGGGTCTTGAGTGACAAACTATACTGTGTAATTTTGGCATTCAATGTTTAGAGTTACTTCCACCATTGATCTGTATAGTCCCTGACCTCAAACTATCTTCATCGATTGCATTTCTAGATCATACTCTTGGAGGATGGCCATCCATCTCCCCCTCCATTTTCCCAGTTCACTCTGCAGCTATAAAGATTTAACAGCTTGGTCTGAAATAATAGCATGTACTTTGCTCTAGAGAATATAATACCAGAATTTATTCACAGCCTGGACTAGAGAAAAAACCTACTTTTCCAAAGGCGAATATCGGACTTCAGAATTCTTAAAGGGGGATCTCATGAAAGCAATCGGTCATTCCCTTCAACTTTCTGGGTTAGGACTGCTACTGCCGAATGCGGTGAAGCAAAGGAGTATATGTGGAATGGGAGGGAATAGTCTAGATTTTCCAAGATAGGTGCCTCCACTATGGTTTGCTTGATATAAGAAAACACTCACTTCACTTCAAGGCTCCACTCAATCTTTGTATCTTTCTTCATCATGTCATTGAGTGGTTTAACTATCTCGACAAATCTAGTGATGAACTGCCAGACAAAATTTATCTTTCCAAAGAAAGATCTTATTTCTTTCTTACTGCCTAGCATCTATAAATTTAGCAATGCTTCAACTAACCTAATTCAACATATGTTCTTAACAATTTAATTACTACCATTATACTACACGTGGTTAAGCATAAAACCATAGTTAATTCAACCTAACCCAAGTGTTCATGTATTCCGTGTGACAAGTTGATGCTCCAACTCTACATCCGTGTGTGGTGTGACCCTAATTAAATCTATGAATATACCTTGCAACTCGAAGACTAACCTCACCATGTTATCACCTTTCCTCAACACATCCATTGTTAGTTGTATGTACTTGTGTTTTTTTTTTTTTTAAAATTTTTGTCTGTGTGTTTTGCCCTAGTTTTGGGCATGACAAACTCTCTCAGGTTCAATGGATATCCGCTTGTCAGAGACAATATGCCTGAGTAGATTCCCTTTGGTGACCCTGAATATGCATTTCTTAGGGTTGAGGGAAATGCCATACCGATGATCTCTCACAAATTTGGGCAAGGTGGACAGAGTGATCATGCCTATCCTGGGAAAAGACTGTCAAATCATCCATGTAGATGATTATGCATTTGTTAACTAGGCCCTCAAACATAATGTCCATAGCCTTTTGAAATTTTGCCCCATGTTGATGAGGTCAAAGGGCATTCTTTGATATGAAAATGTTCCCCACTTGGTGGTGAATGTCATTTTATCTCTATCTTTGTACTTAACCACAACCTGGTTATACCTGGAGTACCCATCGAGGAAGGACTTCATTTGGGAACCGTTAACAATTTGCAATACCTCATCCAACAAGGGGAGAGGGTGATTGTCCTTCTTGGATGCCTTATTTAAATTGCAAAAATCCATACACAAGTGGATCTCGTCATTCTTCTTTCACATGGGGATGAGGTTGGCGACCCATGTTGTATGCCGGATAGGAAAGATAATTTGGGCTGATAGTAGTTTCTAAACCTCCTAATGAATTAGAGGTTTGATCAATGGGTTTATTGGTCTTTGCTTTTGCTGGAAGGGCTTAGCATATGGTTTCAGTGGGATAGTATGAGTCATGATGGATGTGTCATAGGTTTTTAGATCCTCATACCCTCACGTAATAACATCAATGTATTCTTAGAGAACCGTGAGAATCTTCTCCTTCTCCTCTAGGGAGCAGGAGGTACCAATGTGCATGAATTTCTCTTCATCGGCCTGATTGATGTTAACCTTTTAGAATGTTCCTCCCTTAGAGGAGGATGATATCTTATCTCAGCCCCAGGGGTTTGAATCAAAGATGCATTCAAGAGATACCATCCCCTTTGGGATGGTGTTGGTGGGTAAGTCGATGATCCCGTCGTCTTCTTCACCCTTCCCGATATCGTCATGATCTCTTTCTTCCACTATCTGATCCTCGAAGACACCAACACTGGCCATGAAGGCCAGGATATGTTGGTCATCCTCAAAAACTTGAAAGTGGGTGATATTATCCAAGATGGATGGGGTGGGGACCATCTCAACAGAAATTTTTTGGAGGTGGGTGATCCCTTTTCTCAGTGCCAAAAAGAGTCTAAGGACCAGGGCCTTGTACTCCATGATGTTATTCATGCAGTTAAACTGTAGCCTATAAGATATGAGGAAGGATTTCCCCTCTGGGTTGATCAGTTCCACTCCAGACCCACAACCTTGTTTAGACCAGGATCCATCAAACTTCAGGGTCCACAAGTCATTGTTCATTTCCTGGGGCTGCGAGGGTGAAGTGGTGTTTGGATTGATTTTTGGAGGGTTGGGAGGTGATTCCTCTATATCTGATGGTGCGTGGGTGAGGTTTTCCTCTGGAGAAGCCTTTGGTTGGGATTCCCAGACAAGCGACACCTTAGGCATACCACCAGATGGATTACTGGATCTAGGAGAATCAACTTCGTGTTCTTTCTCCTGGAGAGTATTGATATGGAGGGTAGCAGTAGAGATGCAAGGCTCACACTCCAGTTTAGAATGTTTCTAGTAGTGTACCCGGCACCAAGTGCTAGACAAGAGTGTGGCGGGAGTTTCCATGTTATCTTGTGAGTTTACCTCACCCCTCAATTTTTCATCCAGGTCCCGAAATCTCTGAGCTACTATGGGATCCTCCCTGGGAGTGAAATCAAATGTTAGGATCTCTAGGGGTCGGTGCACCCCGGGGGAAGATTCAGAGAATAGGACTTCATTTACCCTCCCAACTTCAATGAGGGCTCGCTTCATTCTGGGTTCACTCTGTACCTAGATTTGGTTTGATTTTCCCTCCCAAGGGAGCCACAAGTGGGAGAAGTCCGTGGAGAAATACCCATTAAGGGCCTTAGACCAATTTTGACTCAATAACATCCCGTAGGTATCGGGGATGTCCACCACTTGGATGTCTATTATGCTTGATATCTGAGGGTCTTGGATGAGCTGAATCTGGATGTTTTTAAGCTCATCTACAATTTCTATAGCAGTTTTGTCCAATTGGACTACTGTTGGGAGTGACTCTGAGCTTTTGGCATATAGATAAGGACATGACATTTCCCGAAGCACCGAAATCTACCAGGTAGCGGTATAGGTTCTTCCCTTGTATGTTCAAGCCTATTAGGAAGGGAGGATCCTCTATGTTTCCCCGAAAGACAGCCGAGTTGGCATCATCAAATGTGACAGTATTTGGTGGATGATTGATGGCTTTTGGGTTTCCCAAGAGCTTTAGATGGGACTTCTTTTGCTCGGGACAATTCAGTAAAACCTCCATCAAGGTCATGGAGGTGGTGGTTCTCTCTAATGCCTTAGTGATGTCAAACCTTCCCCCTGGGTAAAGTTGGCTTCCCTCGGCCAGATCTTTGGCTTGGTTAGAGCCAGGTCCTTTCGGTGGGAAGGAGTGATAAGTTGTGTTATCCTGGGGAGAGGTATTCTTGGGAGGCATTGGCATGTAAACTGGCCCATTTCCAGCCTAACTCTGAGTTTTTTAAGGAGTCTATGGGTTGGTGAAGGCATTGGCCTCAAATACCGGGATAGATTCATCAAAGAACCCCTGCAATTTGGGCTCTTCTTCATCCTCTTCATCTGTCTTGAAGAAGACGGTCTCATGTGTGAAGGCAATATGAGTAGGATCTTGTGTGGATGATTCCAAGGGAGTAGGATCAATAGGGTGTTGTCTGTCTGACTGGGAGATAATGATGATCTTCTCCAATGTGGCACAGTTCACCTTGGAATTAGAGCTGGTGTCATGCAATCTACACCAATTAGTTAGGGGGTGGAATTTTTCAAGCTGTGCAGAATGACTGGGTCCAGTACTGTCTTGAGTGGTGTTTTGGTTCGGGGGAGGACCCCCGATATTCACGTTGTTGTTCCATTGCTGTTGATTCGGCCGAGGCCCATTTTTGTAGTTCCTACCTCCAAAATTAGTATTTTATTATCAAGAGAAAACATTCCCTCTCTGGGAATTAGAGTTGTGAGGTGCGAAAGGCCCCACCTTCAGCTGTCCCATGTCCATTGTCAGAGAGGACACCAATTGCCGGAGGGATTCAACCTCAGAGGACAACTGGGTAGTTGTGTCACAGTGTGATGGTTGTTGTGCTTAGTTCTCAGGGAAGACATCAATAGCTCCCAGAGTCAAGGACTGCAATATTCTAGCTGTGGGCGACTGGAAGAAAGGTACTCTGGAGGGTTGTGTCAGGGGTTGTTGCATTTGCTGCGGCTGGTTCCAGGG
This sequence comes from Thuja plicata, assembly GCA_018584345.1. Taxonomy (NCBI): domain Eukaryota; kingdom Viridiplantae; phylum Streptophyta; class Pinopsida; order Cupressales; family Cupressaceae; genus Thuja; species Thuja plicata. The sequence goes on from MU226080.1 coordinate 299,494, forward strand.
AACAAATTCTAGACCCAGTATTGTCTAGGCTTGCAATGGATATACATATCGAACCTGCTAGTCTATCAGCAGTGATGGGCCCATGGCCATCATTGGGGCACCCATTGCCAGATTGGGGTTGTATCCCCCAGCGTAAGAATTTCCACTAGGTATCATGTTGAATGGGAGGCTCTGTCCAATCCCGCCGGAAGCTTTTCTCAAACTGCGAGACAACTCCAAGGCCAGGTTGTACACCTTTTCCAGAGTATCCCAGTCATTTGTGGTGGTGGTTCTCCAAAGGAGAGTGACAACAATGGGGTCCAGAGCATTTAGGTATGTCTGGATGGTCACATTAGTAGATGGGATGAAGGAGCCTGTGCACCGCTTCAAGGCACATTGGAACTAGTGGTTGAATGTGGCGAGAGGTTCATTCAGTTCCTTCTTGATGGAGATAAACTGGCTATGAGACCACGTCGAGTCCATGTGAACGCGGAAGGCCACCAAGAAGGCATCTTCCATATCCTGCCAATTGTTGATGGAGTTAGCCGGCAAGTTGAGGTACCAGTTTAACTCATTCTGTCCTAAAGATAGAGGGAACATCTAGGTCACAACATCTTGATATTGTACCCAGTGTCGATTCATGGCATCCTTATAGGCTTGGTGATATTATTTTGCAGTTCATGGGCCTAGATGCTCGTATTTGGGACAGATCTTCTCCAGATGCAGAGGGAGATCGTTGGTAGCACCAAGGAATCGCCCCATTGGGGACCCAGTGTTACCAAAGTAGTTTGTCATCGGGTGGCTAGATTTTGGCTAGGTTGAGCGTTGGTCCCCGGGGTTATCTGAGGGGCTTGGGTATTTTGAGGTGTAGTGAATCTCCAGATAAGGTTGGCTAGCTATTTGGTTTTTGGGGTCCTTTTCTTTTGAGCAAGAGGCTCAAGTTCAAAAAACTTTCTGGGATTCAGGGCTGATTGAAGGATTCTTTCAAAATGCAAGGGTGAAAAAGACCCTATCCCACTAAAAGCCTGGTTCCTAAAACTATGGCTTGGGGAACCCTCAGGCAGTGTGAAATCAAAATCTTATAATGGGGATGAGCTCATGCTCTCCTTCTAGCACCAATTTTTGTTGATGGGACTTTGTGACCGGTCTGATCAATAGATGATAAGTTGTCACCAGGTACCAGGGTACCGACCAACTTCGCCTGTAAAGGTTATCCAGGGAATAAATTGTCTGGGCCTTCAAGCACCTGAGTGTCAGGTCTCGACGGTGTGGGGAAGCTTAGTTGGGAAAGTGAATATTTTGTTGGGGGGACAGCTGGTTTTTGACTTATCTTCTTCAGGGATTTAAGTGATAGGTTAGGGTTTCCTCCAAGGATGCTAAGTTTACCAAATAAACAACAAAAGATAGATCGGGGTTAGAGTTTGTTACTTCTACCTATAGTTATGCAACATATTTCCAACATCAACAATCCTCTAATAAACTACACTAAATACTGAATGCATACAGAACCAACAGTTCATATGTATTCAATAGCAAGGTAAAATGAGATCATTAATCTAAACAAACCATTAGAACAAAGGACATTAGAAACATACAACACAAAATAGATTGCGAACTTGGAGATCAGAACATCAACAACATCATTGCCAAAAACTTCTCTTCCTTCTTCATTAACAAAGTGTTCCAACATCACTGGTGTATACAATCATGGGCTCCAAGGGAGCATATAACTATTAAGAACTATTGAGCATTGAGATCCTGCAACTACTAGAAAATGAAATGCTGATAGTATTGGACTGCAAAATCATCAATTTTGCCGACCCTTGAAATGAGGTCAGACTTCTTATTTATACACATTTTTATCTAAAACTAACCTAATCTAACTGTACACTCAACATTAAAATACAATATCCGATGGCCAGTACTACCTGTGCCACTTACAATTACCTCGAAAAGAGCAGAGGTCTGAAAAATAGAGGAAGAAGACAAGAAAGGAAGTTGGAAGAATCAACATAGAGAAGAGTGCCAGAGTGAAAATAGAAGAAATCTAATCCTCTCAGAGTTCGAGGCTACATGCATCATTAATGAAAAATGTGGCTCACTATCTTCGATGCACCAGGTAGTTAATGCTAGAGCGGTGCCTTGGGAAAATAACCTGTCAGAGCCATCCCTCCATCTGACATGCCTTATCGTGATCACCTACCTGCTAACCTCTTTATTAACTATTGGACAATGACCGGTTGGCTTTGGGGAACCTGGACACGGGTCACAAAACTTTTGGATCTGGAATTCTAGAGTCCAGGAGCTTACACTCAAAGAATAATGAATGTTAAAAAATGCACCCTGCTGGTGAAAATCTCTGGAGTTTGGAGAACTTTACTATTCCTTGTTTTTATAGAAGGCCTCCAAAATTTGGCCAATGCCATCCTCATCTATGTCCTTGACACTATCCCATCGATCACTGATGATTTTGAACTTTTCTTCCATATCTCCGGCCCCGTCCTGAAATTCTTTGGCTATCTTTACAGAGTCATGAGCCCAGAGCATCATCTTGGATATTCTTGATAGTTTCCCTCCGTCAAAGTCTCCAATAGACTGATATCGGGACTTCATCAAATCATCAAATTTATCGAGGACATAATCCTCTGGGGCACAAGTCCCGATGGTGAAGGGATCAACTTGTGAAACCCTCCCAACAAATGATTTATACAAGTCCAAAGGATACCAGACCACTGTGATCTTATCTTTTGAGGCCAAGTCTGGAGTGTTGGGCCCAGAGGAATCCAAAGGGCTCTTCTCCCAATATTCTTGTCTCTGTGATGACTTCCTCCCCAAAGTTTATTACTTCTTCCAATGTGGTCCTCTAATCCTCATATTTATCTATGTCCTTTTCCCATAGGACGATGATGCCATTTACTTGGCCCATAAGATTATCGACCACATAAAGGTCCGGGAGTGTTACCTCTAAGAATTGCCTTACGACCTTGATCTATTCCGCAATCCACCCATCTACAACCTATGCCTTATTTTTCATGGCCCTAAGAGCATCCATGTCACCTTGCAGAAGCGGTGATCTGGAGGTGGAGGCTTCCAGATGGATCTCGGCCAGTGGCTGCATTAGTTCCACAAGAAGCTCGAGGAGATTTTCATTTTTCTCTCTTTCTTCCTTTAAGTTCTGCACCTGTTTATCATACTGGGCCTCGACTGCCTGGGTAGCCTCTTTCAACAGGTACAACTCACCTTGCTTATCCCTCTTCCCTAGAGGAACTTCTATAAATGTGTATTCTGTAGCACTTACCACTGCTTACTCTTTATCTAGGGGAGGGGTCACAATGACCGTGACTGTATGACTGTATCTTTGCTCGGACTAGTCCGAATAGAGTGGAGTGTCTGGTCCTTTTCCTTGGGGAGGTTCTGACTCTGTGTCATCATCTCAGCTAGTGAGAGATGGGATTTTTCTATCGCTAGGGCCATTCTCTTCTTTGCTTCCACCAACCATTGTGATGGTAGGGGTAGACTTGCTGTTAGAGCTTGATCACTTGAGTCTCCCCTGGGGTTCTATTGTTCACCCCTGCATCTACGGTCTCTTCGGACTATTTTTCCTAATTTTTGGGATTATCTACACCATCCACCTTTATGGCATCAATATTCTCTGCCTCAGTGCTCCCATCCTTAGTAGTATCTATGAGATCAATGTCCATATCTCTGAGGTTCTCCCCCTCATCCTGCTGTTGCTGCTATTCCTCTTCAACATTATCTACCGAGACATTCTCCTCCATTGGCTTATCCTCCAGAGGTGGTGAAGGTGTCTAGACTGGATCTACCTGTAGTATTATCGGGATCACCTGGCCGAATGTCATTCTTCCCTGGGTGGGAGGAGGCATCAAGAGCATGGAGAATGAGGTTACGGTTGCTCTCATAGGTCTGACTCCCTCAGCCAAATCCAACTGCTCATTTTGTACTTGTCTCTTCTCTGTTTCAGTCTTCAAGACCAAGATTTATTGGACATCTAGGATGTCCACCTATTCTGGTTCCTTTTCTCTTTCTGTCCACACTTCTTGCTCTGCGGAAACTTTCTTTCCAGGATCTCTCCATCAGTAGGGATTATTTCCTCTTCTTGGGTGGCGATTAATTCTACCAAGGGAGAACAAAAGCAACAAAAAAGGGGGACCCAACATTTCACTAACAAAATGTAGGGATAGGTATGTAGGGCATAACAGAAAGCAAAGGAACTAAAGTGAACATTGATCAGAGAGGTATTAATGGACTAACAATAGATCCAAATATCTGCAAGTTAAAGTTGTATTATTGAACAGATCATTTACAATATCAATTTAACCATTGATTCAGAAAATCTCTTAACCTAGTGGGATTAAAAAGTCCTTAATGTATTGAGATAATCAAGAGTATCAAAAGGTTTTCTTATTGATAACATAGTGATTTCTAGGTCAAAAGACAAATTGTTAGTTTTAAATCCTCTAACAAGGTCACACTTAATAGTGTGTTTGTAACCTTTAACAGGGTTGGCTCTTCACTGAGCTCACTTCAGAAGAGTGAAATTTCTTGGGTTACCGGTCCCAAGTGGTTTTTGCCTTAGCAACATTTCCACGTTAAAATATGTGTCAAATGTGTATATGGTTTACTGCATTGATATTTTGCTTTACACACTATTGAAATTGGATTGGTCAGTTAACACTAAGTTTATTTACTGCTATTCAATAAAGTCTAGAAAAGATAAACAATATATCTTACAGAGGAGGTTATATTTGTTGAAGTTATTTAAGGCATGTATCTTGATGGACTGAAAGATAACCTGAGGATATTATATTTGATATATAATTTTTGGTTGGATTTTTGGAATTATTTTAAGGCCACTGATTCACCCCCCCTCTCAGTTATTCTAACATAAACTTCATAATTGTTGGACTAATCAAGCATATCCATTTTGGGTGCACTGGGAAACCACAACAAATGATGGATATGTCCTGATCCATAGTGCTCTCATTCATATATATACCAATGATTGGTTGCTTTCAAGATATTTTGGATTAATTCTTCACAAAATATTGTGAATCTTTGGTGCACATATAATGTAGTTATGTATGGATTTTCAATGACACTGTCTATAAATTATTTCCTTCGTAAATGTATATTTTGTTTTTCAATGTCCAAGAATAATTTATGTAGATTAGGCCACCTTGAATCAACATAGCTCATTGTAAAAAAAAAAGTGTTGGAGTTCCGATTTGATGTATCATATTAGTAATCTATTTGCGAGACTTATTCCAATATGTTTGGATCCCTCTCAAGGATGTGTCAAATTACATCAACTGGTTTGGAAATTGATCATCAGGTATGTTTTGTAGGCATTCTTGGAGAGATTGCAAAGTCATTGGAACAACCTCCTCTAAGTTAGTTTTGATAAAAATAACAGTTGATTGTTTGCAGCGATGTCTCATAATTAAATTATTAAGGAAATATCAGAATCTAACATGTTTTCCAAATCTTTGATCATGATATCTCATCAATGAAAAGCATATTCATGTAAATAGAAATGCTTTGAATGGGCTTGAAAGGGATGTTCAACACTAGTTGGGAACAAAGAAGGGGAAGCCATATCTAGTAATCCTATAGTATTGTATTCATTTATCGGAGATGGGTGTATTTTAGGCCAAGGAACAATGGAATTTTGAGCAGTGTTAAGCTGCGGTATTTTTTTTAGTGGCTTCTAATACATAAGGTTCATCAGGAAACTTTTTAATTAATGATGTTGAGACTTGAGAGTTGTACACCAGTTTCATTGTCTATTTCAAAACTTTCCTCTATGTTCATCTATATTTTCTTTGAGATTGTGCAGCATGTCTGATACATCAGTGGTAGTATTTGGAAACAATTAAGAGCATGAAAATATATGAAAACATCACTATAGAACTCATCAAACTTGATTTTATAATTCAAGTCATCTACAACATGGTTTTTATTTACATAACAATCATAAGGTTTTCCTTGTATATTTGATCTGTGAATTATGAGAACCTCTAGGTCTTACAATTTGCGTGGAAAAACACATGCAATATTTGAGATGTCTTGAGGGGAACTTATTGTGTGGTCATTGTATTTGTATTGGCCCTCTTTTGCATGAGTCACTTAAAAAACTGGAGCAACCCTAGCTATAAGCATCTCTTCTACTTGAGTCATCTTTTTGAGTACAATAGGATGCTCACTTGAGTCCATTTTATTTGTTTAAGAGAAATGATGAATTCCTTTTTCAGCAAAGCATCTTACACATATAATTGGTACCTTCTTGGCTCGTATGTGCATACCAACGTATTTCTCATTACAAATGGTACATGTATGCATGTTTGACAATGCATCAATGTGTGTGTATGTATATGTATATATATACACATTGTTATACATACATACATATATAGACATGTTTATATATACATACATACATATACCTATCTATATATACATACATATATATACCTATCTATATATACATACATACATACATACATATGCACACACATATACGAA
>MU226080.1:306104-319254 GCA_018584345.1 Thuja plicata
TATATATATATATATATATATATATATGGAGAAAGGCTCAAAGATGTAAGCATACATGTACAAATATATAAATATATATGTACATATATACAGGAGTCATTTGAGGTGAACAATATGTTAAGGGCACAATATATTTGTTATAATAGGTAGAAACCTAATCTCCCAAGAACACCTGCGTGCATAACCCTGTCACATGGAAGAAGTAAAGAATAGAAGAAGAAAACTCTATGGAGGCCAAAAAGCCGGAGACATCATATGCACATGAAAATAATATATTATTAACAATATATTTCAAGATGATACAATGCGTTGTGAAAACTGCTTATCAAATACAAACAGGTGAAACCTTATAAAATGAATCACAAAACCCTAAGGTTAGCTTCAGCAACTAGAGTGAATAGGTGAGTTAGTAATTAGATTATAATGATTTAATTAATAACCCAAGAGACTATTACTCTAACACCCCCCCTTAAGATAAGCTTAGGGAGAAGCAAAAACCTAGGAGACTACTGTAGAAAGCAGGAAAGATGGGTCCCGGCAACAAGGCCTGATGAGGCACCCAAGTACAAGAAATCTCTGCAAATCGGGGAAATAGAGAAAACCAAGTGGGAAAAAATCCACCCCAAAAAGAGATGGACAAGATGAAGGAAACCAAGCCTCCAATCTAGGGAAAGTTCCAAAGAAAGGAACAAGAAAGAGCAAGGAGCATCTCCGAAGCATGAACCTGTAAACATTGTTAGAAGTAACTGCTGGAACCCCCATTGAAATAGTGCATGACCAGGTAGAGAAGACAAAGTCTGAAGAGCTGATCAATCCAAGAGGTGACCTCCAAAAGTAGGAAAGAATGATATATAGTAGATGATCCATCTCACCGGAATGCATAGGTGCCTAGCCACTGCATCCGCCTAGTACATAGGAACAAAAATAGAATACGTAGATCACTCAACTAAACCAAGGAAGCAATAGAACCAATAGGTGAACCCCCCCATAATGCTGAATAGGGAGAAGGGTGATAGGAGCACTGAAATGCAATGCTAGAAACAACTGGAAGAAGAAGAATCAGGAACACCAACAGTGCAACAGAAGTAGAAGCATAGGATAAAGGGCAGTGTCGAAGTAGAAGAAATGATCTTCTAGACATACAGCATGGGCTAATGTCATGGAAGGTACACTCACTTGACAAAGGTGGATGAGCACAAAAGGCAAAACATCATAACCCCCCATGACACTTTATAACTGAGTGCGAGTACAAACAAACACAAGGTGCTCAAAATCCTAGATATGCAAAAGTAGGCACTTTATCTTAGTGCATTTATAGAAAAGAGAATGCTACAGAAGAGAAGCATACAATGCTCAGAAGTCAGAAAGAAGAGCGAGCCAGAAGAACAAAAGAAGAGATCCCAGGACCTGTAGAACCCAAGTAATCTGCCAGAGTGGGAGGGAAAAAAACTCGGAGGAGAAAGAACCTAGAGTAGAATCTAGATAAAAGACCCCTAAAATTTAAAAATTCACTGAACTAGCTTTTCGACGATATCTGGTTTTCCAAAAATAGAGTTCGGATGAGTGAGATATGGCTCCCAGAAGGCAAAAAATAGACATCAAAATTTGACAGTAAAAATACTATAAAAATAGTAGAACTCAAAACCCTAACCTCCATCATTGGAAAGAGCTCAGAAAGAGCTTTCCGATGATATAAAGAAGTTAGAAAAATACCTTCGTATGCTCAAGATAGAGGAAAAACAACGTCAGGGGGTTAGAAAGGCTACAAAAAACAAGTTTTAAGCCCTTGGGGCTGAAAAATCCCTAGCCCCTGGGCGCATGGCGCGTGTAGGGGGCTGAGCTGAAGCACCCAGTCACCCATGTGACCATCACTGGCAGCAATAGGCCCGCGGGGCTAAAAGACCCGCCGGGCGGCGGCGGGCACCGGCGGGGGTCGGGAGGTGGTGGGAGCCAGAGTGGAGGCCGGTGGGGGCCGGGAGGCGGTGGGCACCAGAGTGGAGGTTGACAGGGGCCGGGAGGTGCCGAAGGAGCTGTGCTGGTGGGGCTGGGAGGTAGCGGAGCTGGGTGGCAGGGCCAGCGAAGGCGTAGGCGATGGCGGGGCTGGCGGAGCCCGCAGTGCCGGCGGGAGGCGCAGCCGGTGGCGGTGGAGCGCTGGTGGCACCTTCAAAAAAACATTGCATGCATTATTTTAACGCCAAAAAACAATTAAAAAATGTGTTTTTTTAATTTTTCTTGGTTTCTGTGCCTGTACGACACTGGACACCAATTTTTTTTGCCTCAGAATCACGTTGTCCAAAATCAACAAGTTTTATATGGATTCTGGGGTTTTTGGGTGCTTTGAGCTCAATGGAGATGTCTGTTTGAGCCCAAAGTGACCAGAAACAAAGCCCACATCTAAATCTACATAAAAAATCTAAAAAAAGCTAGAAAAACCTCCAGCTTCTGAAACACTTCAACAAAACACGAACATCGAACAACAAGATGACTCTGATACCATGTTAGAATAGGTAGAAACCTAATCTCCCAAGAACGCCTACATGCATAACCCTGTCACATGGAAGAAGTAAAGAACAGAAGAATAAAACTCTATGGAGGCCAAAAAGCCAGAGACATCATATGCACATGAAAATAATATATTATTAACAATATATTTCAAGATGATACAATGCGTTGTGAAAACTGCTTATCAAATACAAAGAGGTGAAACCTTATAAAAGGAATCAAGAAACCCTAAAAGAAAACCCTAAGGTTAGCTTCAACAACTAGAGTGAATAGGTGAGTTAGTAATTAGATCATAATGATTTAATTAATAACCCAAGAGACTATTACTCTAACAATATTTATACACATGTATACATCTATATAAAGTATGAGGGTTTTCAGTGCCTTTTGATGTCGAATGTTAATGTTTAATAGAAACTAAAATAGTAGTTTTTAAATTTGAGTTGTGTTATGCCCTGCATACCCGTCCCTAAATTTTGTTGGCAAATTTTTGGGTCCCCCTTTTTGTTTTTACTTTGGTTCCTTTTTCCCTTGTTTTCTTTCAGCCTTTGCTTTCGCGAGGTCATTATTTTCTTTTCTTTTTGGTTTCTCTTCCTCTGGTACCCGGTCCCAGAGTGTTTTTGTTTCTTTGTGCCAGCCAGATTTCAGACTCTAGGATTATTTGTCACTACTTCCTCTTTTGTTAGAGGGTGTGGTGGCATGGGATCCCCAAGCCCGGAGTCTGGAGGTTTGCCTTTTTTGGGACTTGCGAAAGGAAGTGGTATGTTTTCACCCTAGGGGTATAAATAAAGTTTCACTTTTCATTTTCACATTTACCGTGAACAAATTACCCAAAGTGATTAAGAGCAAATTTGTGTTAAGTGTGATTTTCTTTGGAAGATTTAACAATGTTTAGCAGTGAAGTTGGTATTCGAGCTTGTGCGCATTTTCAGCTTCCTTGCAAAGTTTTTGGTGTTCATGGTCTGTGAAGCTTTCTGGTTTGTAGAGCACCTCTTGTGCTTCTCCTCCTGTGTTTCCTGGTGTCGAGGTAGGCCCTTCAACTTCTTCCTATTTTCTTTTATTTTTGCTTCGTTCTTTCTTTTATGGTTTTGTCCGTTTTGGTTTGCTTTGTCTTCTGGTTTGTCGTTGCCTCCCATTGGTGGGATGGCTCCGCAGGAAGGTTGTTCACCTTCCTTGCATTGTATTTTCCTATAAATAGTGTAAATTCTTGTAAGTTCTATAAGTAGTTGTAATTTATGTGTAAATTGTTGTAACTTCTCTGTAAATTGTAAATAGTCTGTAGGATAGGGTTGTTTCCTATAAATTTCATTGTTCTTTGGCTTCCTATGTAAATTTAGTCTGTACATTGGTCTGTATATTGTCATGTACGACCCTTCCTATGGTGATATTACCATGCTCTCCATGTTGTATACTCTAAATTTTGAGCTCGCCCGCTTGGTGTCCACCTAGTTCAAACTTAGCACCTTGCCTGGTTGAGCCATGGTGGTTTTCTCTCTCCTCCGTCGCTTCATTATTGATGGCATGATTAAAATCCCCATGCATGAGCATTCAAAACCATCCCATCTGGCATTCAATTCATCCGTGTCTAGACATCTATCACAATTAATGCTATTACACCATTTATTGCATGACCATGTGATAACCCACGTCAACCCAGTATGGCTCAATGCCTGTTCACTTTGATAATGACTAGTTTCTCAAGAATCTGGGTGCTAAGAAGTCTCCGGGCCTTCATCCCATTTATCACATAGACCAGTAACCCCCCCGGACCCCCTGGGTATCGATCAAATTTCATGTACGTTGTTAATTGTTATATTTTTGAGATTTGATGCAGGCTAACATCTTTTGACAACAAGTATTAAATGGTGGTGAACTATCTGGAGTCCGTAAAATTTCTTTATATTTTATCACATGTATTAACGGTTGTCTAGTCTTGCAGGTTGTAGATCATCCAACAAACAATGTTTGAAGTAACAACTCCTCCTAGAAGCTTGAAACTTTTGACTACCTCCACTCGGGCGGCCACTAAGACAAAGATAGAAAAAATATTGTCCAAGCTCCCATTAACATCCAAATACCCAAGGGAAGGTGTCCTTGTGGGATCCAAAGTGGATTCCAAACTTTAGGATATTACTGACATAAAGGCCGGACCATAGGCAGAGCTACAGGGCCTTGTCCGGACAATGTATCAACAACGATCCGCTGGGGATGATATGGCGAAGAACGTGGTTGCCTCTGACATTATCAAAGCCACCTATTTCCCCTACTTAGGCAGGCACCAAAACTGATTCTCCGCCAAGCGAAGCACTATAATGCCCCCACCCAGGTTTTTTTGCTTGCTGATTCCCTACCATTGAACTACCCAGCGACCATTGTTACTCTTGATGCTTCCACCTTTGCTTCGGGACTGGGGATCCCCCAGTTTAGAATTGCTACTATTATCTCCTGGTCTACATCATTGAAGGATTTTGAGAAGGTTCCCCAGCTTGCCTGGCAACATCTCAATTCTTACTGGTTGAAGTCCCTAAGGAGGGACTACAAGAAATGAAGCTGGAGATCCCCCGTAGAGATTTCAAGGAATGTGTACAGGTGGGGATCATATTTTTGTGTAGGCTCTTCGGGGAACCCCATGCCAGGGAATTTTTGGCATGCATGTATTATTTCTTATATTGCATCACCACTCATGGACAGACCTTTGACTGGGCGACTATTATCGCCAACCATGTCGACTTTTAGCCAAACAATGTCAGTCGGACATCGAAGTTCCACATGACTTCATATGTATTATGGGCACTGGCACAATAGAGACCCGCTCTCCAAGGTTTGGAGATAGTGGGCGTTTGTGGGAATGGGCCTGGCTAGAATATCCCGTGGGAATATTATCCCCAAATCTAATGGGAAGCCATCTTCCCCAATTTTCACCAGGTAAATGACACCTTCATTTACTATAACATTTTGAGACTTACTCGGGATTCTGGCTACCAGCTGTCCAAGGAAGCAATGACCTTGGTGAGTTCTTACAACAATTATTTCATTTAGTTTCAATATAATTCTTACATTCGGGTGACCGAGCTCTCCGACAAGCCCTACCTACACCCCAAGCATTGTGGGGATAGGATTATTCTTTTGGAGTTCTGCAGGCAACTCTTGGAACTTCACGCATTCTTTGCATTGAATAAGGTTACCTCCATCCCATTCCCAATCACTTGCGGGAACTATTCTTGTAGTCTTATAGTGGCCAAGGAAGCCGATAATGATTTGAAGGGTCTGGGACTAGCCGAGTTCCACCTAGAAAGAAACAACTTTGACCCACTTAGCAAGATAAGTGCAGCACTGCCCCGGGCGTCCACACCACATGAGCCTCACATTGAGGATTTATGGGAAGATTTTTTAGGATGATTTCGACCTTCAGGGTCAGAAGCACTCAAGGATGTCCAAAGGGATGATGAAGAGCCTCGAACTTCAGACCTTTCTGAAAGAATTTTTAGATAGTGGGCCTTTGGAGGACCCAACGTATAAGGCACAAGGGATCGACAAGATGGATCTCCCTCTAGTGGATTGGGACACCATAGAGGTTTTGATAATTGAGGGTGTCAGCTAGGGTGTCATACAACATAGTCACCACTACTTTGCACAAGTGTGCAAGAAAAGAACCCGTAGGGGTCCAATTATGTGGGAGTCTACTTCAGCCTCCGGGGCTACAAGGCCAAGTAAAGATAAGGGGAAAGAAAAAGAGAGCACCCCAACCCAAGTTCCACCCCCAGATTTGCTCCCCATTTTGGAGCAAGTTCACATTCAGGTTGAGGTGTCTCACGAGATAAGTCAAAAATTAAGTGCCCATCTCTCCTGCGGTCTTCTAGTTACTAAGGTGGGATCAGCCCTCCCGATCAGATCCCCTTCACTAGAAACAATCATGAGCCAGCAGGCGGAGGCCAAGGAGGAATCTACAACTATTTTGGGTGTCGGGACCCCGTTACAGATAAGAAGAAAGAAGACAAGGGTGGATCATCCCCTGAGCATAGATGTAGGCCCCAGGATGCCAAACGTTCCCTAGGTGGAACTCATCCCTTCTTCTCCTGAATTGGAGGATCCTTCGGCGGTCTCCCCTCCCCACAATGATTTTGATGATCTCTTCTAGATGGAAGATCTGGTGAACTTACAAGCTAATGTGGTGAGGCCAGTAGAGGAGATAGATGCGTAGGAAGAAGTAGCCCCAGAAAAAGAGTTCTGGGAGCAGGAAAAAGAGTAGGAACAAGAAGCATGAGAAAATCCACAAGATTTGGAAGAAACACCGGTCTAGGGGACCAAGACAAAACTAAGGCCAACAAAAGATGAGCATCCAACAATGGATGGGGAACCCAGACCTTCAAGAGCAACCGTATCCCTAGTTGTCATGCTCCAAATGCCTCTAGTTACTCAGGTGATCAAAGGCCCCAGAGTGTGACATTCGGCGAGGCAGTCTCTACGGCCCAACCGCCAGATCTTGGCCAGAAACCTTTGCCTCTCCAAAAGATGTGCCCTTGGAGAAGAATGTCTCAGCGGATGGCACCGATGAAGATCAACAACAACAAGATGAGGGGGATAACCCTAGAAATGTGGATACCGAGACGACAAATGCTGGAAAAGGGGAAAATCCCAGTGATACAAATGTAGATGCCATCGATCTGGAAGATACGGGAAACCTCGGGGAGTAAGAAAAGGAGTCTGATGTGGCTATGGATACAGGGGAAACACCATAGAGCCCCAATGAGGACCCCAATTCCCAAGCCTTATGAGCAAGACCGCCCTAGCCACTGCAATGGCTAGTGGAATCTAGGGAAAGAAAGGACTTGACAACAACAATTTCTCCCCTCTCCTTAGCCAAAATGATGGCCCAAAGTCAAGAGGCTAAGAAGCCTAAGAAGGTTTGGACCATCCATACCCTCCGGATTAGTCTGGGAGGAAGCACCGTCGCAATAGTTGCAACACCTCACCTAGATTCAAATGCGACAGTCATAAGGGCCGAAGATTATGTAGTTAGGCCCCATTTGTTTGGAAAAATTGGACCTAAATTGGGTGTGTCACTTCCACTTTTTCCTCAAATCCACCGTTTGGTTTCCAAAAATGAAATTATGGTTTTGGCGAATGAAACCCGATTTTGACCGAAAAATGGGCGGCACCATATTCCCACCAAATAGGTGGAATTCAAAATTAAATTTAGGTTTTTGATTAATTTAACTCCATTTTATCTTTCCATCAGGTCTGACATCTTCCCATTTTGTTTTTTTAACCCCATTTTATCTTTTCATCAGGTCCGCGTCTTCCCATTTTGTTTTGAGGGTTTGTGAATTTCTTTCGTGTTGAAGATCTGAGGGTTTGCGAATGTGATCTGTCTGAGGGTTTGTGAATGTGATCTGTTTGAGGGTTTGCAAATGTGATCTCTGCTTTGTGAATGTAATATGTTTGAGGGTTTGCGAATGTGATCTTTGCACCTCCATTTCACTTCACCATTCTCTGTTGTGGCACGCTTTCCTGGTTACAACAAAGTGGTGTTGGTTATAACAGTGAAGATTTGAAAGGTAAGTTTTTTTTTGGTAACTGTGAGTCTTCTTAGTGGCTTAAATATGAAATACATTACTCCTGTAACTCTGAGTCTTCTTAGTGGATTTTTAAAGGTTATTTTCTTTGATATGATGTAACTCTAAGTCTTTGATAGAATGACATTTGCATAGAGAGAAATGAGAGCGGGACCATTATAATCCCCGAGTATCCCAACACATATGCACTGTTCGTTCCCGTCGTCAGAACAAACCCTACTTGATACCATGGATCAATAAAGCATTCCACAGACTTAAAAAGGAATACAAATTAACTTTTATTCATGATTAGCTTACCCGACAAAATTTCAAGCCATAGATTTGCGTGATTATTTTTTCTCATTTCACTACAATGGTAGCAGTGAAACCCTAAAATATTGAGTGCTTCTTTCAATGAGTATGTTCCAGTTTGGGATAATCTTTCCCCTATTACCTTCAGATTTAGTTTCAACTTCTCACCTGCACATTTTGTCAATCAAATAAATCATCCAAATAAGCCTAAAAGCAGGTGCAGAGTCTATATTTATACGATTGCTAAAAACTTATCATACCATTGATCTTGTCCATCTCACTGAAAGATTCAATGTGAGAACAGATGAAACATGCACTATTAGCTTGAATACTCGTAAGGGTTTATAATATTTGATAAAAGATATTCATATTAGAGTTTTTTTCTTACCACATTTTGAAACGGTGGTAGTGTGAAACAGATTAATCGGCCATGTTATTGGCACAAATAATTCATAAGCGATAAAAATAGACAAAATAAAAGATATGGGCCAGCTCTTGGCCCAAGTCTGAAGGTGAGGAGGCCCATGCTTTTGTCTCACTGGGGTCCAACCTCAAAATCAAGGGTGGTGGATTTTGGATTTATGTGTTCTTTTCCTTTATTTGGTGACTATTGTGATCAGATATTTTCATCATGCAATCCCAAATTTTGAATTGATCTATATTTTATTATTGAGGTTTCGTTCAGACAGTGATCTATGATCAGAAAACAAAAAGTGTAGAAATAGAATGTAGATAGAGCTCACCTATTAAAGAATATAATTAGACTGTAGCGATTGCATAACACGCACAAGATATGGACATCCATTGAAGATAAGGATTTCTGTCAGTTGTTGTAGTTGGAAATGCAAAAGTGTGGAAGCATTGACAATGAATAGTTTGGTAGATTGCAATGTGGTTTCATGGAATGCCATGGTTGTAAGATATGCATAGAGATGAATAAATTTGATTAGATGGTAGTTGGTAGGCCCTTCTATGAGCAGTAGCTGCATCAGGGTTCTAAACAATTCAACCACAATTCTCTGTCCGAACAAAAATAGAGCATAAAGTCTTAAATGAAGGATTTATTTTCAGGCATACAAACCATCTGCAACACCACGCCAAAATATTTACATACTTTCTTTTTTCATTTTTCCAGATAGCTCACCCTCATATTTTTTTAAGTTTATATTCCATCCACCACTTTTCAGTGACCAACACAAAACTCTCATCACACCACCGCATGCTCTCAAATTTGAAGAAGGATTTCATGGGAGAATCAAGAGGACAAAGATTTTTTTATCTAAAATAGTGCACATCTTGATTCCTTCCTTCTATAGAATTTGGTAGGAAAATCAAGAGGACAAAGCATTTTTATCTAAAACAATGCACATCTCCTTTGAGGGATTTCTCAATAATCCTTTTAATATTCCTTTTGGCCATTTGTTGCCGAATCTTTATATCACTAGCAACTGCTAAAAAATCTGTATGAAGGGACTTTTCACAATTATGGCACTTGCTTCTGAGATATAAATATGCCTTTGAACCTAAGATAGTTAAATTTGGGCCAGCTGTAACTCTATAAACATTTCAGGGTGTTTAGCTTTATTTCTTTTACAATTTTTGTAAGTTATCAACTGTTTGGTGTGGGAACTCCATGCCACCCTGGGTTAGTCAAGGAACATCTATAAATTCCCTTCTCTACAAGGCCATCTTGGGGTTGATACCTTTTGTGATAGAACCTGGGGGGCATTTTCTCCCCATTCTCAGAAACTGGGTGGGGACGTGAACATTGTAATAGTAATAAATTGATTGATTTGTACTATGTCTCAAAGTTATGATAAACAACCTTTAACAACCTCGAGTTTTTTTAATTTTATTTTATATATGGTGATATATTTTGTAGCATCTGGGCAGGATGATTGTAAATCTATTATAAATAAACAAGGCATGAGCAGTGCATTGGGCTCTAGAACAAACAAAAGGATAGAAAAGACGAAGTTAAAAAACACTTTAAAGCACTGCTAGGCTATGTCCAATTCTAGTATTACTGTTATCACCCTTATACTTTAAAGTTTTTTTTAACTTCGCCAATTCTAGGCTATGTCCAATTCTAGTATTACTGTTAAACACATCTTTATTAAATGATTAACATTGAGTTTGACAAAAACAAGAGTGGATGCTACTTGGAATTGCGTCCTCATTTTTTATTATTATATATGGCGATATGTTTTGTAGCATCTGGACAGAATGATTACAAATGTTTTATAAATAAACAAGACATGAGCAGTGCATTGGGCTCTAGAACAAACAAAAGGATAGAAAAGGCAAAGTTAATAAATACTTTAAAGCACTGCTAGGCTATGTCCATTTCTAGTATCACTGTTATCACCCATACTTTAAAGTTTTTTATAACTTCACCAATTCTAGCTATGTCCAATTCTAGTATTACTTTTAAACACATCTTCAAAGCAATCACATTCACAAACCCTCACAGGATCTTCAACACGGAAGAAAGGTTCTCACATTCGCAAACCCTCAAATCAAAATGGGAAGACGGCAGACCTAATGGAAAGATAAAATGGGATTAAAAAAATACATACATGTATATATGTACATATATACATAAGGTGTAATAGGCACCTCAAGAAGGACATCTATAAGCATATTTATATAAAGTATTAAATATAAGGATGCTAGCAACAATCATGGCACCACACATAAGACATTGAATAAAATCCTTATAAGAAGGCTCTATGCCTGCTCCATCCATCAAAACTCCAATATTTTCCTTACAAAACTTCCCAAAACTCTGATATTTTGACATCCATCAAAACTCAAATATTTTCCTCTCAAAACTTCCTGAAACTCTGATAGTTTTCTTGAAATTTCAGTATGGAACTCTTCCCACAGAAAAAGAGAGATCAAGTTTTCATACATATTTCTAAATTCATATGAATGTGAATATGTCATCATCCATAGATGTAGGCCTATTATTTTGTAATGGACAATGACAACTTCACATTCAGGGCTACAACACATTCAGTGATAAAGCACTTAGATTTGGATGACAGCTTCACATTCAGGGCTACAACACATTCATCACACAACATCCTATATTATAGGATACACAAGTCCACCATGTTAATAGTAAAATTTTAGTCATATTCAAATGTCATTATGTATATTAAAGTTAAAAAATACTAATGTAAAGTGTCAATAATCAACTATCATTGATGACAATTCATACAGGTCAATAATGTAACTAATGTACGCTTTATCTTTGTGCTTGATATAGGATATCTACTCGCTGAAATATTTGTGTTTGTCCACATTTTAGGCCATTGATGGATCCTAATAAGAATATTTACATTCTAGGATGCGTATCTATGGAGACCACATACACTGGTATTCTCACAGCTCTTCTTTCTTTACTTGTCGTAGCCAAAGTAGTGTTCGCTCGAGAAGGCAGTGCATGAATGCGTAAATGAATTAGAAAAGGAAATTATTGTTATAGAATGGTTATTCATTCCAATGACATGGATTGTCATGATCAGATTCGTATGAGTAGGGGAGCCTTCTTTCATCTAGCTAGTATCCTAAGGTTGAAAGGAAGCTTGACAGATACAATACACTTGAAGTTAGAAGAAAAACTTGTGATGTTTTTCCACACCCTTGGCCACAATATGAGGAACTGCAAGATTGGCCACAACTTTGGGTACTTAGGAGAGACAGTCAACCGATACTTCCATAAGATGTTGAGGGCTATCTTAGCACTCCATGAGGATTACTTTATAGCACCTGGTCCAAACACTCCTCCTGAAATCAGTGGGAAGGATCATTTCGATCCATTCTTCAAGGTAATTCTTGTGCGGTTACAAATTTCTTGTATGGATTTATATCCTTATCATATTATTGGTTGACCGTATAATTGATTATTGTATCATATTGTATGGGATTGTGTTGGAGCTATTGATGGAACCCATATACTAGTCACCGTCGATGTCAACATGCAGGGTAAATATCATGATAGAAAAGGAAACTTGTCACAAAATGTTATGGATGTGTGTTCCTTCGATTATAAGTTTCAGTACTGCCTTTCTGGTTGGGAAGGGTCTATTGCGGATAGTCATGTTCTAGCTTCAGCTCTGTCAAGAGTAGATCCACTTGTTGTTCCCCCCTGTAAGCCAAACAATAGTTTAATATACTCGAGGGTACAATCAATGTTTCAAGTTTTAACAATCTACTTTATTTATGTAGGAAAATATTTTCTAGTGGATGATGGATATCCCAATGCACCTAGATTTATTGCTCCTTATTAGTGTACACATTACCACCTGAAGGAGTTTTCAAGAGAAAATCCGATAAAATCTCCACAAGAGTTGTTCAACCACCGACACTCCTCTCTTAGAAATGCAATATAGCATACATATGGTATTCTCAAGAAACATTTTCCAATCCTTAGGCATGCCACATCTTATTCTATCATGACACAAGCCCATATTGTATTAGCATGTTTCATACTACACAACTTCATTACGATAGAGGATGACGTTCCATTAGAAATCGGTACCGAAGAGGAAGATGATCATGATGGGATAGATGTACCAATGCTTGAGACATATGGGTTGTCTCAGCATGATAGAGACCAATGGGTACAATTTTGAGATGATATAGAAAGTACAATGTGGGAAGACTACAGATCCAGAGATTAGTTGTACTTTTATGGGTCAATGTGTTTTATTTGAGTAAACTGATGTATGCAAATACTTTGATATACATGATGGTTTCCTTTTTCTTTTGTT
>MU226080.1:319304-332938 GCA_018584345.1 Thuja plicata
GATGGTTTCCTTTTTCTTTTGTTTGTATCTGGAAGTATTGGACTTGTACATAATAGTTGTACTTTTATGGGTCAATGTGTTTTATTTGAGTAAAATGATGTATGCAAATACTTTGATATACATGATGTTCTTTTGTTTTTATCTAGAAGTATTGGACTTGTACATAATAGTTGTACTGTTATGGGTCAATGTGTTTTATTTGAGTAAAATGATGTATGCAAATACTTTGATATACACGATGGTTTCCTTTTTCTTTTGTTTGTATCTGGAAGTATTGGACTTGTACATAATAGTTGTAATTTTATGGGTCAATGTGTTTTATTTGAGTAAAATGATGTATGAAAATACTTTGATATACATGATGGTTTCCTTTTCTTTTGTTCGTATCTGGAAGTATTGGACTTGTACATAATAGTTGTAATTTTATGGGTCAATGTGTTTAAACCATTAACAACAATATTCTTACACCATTAACAAGCCTTTGTACATTATCAACAGTTGATCTAAACCATGGCATACACATAACTCATGATGAGCATGGAAGAAACCGGTAACATGAGCCACTTATCTTCTTCCTCAAAGAAGGTACAATGGACCAAAGAGATGGAACGCAAGTTTCTAGACTTGCTCATTGAGAAAGTCCAACTTGGAAGAAAAGGAGACGGGGGATTCAAAAAAGAAGCGTGGACCACCATTGAGAGGCGGTTCAATGTACATATGCACCTCACCCTAACAAAGGACAATTTTAAAAACAAGTTGAAAACATGGAAGCTTGCATATAGAGTGATGAGAGAGTTGAGAAATACAAGCGGTTTCGCTTGGAATGAGGCAACTCAATGCATGGATGCTGAGGAGAGTGTGTGGGATGAGATTTTGAAGGTAGGGTGGTATTTATAATGATCTGATTGAAATATTATTTCCTTCTTATAAATTTAATAATGAAACACAAAACCTAATCCATTTATTTATGCCAACATGCATGCAAAGGAGAGAGTTCAAAAATGCCAAAGTGTACAAGAGGCAGCCCTTCCAAAACTTCAATGAATTGAGTGTAATTGTTGGTAATGACATTGTTGAAGGTAATGAAGCTATGAATGCCCATGAGAGTGAGGAAGGGAACCCTATAGAGGAGGCATTCGATGTACATGATGAAGAGGACATTTTTTTTGGTATAAATCTTGACAGTGCTGCTGATTTGGATGAAGACCTTAATCATTCAAATCAGTCCACTGTAAATAAGGGAACTCCTACATCATCATCATCAAGACAGGGAAAGAGGAGAAAGGAAAGCATGGCCAGTTCCTTGGATGTCATCTGTGAAATAGTCAAGAAATTAAAAGATAGCCTCGACAATGTTCACCTCCACAAAGTGGATAAATATGATGAGGATATTGTTTTGCTTAGTGCGTATAATTCTCTCAAATCCATCCCTGAATTGAGTCGAGGTGTTTTCATGAAGGTATATGACATCTTCATGCTTCAACATGAAAGAGCCAAAGGGTTCTTGCTAATGAATGAGGAGGAGAGAGTGGAATTGAGTGGATTGCATTCACATTTGGTGGATTGTAATGATCCACACTGCCCAAACCATTCACAAATTTAGTGAGGTTTTAACTATGACATTATCCATAATTTATTTTTTGTTTTTAGACTTTTTAGAGGTCTTTGAAACATTTTCATTTGTTATAACTTACCCCATTTCATGTTTCATGAGGTGACAGTACTGTTGCATCACAATATTCTATTTTTTGATGGATATTCAGATTGATCATATTCTGGATTTTAGAAATGATAAAAATACATTATATCTTGAAATACAACTTTTAAAATCTTTCAAGCTAGAGCCTGAAATGGACCTGGTTAGTGTCAAACCCAAAACTCTACTTAAACCATTTATTAACCATACTCCACAAAATTGTTTTATGAGGTTGTCCAATTGCTAATGAACTTCCACTATAAATTGAAAAGCCTACCATTCTAGTTTACTGATTTCATGTGTTATTTTAATGACTCGTATGACATCTTAACACAAACTGACTCCGGTATTCTAAATAGTGCTACATCAAAAATATAATTAAAACTTCTTCAAACAATCAGGAGCTATAAAAATTCTTATCTGAACACTATGTATAGTTAGTTTCTTCGCTCCTTTCTCTAGCATAATTCCCATTTGGAATATACTGCAATTTCTGAGATCACTTTCAAAAGTTAAAAAATATCTATCTATTGAAATATCTACCAATTACTTCACATTTAGTGGCTACAGTTAGCTCACTTCAAAAATTTAATAACTACAATGCCTACCTTGCTTGAAGAGCAACTAGAAAATGAATGCAGGGTAGAGGAAATATCAACATAGCCCATGTTGTTCAATACCTCCAAGAATGTAAAATGATCACAGCCAACGCCCAGACATGGAGGGCTTGCCTAACTTATGCCATAGAGTAAATAAATACGTTTGTTGTGATTTTTGATTTTTGGGTGGTGGGTATGAATGTGAGGGTGTTTTAGACCCGTGCCTACCAGATAATCATGCCCAGATTGATTTCTTATGCTTCCAGGTGTGTGTGTGTGTGATTTTTGTACCTATTAAGAGAGACACAACACTTCAATAAATCATTGCATTATTGAAAACAAGGGGTTAGCAAACATAGCAATCACCAAAATCAATCTATTGTTTCTTATCTAGGAGTATGAAAAATGACATAATAGCCCTCAGATTATGCATATTCCAGTGACAAATACAACCTAATAATGGAAGATTCAAATGAAAACTAATCTAAATATGATCAAAATCATAAGAAATATGCTTAAGAAACATGCATCTTAGCTCTAGAAATGAAGATTATAACAATACAAAGTAGAAAGAATCTAAAAAGAAATATGAATCTATATGAAAATGAGTAGCATAACAATGCTTTCAAATCTTCAAAATTAGGAGCATTACAACAATCTATCTCAAAAATCAAGGGCCAAGAAAAGGGCTTCCAAAATTAAGGGCCATTTGAGCTCAAAATATATCCTATTTATAGAAGAAATGGAGGAAGGGGAGAAGACTCTAGAAGGGTTGCCACTAATGAGGGTGTAAGACTCGTTAATGAGGAGTGTGGAAAATAATGTGTAAGAGCCATTAATGCTTCATTTATGAAAGCATTAATGAGGTATGGGTGAGGGTTTAAGAAGCATGGGTGAGGGATTAAGAAGCTTTTGATTTCTTTTGAAAGCTTCTTAAACCCTCACCCATACCTCATTAATGCTTTCATAAATGAAGCATTAATGGATCTTACACATTCTCTTCCACACTCCTCATTAATGAGTCTTACACCCTCATTAATGGCAGCCCTTCTAGAATCTTCTCCCCTTCCTCCATTTCTTCTATAAATAGGATGGATTTTGAGCTCAAATGACCCTTAATTTTGGAAGCCCTTTGCTTGGCCCTTGATTTTTGAAATAGATTGTTGTAATGCTCCTAATTTTGAAGATTTGAAAGCATTTTTATGCTACTAATTTTCATATAGATTCATATTTCTTTTTAGCTGTTTTCTGCTTTGTATTGTTATAATCTTCATTTCTAGAGCTAGGATGCATGTTTCTTAAGCATATTTCTTATGATTTTGATCATATTTAGATTACTTTTCATTTGAATCTTCCATTCTTAGGTTGTGTTTGTTACTGGAATATGCATAATCTGAGGGCTATTATGTCATTTTTCATACTCCTAGATAAGAAGCAATAGATCAATTTTGGTGATTGCTATGTTTGCGAACCCCTTGTTTTCACTAATGCAATGATCTATTGAAGTGTTGTGTCTCTCTTAACAGGTACAAAAATCACACACACTTCTCTGGCGCCCACCGTGGGGCAAGATTGCTTGAAATTTTACAAAATTCTACTCTCTGCCCTTGACATTTTCAAAATTTGCACGCATTTTATTGTTTCTGGGAGTAACTTATCATTTCCGGTCAATCTTTTATCGTTTATGGGAGAAACTTATCATTTCTGGTCAATCTTTTATCATTTTTGGGAGTTTTAATATCGTTTGACGTTGCATTTCTGGAAGGTAAAATTTGGCCTTAAAATCATTTCTAGTAGCTTATTTTTTTTTTTTGGTACGTGTTATCATTTCGCGTAAAAGGCAAGTCGTCCTGGGTGAATATTATCATTTGGGGTCAATCTTTTATTGTTTTTAGGTTGTATCATTTTGGGTCTCTGAAATATCATCTGGCGTCCAGGGGCAAAAATACAAAGTTTTGTCATTGACAAATTTGATTTCTAACTTGATAACGTGGTTGTTTTCGTGATTGTGATTCTATTTTTGACAACCTAACTAAGTGCTTGCAGGTTTCTGAGAAGGAGATAAGAAGACAATACTAAAGTGTGTGGTTGCAGGGATCTTCAACTGATTTCAATACTAACCCCTTTTTCAAATGTTTCAAACTAAACACCATTTTCTCAATGTGTCAAGTCAACTAGATTATTATGCTCTTTTCTTCTTGAGTAAAATCAGAAAATTAGACGTTGGTTTAACACTTATGGAGGGATTTGGGGGTGAATGAACAAGCAATCTCATTGTTTAAACTTCATTTTGGAAATCAATAATTGAACCAATCAAAGCATTTAACATTGTGGGCTAATTGAACAAAACTAAATTTCTTTTGGATCAGTAAATGAATAGCTCAAATCACTAAATTTGTGGGAATGTGTAAGAGCCATTAATGCTTCATTTATGAAAGCATTAATGAGGTATGTGTGTGGGTTTAAGAAGCATGGGTGAGGGTTTAAGGTCAAGCTTGATAACTTTGACTTTAGAGGGAGGGTTGAATTTCTAATCATAGATTTAGGAATGTGACAAGCTTAAGGGTAGCTTAGGATTATGATTAAGTCTTAAGGCATGTGATTAAGGAGAGAGAGATGGGAGGAGAGAGAATGAGTAGAGGGGGGATTAGCTAATTATGGTTAATTAGGTAATTAAGAAGAATTAGCATGTGAGAAGGGGTTGGGATGAGTTTGAACTCATGGTTGGACATTTTGAGATTGGTTAGGTTAGAGGGAATATTAATGAAATGAATTATTGTAATAACATATTCACTCAATAATAGGGATTTAATTAATCATTTGAGCTTTTGATTGCTTTGTAATAATTAATTAGGACTATATCCAAATTGAATAAATTGGGCTAGGGGATTGATTTTGCAAGTGATGAGGTATAATTAGGATTTCATTAATTCCTTTTAAATTAATTACCTTAGCCAGGTATTGATTTGAATTAAATTTATTGGTTTGATTGGCTAAGACGATTAATGTAAATTAGTGATTAGATCACTTAGGAGATTAAATCTGATTCGAATGAATTATGCCAGCCGATTGAAGAATTGTCTGGGCATAATTGGGGGTATGATCACACTTAGGGAAAATAGGGTCTATGGTTAGAGCAGACCAAATCTAGGTGGTTACATTTTACCCTCTTTGAATTGATGTGCGAGTAGCGCATTGATTCAAAGAAATTTTTTGATGTTGACTTCAGAAAGATTGAGAATTTCGCTCATGTTCGAACATAATGCTTGATGAGATCAGTCTCTCACTTGATCGAACTAAACTGATAGTATTGATTTTGAACTTGGTTGTCATCCAAAGATCAATAAAAGACCTTAAAGATACCAATTCTGAACTTGGTTGTCATCCAAAGATTGATAATACTAATTTCAAATTTTGGTTGTCGTCCAAAAGTCCGTATGAAGCTACCAGGAGCTTAGTAAAAATCTTTTAAAATGAGGAAACACAAGATATCCATCTTATGAGAACCAAAGCTTTCTATCCAGCAGTCCTGACTTCATCAAGAAAACTGTCATGCCCCTAGTTTGTTTGATAACGAAGTCATTTTGATGTTGTTTCGATGCAAAAAATTGATTGATAATAGTGTGACATGCCCCCCGGGAATGAAATCGAAGGAAAAAGAATAAAATCGCTCTGTTTGAAATGATGTATCACTTGCAGGGGTCGGTTGGGCAAGAAGGAAGGAATTAGAAGAAGAGAAGAGATGAAGGTGTGTTTTGAGAAAACACAAGAGTACCAAGTTAATCATGCTTAAAAGGTGAGTTCGATTTCGTTCCCAATTGATCAAAGATTTTGGGAATCATGGATATGTAAATATCTTGGAGTTCAGATGAATTAAAAATAGAAAGGAGTTTGAGCTCAAATCCTTATGTTGTTCTCTGTAAAAAAAGAAGCATGCAATCACTAAATGCATCTATATGCAGACTCTTAGGAATGTCATTGATTTGCAGATATTGTAGCATTTTATCATCATTGGGCACTTTTCAGAATAGATACCACCTGATAGTACAACAATCACTAATACCCACTGATATTATGAAAGTATGAATACTATGTTTTATTGAAATGTCAGAAATAGACTTAGGCATCAAGGCATAGAAGCTACTATCTCAAAATCTGTGTAAGGTAAGATATTGGACCCGCAATGACCTTGAAAATTCATATCCTTGGGTACATTATGCTTTGTATGCCTTAGTGAGAATCTGAGTTAGAAAATAGACAAGGAAATTGTTTCAAAATCACCGTAGTTTACACATAACAAAGATTGAGATATATGTGGCTATCCACTCATGGTGGAAACTCTTACCATAAACATCCAAGTTAGGTGAAATTTATAGGATCATTTGGAATAATCACCATACGCAGAAAACCAATAAAATGTTATGCCCCCATCCTTGTGACTCTTTGTCTTTGCGCAGACGTCATGGAGTAACTTGGAAGACATAACAACCATCAATTGAGAATCAATCAAAGAAAATTCATAACTGCTTAGATGCCCCTAATTAAAACATCATCAGTGCATAAAAGAGTTATAATCAAACTAAGATCAAACTGTGTTTAGGTAGTATTGAGAAATACTATTGATTCATTTTTCAAGCGCAGTATAGATTCATCAATCAAAAAGTAGAATTTAAGAAATATGTATTCCATGTCTGAGAATAACATTGTTCCTGTTTGCAATCCAATGTAGGTCTTAGGAACACCGTTCATGTTAGTGCAATGTTTGTGCCAGCCTTGTTTCGTGAAAGTGACATTTTATTAAAAACATCAAGTATCATTGTGTTACGAGAAAAAAACATCCTACGATGACCTAGAAGACGCTACCTATCATGCTAGCAAAATATGCCCTTAGTGCATAATGACTTGATCCTAAGATAGAAATGTAGACAAATCCCAAGCGACGATAAAATTGTCGTAAGGAAACAAAGTCAAATTTTAGCACAGGTGTAATCGTGAAGGTTAGTATCAGCAATGCATTGATAGATAGAGCGCATTATACAAGTGATGCCTGATTGCTAGTGTGTAGATGATTTGTAAAAGATTACCAATTCTCAAGCATGATCACATTTGTGTGCCCCCAATGTCTAGAAAGATGTAGGGTGTTACAGATGGATTGATAGATCAGAAGTGGAGCAGAAAAAGTGGATAAGGTGGGTGAATGTCACCCTCAAAGAGAGTCTCCTCAAGATTACCCAAGCTAGGGAAAAATAATATAGCAATGTAGGATCATACAACAGTGCTAAATGCCAGATAGGATAATGATCTGATGTCATGAAAAGTATGTTGGATATCATGTAGTCCCAAAAGAGTGGACATGTCAAGAGAGTTCTTAGAACTTGTTTTTTTCATTTTTATTTTTGTTCTTCCTTTTGATCAAGACCGAGGGGTCAATTGATAGGATAGAACCATCAAGATAAGGGATGATGTGGGATTAGTGCGAGGGTAGTGAATTTGGACTTGGGATAAGAAAGATCACGATTGTGAGTAATGTACAAGAGCAAGTGAGTAAGATATATAATTGGTTCATGAATAGGCCCAACCTTATCAAGATCACCAAATGGAAAATGGATGAAATATATGAGGGATATGATGTCATGGAAGGAACTTTCCCCCAAGTGAAGATTGCAAGTAGGAGGAATTATGCGTAATGCCTGTTTGCCAGGTTTTTATCATGGTTGTTATCCAAGGTGCCACAAGAAGTGGTTTTCACCATAGGATGAATCTTTTTCTCTTTACTTTTGCTACCAAGGTGCCTATTTACCAGGTTTTCACCGACACACTTTTTTCTTTTTCAAATTTTTTGCTATTTTTGCTATTTTTTTTCTTTTTAATTTTTTTTTAAAAATATTTTAAGGAGGAACTTATGCATCATTCTCTGTGGATAGTGTTCTTTTGAAGGATATGCTATGATATGCCAAGAACACTGAAAGTATGCTAAAATATGTTGATAGGGTGATTTAAAAGGGCATGAAATGTAGAATAAGGAAGATGGAAGCCGAGATTTTATGCAATGGACTGAATGAAAGGAAAAGAATGAATGTAAGGACCCAATATGGAAGGATAGTAGGTGACAAGATCAACATCAACACACTCTTCGAAGGGCAGTGCACGGATTGAGTTTTTGATGTATGAATGGATAGGGATCTTGGTACATAAGGACCCAAGATGGAGGAAGTATTCAAGGTAATGGATTTTAGGACATGAGGACCCAAAATAGAGTTAGAAGATGGATAATGTGTGAAAGAAGATGAAGTGGAAGCCTTTGGAAGCTTGGATGCCAATTTTGATTTTTCCTTTTTGTTCAAGCCTTTTAAGAGAGACTTGGGAATCCACATAACTTTTGATTTTCCTTTTCTTTTGGATGATTTAGAACGTAATTCTTCCATGATGGATTTAGGAACCCATATTTTCTTTGATATAATGTTCTTCTCCGTGGACCTTTGTGGTCTCTTGAATGTTTCCTTTTTCTTTGTATTCACATGTCGATTAGATTGGACATAGTGATCTTCATATATAATTGGATTCTTGAATTTTTAATTTCTTCGTTTGACATCCAAATTGCTTCTAAAAGACTTGGGACGTGTGAATGAATAAGACCGATATGGATGGTTCATATGGATGTGTTGATATGGAAGTTTCAAAGATGCATGTTTCTGTTGATCTTGATAGGAGATAGAGTAAGTGGATGGAAACCTAGGAGTGGAAGATGGAGGGATATATGGGCCCAATATAGATGGAAGATTTGAAGCTTTCTACTTTTGAACATATGGACCAAGGATAGATTTGGAAGATGGAGAAGTCTGATTCTTGCATGCAAATGGAGGCATATAAGGTGTGAAATGAGTATCAACATCTTTAGAGTGAGCTTCCTAGCCAAGGATCTCTTGTTTCAAATTCATCTTTATACCCATAGGCTCATTTGTAACTTTGATAGGAGCCATTTTAACCGGAATCCTTGATGCTTGAGGCAACTTATTGTCATGTAAGGGATTTGGAGGAATAATTTTTTTTTGAGGTGGATATGGAGGTTTATATGAAAGATATGGTGGAACATGCTGATCTTGACAAGGGTCTTTGTATAACGCAGGAAGAATACCTTGCTCTTATTTTTCAATAGGATTTTCAATATCCGAATCTTGCTTTGGAGATGAAGGGCTATGTAGCTCTTGAGATGGAAGGGTATCTTCTTGGAAGAAATGAAAAGATATGAGGGGATCATCTTCAGATTGTAGGGATCTGGGATCTTCGTAAAATATTGGAGGGGATAGGATAATATCTTGGTCTTGATCATTAGTAAGACTTGTTTCTTTGTTATTTTTATCATCCTCTTGACATGGGTCCACTCCAAAGGAAAAGATAGGATTTTTAATCTTCATGAGGGATTTTTGAAGGTTTGCTGGAGAATTATCCAAAATAGGCTTTGAAGTACATGAAAGTTTAGAGTCTTTGATCTTAGGAGCGTGGAATGTACTTGTTGCAATATATAGATTAGCTTGGATTTCTTTCAAAGACATCCCTTGAGGGTAGACATAGTTATCATGAAAAGCATTAGGATCTTTGTGTGATGGAGGATATTTGGATATCCTTGAAGCTTTGTCAAATGGAGGAATAGAGAAAGAAGTAGAAGCAACATGTAGCTCATTTCTAGACATAGGTTCATGATTTTGATCATGCTTGGGATTGGTATCTCCATTTGATAATCAATTAGTATCTTCAATTTTGATCATGGCATCATCAATTAGATCTTGGATTTTATGTTTTAACTCCATGCAATGTGAAGTTTTATGCTCATTATTTTGATGATAGGCACAATTGGTACTCACAAATGACATTCCACATGAGGTGGTTTGAGGCAATGTTATGAGATTGTTTTCAAGAAGCTCTGCCAGCATTGTTGTATAAGATCATATCAAAGGCGTAAATGCTCTATCCCTTGGACATGTAGATCCACTTGAACTCTCAAAAGAGATGTTGGATTCAAGATTATGAGGACGTTCATCAAAGATAGGATCAACATAATCCCGTGAAATAATCTCTTGATCAAAGATAGGATTATTGTGAGTAGGTTTCTCCTTTTTTGAAGAATGTGAAGACATGTGTGTCTTATGATCATAGAGAATAGGAAAGATTTATCTTAGTGAAGACCCCTTTGATGAGTTATCTTTTTCTTCTTTTAAGTCTTGAATTTTAGATTTCAAAGCTTGCATTTTCTTAGATAGGGTCTTAATGAGAATCTCTTATTCTTTGTTGTTAAGACCATAGGGTCTATCCCATGTGTTTTCAACCATCATAAGATTGTCTTGATCAAAGTCTTGGAATGGTGCCAAAAAGATTTCCAAATTGTCCCCAAATGTGTGAGCTTGGGTTTGATGTTTCAAAGTGATTGATTCCAGTGTCAGAGGGTTAGAATGCCCTAATAGTGAGCTGGTAACCAATGAAAGTTGATTGTTTGAAGTAAGTGACTCTAGCATCATAGGGTGTTAGAATGCCCTGATAGTGAGCTGGGAATCAAGTTTGTTTTGTTGAGTGTAAAGACCACACAATTCGGGACCAATTGTGAAGATTCAAAAGGACATGCAAGGTAGACTTATAAGCAAGTTGTGAAACAATGATAGATGGACCAGTAAAAGCAACGAGACTAGAATAAGGAGCCAAAAGGGTATCCAAAAGTACTGAATTCTTCTGATAAACAAGTATGTAAGTGCACTCTGTCCTAGATGCGACACTCTGAATGTGAGGTTTTTCTTAACTAGATGCGATATTTGATATCCTGAATGCAACCTTTCTTCCTAGATACGATGCAATACTATCTTGAAGTTTGTACAAATTTGTTTGATAATAGGGTGTGTTTGCATCTTTCCTTTGTTTGATCGAAGATTGAATTATGATATTTTCCAGTGAGTGAAAAACATATGTAGACCAAGGATTGAATTTTGTTGCTTGTTTTGAAGGTGTTATCTTTTTAATGATTTTCAGTTACATCAAGCATTGTTGCATTGTTAAAGGGTGAACAAACACATCCTTATGCCCTATTTTATAAGTAGAGGATGAAAATTCTTTACTTGTTGACTTAGGTACACACTCAAATGCTAATCAGAATATGGCCATCACCAAGCATGCAATGGCTCCAGTCATGATGCCATATTAGCTGACTCCAAACGCAAGTGAGGGCATGATATGATGAGTGTCTTGGGGCAATTACTTTTTGCCTTGCATAAGGATTATCACCCTTTCAGAGATGAATTGGGTATTTTGTCTACAAAGTTCATTGTTTATGATGGGGCAATCCGTTTGAAACTGTCTCTCATAGAATTGCACAAGGCAGAATTGAGGCATATAGCCCTATGAGTACTCAAATATATGTAGTCTCGCAAGCAAGATTCAAGCGGCTCCACTCTACACATACCCAAGCATGTCCAAGGAATGATGTCAAAATTCCATGAACAAAATTGATTCCGTCTTCCGAGGCTTTGGCCTACGAGGAAGAAATTATTTATAGTGAGTTGGAAGGGTTGGCGTAAAACCTGTCCTCACTTGGGTCATTCCCGGGAGATTTTTTCCTCAGCCCGCAGGCCCTCTACTATTAAATAAGTATACAAAGGATTGGTGAGCTTAGGATTTCTAGATTTCTGATTCTTTGAAAGAAGAAGAGCATACTCTCCTAGTCCATGTCATTTTCTCCCAAAATAGAGCCAATCAAACAGTTCATTCCCTCAAGCAATGTTGTGCTCGATTTAAGATGTTCCTACTTTAGGGAAAATAGAATGCTTGAAAGTAAATTTGTGTTGTTCAATTTCTATCCAAAAAAGAATTAAACGATGTATTTGTTCATTTATCCCACAAATTTAGTGCTTTGAGTTGTTCATTTACTGATCCAAAAGAAATTTAGTTTTGTTCAATTAGCCCGCAATGTTAAATGCTTTGATTGGTTCAAATACTGATTTCCAAAATGAATTTTAAATGATGAGATTGCTTGTTCATTCACCCCCAAATCCCTCCATAAGTGTTAAACCATCGTCTGATTTTCCTCAAGAGGAAAATAATATAATAATCTAGTTGACTTGACACGTATTGAGAAAATGGTGTTAAGTTTGAAAGATTTGAAAAAGGGGTTAGTATTGAAATCAGTTGAAGATCCCTGCAACCACACACGTTAGTATTGTCTTCTTATCTCCTTCTCAAAAACCTGCAAGCACTTAGTTAGGCTGTCAAAAATAGAATCACAATCATGAAAACAACCATGTTAGCAAGTTAGAAATCAAATTTGTCAATGAAAAAACTCTGTATTTTTTCCCCTTGGACGCCAAATGATATTTCAGAGACCCAAAATGATACAACTCGAAAATGATAAAAGATTGACCCCAAACGATAATATTCACGCAGGACAATATGCCTTTTACGCGAAATGATAACACGTACCAAAAACAAAAAATAAGCTATGAGAAATGATTTTAAGGCCAAATTTTACCTTCTAGAAATGCAATGGCAGACGATATTAAAAATCCCAGAAATGATAAAAGATTGACCGGAAATGATAAGTTACTCCCAGAAATGATAAAAGATTAACCGAAAATGATAAGTTGCTCCTTGAAACGATAAACTGCCTGCAAATTTTGAAAATGTCAAGGGCAGAGAGCAGAATTTTGTGAAATTTTGAGCAATCTTGCCCCATGGTGGGCGCTAGAGATGTGTGTGTGATTTTTGTACCTGTTAAGAGAGACACAACACTTCAATAGATCATTGCATTAGTGAAAACAAGGGGTTAGAAAACATAACAATCACCAAAATTGATCTATTGCTTCCTATCTAGGAGGAGTATGAAAAATGACATAATAGCCCTCAGATTATGCATATTCCAGTGACAAATACAACCTAAGAATGGAATATTCAAATGAAAAGTAATCTAAATATGATCATAATCATAAGAAATATACTTAAGAAACATGCATCCTAGCTCTAGAAATGAAGATTATAACAATACAAAGTAGAAAGAAGCTAAAAAGCAATATGAATCTATATGAAAATGAGTAGCATAACAACGCTTTCAAATGTTCAAAATTAGGAGCATTACAAAAATATATTTCAAAAATCAAGGGCCAAGCAAAGGGCTTCCAAAATTAAGGGCCATTTGAGCTCAAAAACCATCCTATTTATAGAAGAAATGGAGGAAGGCGAGAAGACTCTAGAAGGGCTGCCATTAATGAGGGTGTAAGACTCATTAATGAGGAGTGTGGAAGAGAATGTGTAAGAGCCATTAATGCTTCATTTATGAAAGCATTAATGAGGTATGGGTGAGGGTT
>MU226080.1:337062-357157 GCA_018584345.1 Thuja plicata
GATTATTTATATTTTTATGCAAACACTTGTATGTCTCAATTCCAACCCATCCTTACAATATCATTCTGCATTCCTAATTTTATTTGGTATATAGTCTCGATGTCATAGAACTTTACAATCATCCTGTATGTTAGCATATCATTCATGTAGATCCTAGACATCAAATTTGGACATCAATTAAACTTGATTCTAAGTGCAAAGAAAAATAAAATATGATGTATTTGTCATTTGTGAAAGATTGAATATGATATTCCATATAAATTTAAAATATAATCTAATAATTAGTAAAAAGGAGATCAACATATATTTTTATGAGCATAAGCATGAAAAAATAGTTGTGTAAAAGAAAAGTAGACATGCTACTACACATAGTAATAATCCATAAAACTAATTCAAGCAACAAGTGAGCTATCCTTTCCAAGTTTTATCCGTGAATATATAAGCACATGTATGATCATAATCGCAATTGAAAAAAATACAAAATAAAAATTATAAAAAAAATGGACAAAATAAATCGCAACATTATTAAATAATAATAAAAAATTATAAAGTCTTTGTCGAATTCCAATTCCAATTCAAAATGTAGAACCAAACATAGAACATGGAGTGTCTAATTCCAATTCCAATTTGAAATTGTTGAACCAAACATGAAAGTTGGAATTTGTCAGTTCCAATTCCAATTTCAAAATTGGAAACCAAACACAGAAGATGGATTGACTAATCCATCTTTCGGGTCAACCAAATGGTCCAAATTATAATCGGAAGATGCAAAATCAGAATTTCAAAACCTGATTTTGAGATAATCAGGTTTTGAGTCAAATTCTAATTCCCCAACCAAACGGGGCCTTACAGAAGTTCCTCTAGGGAAGAGAGACAAACATGGTGAATTGGACCTGTTGAAGGAAGCTACTTGGGAAGTTGACACCCGGTATGACAAATAGGTGCATAAGCTGAAAGAGGAAAGAGAAAATAATGAAAATCTCCTCGGGCTTCTCGTAGAACTGGCACAACCATTGGTTGAGATTCATCTAGAATCCTCCACCTCCAGAACACCACTCCCACAAGGTGACATGGATGCTCTAAGGGATACAAGAAAGAAGGCACAGGCTGAAGATGGGTGGATCACTGAGAAAATCAAAGCCGTAAGGAAGTTCCTGGTAGTGACACTCCCAAACCTTTTTCAGGCCAATAACCTCATGGGCCAAGTGAATGGCGTCGTCTCCCTGTGGGAGAAATATATAGGGAAATATGAGGAGTGGAGGTCTGAATTAGAAGAGATAATGAACTTCGGGGAGGAAGCTATCACAGAGTCAATAATTTTGGGAGAAGATCCCTTTGGGTTCCTCCAGGCCCAACACTCCAGACTTGGCCTCAAAATTGAGGTGAGTAAGCAACTAGTAATGGCCCTAAAGAATAGAATCCTAGGAGTTTGAAATTCTTTGGATTTATACATAATATTTGTAACAAGGGTTTCACAAGTCGATCCCTTCACTACCGGGACTTATGCCACAGAAGATTTTGTACTGAGAAAATTTGATAAGCTGATGGAGTCCCAGTACTAGTTTGCGGGAGATTTCAATGGAGGGAAAATGTCACGCTTATCCAAGATGATGCTTCGGGCTCATGACATAGTGAAATTGGTTGCAAAATTTTGTGAAGGGGCCAGAGATATTGACAAACAATTCAGGGTCGTCAACGATCGATGGGATTGCATCAAGGACGTAGATAAAGATGGAATTGGCCAGATTTTGGAGGCCTTCAAATAGAACAAGGAACAATAGAGTTCTCTGGACTCCATGGATTTTCATTGGCATACAATTTTGTAAATTCATTATTCTTTGAGCGTAAGCTCTCGGACTATGGAATTTCGGGTCTAAAGTTTTTTATTCATTCACAGTGATCTGTGTCCAGGTTCCCCGGAGCTGACTAATCACTGTCAAGCAGTTAATAAGGGGTCAATAGGTAGGTGATCCCGATAAGGCATGCCAGATGGAGGGATGGCTCTGACAGATGATTCTCCCAAGGTGCTGCTCCTACATTAACTTCTTGATGTGCATCAAAGACAGTGAGCCACAATTGACATTTATGAGGCATGTAGCCTCAGATACTGGGACAATCAAATTTCTTCTATAAATACCCTGACACTCTTCTCTATGCCGATTCTTCCAATTTTCTCTTCTTGTCTTCTTCCTCTGTCTTGTCAGACCTCTACACTTTTCGAGGTGATTGTAAGTGGTGCAGGTAGTACCAAGCACAAGATAATTTATTCTGTGTTGAGTGTATAGTTAGACTAGGTTAGTTTTAGGTCAAATTGTGTGTATAAATAAGAAGTCTGACACTATAACAAGGGTCAGAAAAATTGATGATTTTGCAGTTTAACAAGTAATAGAAGATAGCTTTCACTTTTAGTAGTTGCAGGAGCTCAATGCTCAGTTGTTCTTGGTAGTTTAGAATGCTCCCTTGGAGTCATGATTGTATACGCCAGTGATGCTGGAATGGTTTAAATTAATGAAGAAGGAAGGACATCTTATGGCTACCTGTTATGTGTTGTTCTGATCTTTGGAGTTAACAAACATCCTTTGTGTAGTATGTTTTCTTATGTCCTTTGCTCCTATGTTCTAGTTTAGATTAATGATCTTATCTCCCCTTGCTATTGAATGCATGTGAATCGTTGGTTCTTTATGTATTCAGTATTTAGTGTAGTTTTCATGCATTGGAGCTTAGTTCGATGTTTGAATATTTATTACATAACTATAGGTAGAAAGGCGTATCTAACCTTGATCGATCTTTTGAAGTTTATTTGATAATCCAAATTCTTGCAGGAAACACCATCCCTCTTGAAATCCCCGAAGAAGATGAGTAAAAACCAGCTATCCCATCACACAACAGTCACCTACCCAACTTAGATCCCCCGCACCGTCGAGACCCGACTACTAGGTGCTTAGAGGCTAGGAGAATTTATTCTCCAGAAAACCTCTTTAGGCAGAGTTGTCTGGTACCCGGTACTTGTGACAACTTTATCCATTATTGGCAGAGCCGATCACAAAGTCCCATCAATAGAAACTGGCGCTAGAAGGAGGGAATAAGCTCATCTCCCTCAAAAGATTTCAATTTTACACTGCCCGAGGGTTCCCCAAGCAATAGTTTTAGGAATCATAATTTCTATGGAATAGAGTTGTCTTCACCCTTAAGTTTTGACAAAGTCCTTCGATCAGCCCCAAATCTCAGAGAGTTTGAAGAACTCGGACCTCATGTCCGAAAGAGTAGGACCCAACAAAACAAACAACCAACCAACTTTATTTGGGGATTCACTACACACCAGAATACCCAAATCCATTAGATAATCTCGGGGACCAACGTTCAACCTAGCCAAAATCAAATGGTCCCAATGGAAACTTACTTTGGTAACACTGGGTCCCCAAGGGGGAAGTTCCCTGGTGCCACCAACGATCTTCCTCTACATCCGGAGAAGATCTATCCCAAGTATGAGAATCTAAGCCCGCGAACTATAGAGGAGCACCTCCAAGCCTAAAAGGATTCCATGAACTGACACTAGATACAACATCAAGATGTTGTAACCCGTATGTTCCCTCTATCCTTAGAACAAAATAAATTAAACTGGTACCTCAACTTGCCGGCCAACTCCATCAAAATTTGGCAGGATATGGAAGATACCTTCTTGACGGCCTTCTGCATTCATGTGGACCCAACGTGGTCCCACAGCCAGTTTATCTCTATCAAGAAGGAACCAAATGAGCCTCTCGCCACATTTAACCATCGATTCCAACATGCCTTGAAGTGGTGCATGGGCCCCTTCATCCCATCCATTGACATAACCATCTAGACATATCTGAAGGCCATGGAACCCATTCTTGCCACTCTCCTCTGGACAACCACCACTGCCAATGACCGTGATACTCTGGAAAAAGTTTACAACTTAGCCCTGGAGTTGTCCCGCAGTTTGAGAAAAGCTCCCGGCAGGATTGGACAAAGCCTACCATTCAACATGATACCTGGTGGAACTCCTTACACCGGGGGATACAACCCCAATCGAGCAATGGGTGCCCCAAAAATGGCCATGGGCCCACTACCGATAGACCAACATGCCCGGTACGTTTATCCATCTCAAGTCCAGACAATACCGGGTCTAGAATATGTTCCCTGGAACCAGCTGCAGCAAATGAAACAACCCTTGACACAACCCTCTGGAGTACCTTTCTTCTAGTGGTTCACGACTAGAGGATTTCCATCCTTGACTCTGGGAGTTGCTGTCGCTTCCCCCAGGACCCCACCACAACAACTGTCACACTGTGACACAACTACCCAACTGTCTACTGAGGTTGAATCCCTCCGATGATTGGTGTCCTCCTTGATGATGAACATGGAAAACTAAAGGTGGGGCCCTCCATTCCTCACAACTCCAATTCCTATAGAGGGAATATTTTTTCTGAATAATGAAACACCAATTTTGGAGGCCAGAACTACAACAATGGGCCTTGACCCTATCAAAAGAAATGGAACAACAATGAAAATACTGGAGGTCCTCCTCCAAACCAAAATACCACTCAGGGTGGCGTTGGACCCAGTCATTTTGCACAGCTTACAAAATTCCACCCCCTGACCACATGGTGTAGATTGCATGACACTAGCTCTCATTCCGAGGTGAATTGTGCCACACTGGAGAAGATCATCATGATCTCCCAGTCGAACAAACAACAACCTATCGATCCCACTCCCCTAGAACCTTCCACATTAGAGCCCCCTCACATTGCTTTCATGTTTGAGACCTTCTTCTTTGGGATAGATGAAGAGGATGAAGAAGAACCCAAATTACAGGGGTTCTTTGATGAATCCATCCTGACCTTTGAGGCCAACACTTTCACCATCCCACAGACTCCCTACAACACTCATAGTTAGGTTGGCAAAGGGCTAACTTACACGCCAATGCCTCCCAAGAATACCACCCCTGGGAAAAAAAATGATCACTCCTCCCCGCTAAAGGGCCCTAGCTCTAACCATGCTAGGGATTCGGCCAGAGGAAGCCAACTTACCCAGGGGATAGTTTGATATCACTAAGACATTAGAGAGCACCACCACCTCCATGAATTTGATGGAGGTTTTTCTGAATTGTCCCAAGCAGAAGAAGTCCCTTCTGAAGCTCTTGGGAAACTTGAAAGCTGTCATTCATCCACCAAAGACTATCACATTTGACAATGCCAACTCGGCCATCTTCTATGGAAACACAGAGGATCCTCCCTTCCTACTAGGCTTGAACATTCAAGGGAAGAACCTATAAAACTACCTGGTAGATTATGGTGCTTCGAGCAATGTCATTCCCTTATCTATATGTTGGAAGCTCAGACTCACTCCCACTCCATCCAAAGGCACAGTAGTCCAATTGGACAAAACTGCTATGAAAATGGTTGGTGAGCTAAAAAATGTCCAGATTCAGCTCATCCAAGACTCCCGGAGCACAATAGACATCCAAGTGGTGGACATCCCCAAAACCTATGGGATGTTATTAAGTCAAAATTGGTCTAAGGCCCTTAACAGGTACTTCTCTATGGACTTCTCCCACTTGTGGCTCCCCTGGAAAGGGAAATCAAATCAAATCAAATCTAGGTGGAGAGTGAACCCAGAATGAAGCAGGCCCTCACCGAAGTCGGGAGGGTAAATGAGGTCCTTTTATCTGAATCCTCCCTCGAGGTGTACCAAAAATGAGAAATCCTAACCTTTGATTTCATCCCAAGGGAGGATCCTATAGTCTCTTAGAGAATTCAGGGCCTGGATGAGAAACTGAAAGGTGAGATAAACTCACAAGGTAATACGACAACTTTGGCCACTCTCCTATCTGGCACTTGGTGTTGAGTCCACTACCATAAACACTCTCACTAGAGTGTGAGCCCTGCATTTCCACTTCTACCCGCCACATCAACGACCTCCAAGAGAAAGAACATAAAGTCGGTTCACCTGGACCAAGTAATCCATCCAGCGGTATGCCTAAGGTGTCGCTCGTCCATAAACCCAAACCAGAGAATTCTCTAGAGGAAAACCTCATCCATGCACCATCAAATCTGGAGGAGTCACCTCCCAACCCTCCCAAAACAAATCCAAATGCCACTTCATCCTCCCAACCCCAGAAAATGAACAACAATTTGTGGATCCTGAAGTTTCATGGATCCCGATCTAAACAAGGCTGCGGGGCCAGAGTGGAACTAATCAACCCGCATGGGAAATCCTTCCTCACATCCTACAAGTTGCAATTTAAGTGCACTAATAATGTCATAGAGTATGAGGCCTTGGTCCTCAGACTCCTTCTCACATTGGGAAAAGGGATCACCTGCCTCCAAGAAATGGGTGATTCAGAGCTGATTGTAAAATAGGTTCAGAGCCAATACACGTGTCATGACAAAAGTCTGTCCGCATACCGCAATTGGGCATGGAGCCTAATTGAGTACTTTGATGCTTTTGGCATCGAGCTCATTCCTTGGAAATGTAACTATGTTTAGGATGCCCTTGTTGTGTCTGCCAGCACCCTCGAGCCGATGGCTGGCTCCCGGCTCTAAGAGTTTTCTGTTGAGATGGTCCCCAGTCCGTCCATCCTGGATAATATCACTCACTTTTAGGTTTTTGAGGATGACCAACATATTCTGGCCTTCATAGCCAACATTAGAGTCCTTGAGGATCAGATAGTGGAAGAAATTGATCATGACAATACCGGGCAGGGTGAATAAGATGATGAGATCATCAACCTACCCACCAACACCATCCCTAAGGGGATGGTAGCTCTTGAATGCATCTTTGATTTACACACTTAGGACCAAGACAAGATATCATCCTCCTCTAAGGGAGGAAAATTCAAAAAGGTTAACATCGGCAAGGCGAATGAAGAAAAAATTGTGCACATTGGTACCTCCAGTTCCCCAGAGGAGAAGGAGAAGATTCTCGTGGTTCTCTGAGAATACATTGACGTTATTGCTTAGGGGTATGAGGATCTTAAAAATTACAATACATTTATCGTGACTCATACCATCCCCCTAAAACTAGATGCCAAACCTTTTTGGCAAAATCAGAGGCCAGTAAACCCATTGATCAAACCTCTAATCCATCAGGAGGTTCAGAAACCATTGTCAGCCCTGATTATCTTTCCTATCTGGCACACAACATGGGTTGCCAACCTCATCCCCATGCGAAAGATGAACAACAAGATCCGCATATGTGTGGATTTTAGCAATTTAAACAAGGCCTCTAAGAAGGACAATCACCCTCTCCCCTCACTAGATGAGGTGCTACAAATTGTTAACGGTTCCCAAATGATGTCCTTCCTAGATGGATACTCCGGATATAACCAGGTTATGGTTAAATTTGAGGATAGAATAAAAATGACGTTCACCACTAAGTGGGGAACGTTTGCATATCAAAGAATTTCCTTTGGCCTTATTAATGTGGGGGCCACATTTCAGAAGGATATGGACATTGCATTCGAGGGCGTGGTCAACAAATGCATAATCATCTACATGGATGTTTTAACAGTCTTTTCCCAGGACAGGCGTGATCATTCCTCCCACCTCACCCAGATTTGTGAGAGATGTCACTGGTATGGTATCTCCCTCAACCCCAAGAAATGCATATTCAGGGTCACTGAAGGGATAGTCTCTAAAAAGGGGATATCCATCGACCCTGAGAGAGTTGAAGCACTTCTGAATTTGCAAATGCCCGGTTATAAAAAGGAAATGAGATCTTTCTTTGGAAAGATAAATTTTGTCTATTGGTTCACAACTAGACTCACCGAGATCATCAAACCACTCAATGACATGATGAAGAAAGATACCAAGATTGAGTGGAGCCCTGAAGCAAAGCGAGCATTTTCTCAGATCAAGCAAACCATAGTGGAGGCACCAGTCCTGGCAAGTCCAAACTATTCCCTCCCATTCCACATATACTCATTCGCTTCACTACATTTTGCAGTTGCAGTTCTAACCCAGAAGGTTGAAGGGGATGAACAACCCATCACTTTTATGAGCTCCCCCTTCAAAAATGCCAAAGTTTGATATACGGATTTGGAAAAGCAGGCCTTTTCTCTAGTCCAGGCCGTGAAGAAATTCTGGCACTATATTCTCTAGAGCAAAGTGCATGCTATCATTCTAGACCAGGCTGTTAAATCTTTACTGCTGTAGAGTCAATTGGGAAAACATTGGGGGAAATGGATGGCCATCCTCCAAGAGTATGAACTCAAGATGCAACCAATGAAGATATTCTTAGGCCAGGGACTATGTAGAGCAATGACAAAAGTAACTCCACACATTGAATGTCAAACCTATACTGTGGAGTCCATCACTCAGGATCCATGGTATACCAACCTGGTATACCTATTGCTCAACAAAAGATGCCCAGAGGGGCTTCCCCCAAACAAATATCATGCCCTGCGACTGAAAGTGCACATTTCATGATCAAGAACATAACACTTTTTCACAGGAATTGCAAAGGGATTTACCTCTGGTGCATAGATAGGGACCAAGCTGCCAAAATGATAGAAGACTTCCATGGGCAGTTCAGAACTGGGTGTGGCTTAGCTGATGCCACTACCCGGCCAGATTCTCCAGGTTGGGTATTACTTGACCTTCATCTTCAAAGATGTCTACACTCACATGAGGAAGTGCCACACTTTCCAAATTGTAGCTCATCGTGAGCGAAACCCGGCCATGCCTTTGCAGTCGATCTTTGAAGTTCGCCCCTTCACCCAATGGGTGTTTAATTTTATCAGGGAAATAAACCCAAACTCATCTGCCAAACACTGGTATATCCTGACCATGACTGATTACTATACCCGATGGTCTGAGGCAATCCCATGCAAGAATAATACGACAGATGTAGTTATCAAATTCTTGGAAGAAAACATAGTCACCAGATTTGGGATGCCTTTCGCTATAGTGTGTGACAACAGTCCAATATTTTATTCAATGTAGTTATTATAATGGACCTATGAGAGGAATATCACCTTGAAGTTCTCCAACAATTATTACCCCCAGGGTAATGGTGTGGCTAAGTCTACGAATAAAAATCTGCTAGAGGTGATCAGACATTTGCTAGAACGGAATCCCCGGGACTGGTATGAAAATCTTAGCTTCACTCTTTGGGAGGATCATATCAAAATCAAAGAATCCCTAGGGACTTCCCTATTTCACCTGGTTTATGGCCAGAATCCTGTGTTCCCTATCAACATACAAATCCTAGTTTTACAGTTCATGTAAGAATTCAACGCCTGGGACATCATTGTGGAGGTTCAACTTTTGAACCTGGTGAAAATGGAGGAACAAAGAGACGTGACACTGGAACATTTTGTGCGTCATCAAGAATTCATCAAGCGATGGTTTGATAAGAGATCCCAATACAAATCCTTTTGGGTTTCGGATCTAGTCTTCCTGTGGGACAAGGCTCAGGGGAAGAAAGGGAAGCACACCAAGTTTTAAAGGCTCTGGCTCGGACCATACCTAATCTTAGAGGTCTACTGGGCTAACACTTATCACTTCAGTACCATGACTGGAGAATCCATCCCATTTCCCATCAATGGACAGTTCCTCAAACACTACTTCGAATGAGGTGGGAGGTAAGTTTGCCCAAAGTTGTATTATATGTACATGTTTTCCTTCTTATAAATATATTTTCCCGATGCTCCTTAGGAGTGCCTTGGCCTTGTAAATAAGTTGTTGGCAGTCTTCTGGGGCTGCCTTCTTTCCTTTTTCTTTGTTGTCTTTGGTTTACCTTTTTTCTTTGCATCTTTTTTTTTGGGTTCCCGACATGTTTCCTTCTTCTTGTAGATAGGTATGCTTCACATGACATTTAGTCCCTGGAATAGTGCCTTGTGTATTTTGGGTTAGTTCAGAATCTATTGTTAGCATGGTGGAATTTGTCTGCACTCTAGAGTTATTTTGTACATATGGAAAAAGGTTATGGGTAATCTTCATCATATTCATATCCCAGAGTACTTGACATCGGTTAACAGAAAATCTAAGAAGCAAGTAATCGTATGGTCCTTGGGAGCAAATTGATTGCACTGGTTATTGGCCAATTCTGAAAATCAAAAGAATATCCCAGATTTGGAACGTCTTTCCTATTAAGCAAATTAAAATGGATGGCAAGGTGAAAGAAGTATCACCATAAAAATTAGCTAAGCTTAAGGTTCATGGTGAAAAAAGTACCGCCTTCCCCATCTTCAAAAGAAAAGAAAGAAAACTAGATAATAGAGAATTCTGGTATCTGGGGGATCATGTAAGATATAGTGATTTTGGTTTGATGTACTCAGTACCCTCTCTCTGCTTCTCTTGGAAGTCATCAACTTGATTTTCTTCCAAAGAACACACTTCATGACTGATGAAAGATTGAAGGATAGGATCAATGATGAGTTGGATATTCTCAGACACCTCGCGCCTTGCAAGTAGAGTGCTCTAGATAAAGGTGAGTTCCGGTTTCGCTAACCAGAGATTCTATAGTTCTCAAATGTGCTAAGGCATTTGTCCCAGTGAGTTGCTATTTGTTATGCCCTACATACCCGTCCCTACATTTTTTTGGAAAAATGTTGGGTTCCCCTTTTTCATTTTTGCCTTGGTTCCTTTTTCCCTTGTTTTCTTTCGGCCTTTGCTTTCGCAAGGTCATTGTTTTCTTTTCTTTTTG
Source organism: Thuja plicata (assembly GCA_018584345.1). Classification (NCBI taxonomy): domain Eukaryota; kingdom Viridiplantae; phylum Streptophyta; class Pinopsida; order Cupressales; family Cupressaceae; genus Thuja; species Thuja plicata. The sequence goes on from MU226080.1 coordinate 347,734, forward strand.
GTTTCTCTTCCTCTGGGACCTGATCCCGGAGTGTTTTTGTTTCTTTATGCCAGTCATATTTTAGACTCCAGGATTCTTTGTCACTACTTCCTATTTTTTTAGAGGGTGTGGTGGCATGGGATCCCCAGGCCCGGAGTCTAGAGCTTTGCCTTTTTCGGGACTTGCAGAAGGAAGCGATATATTTTCACCCTAGGGGTATAAATAAAGTTTCACTTGTCATTTTCACATTTACCATGAACAAATTACCCAGAGTGATTAAGAGCGATTAAGAATGAATTTGTGTTAAGTGCAATTTGCTTTGGAAGATTTAACAATGTTTAGCAGTGAAGTTGGTATTCAAGCTTGTGCGCATTTTTAGCTTCCTTGCAAAGTTTTTGATGTTCGTGGTCCATGAATATTTTTGGTTTGTAGAGAACCTCCCATGCTCCTCCTCCCACATTTCCTAGTTTTGAGGTAGGCCCTTTAGCTTCTTCCCGTTTTCTTTCATTTTTGCTTCATTCTTTCTTTTCTGGTTTTGTCCGTTTTGGTTTACTTTGTCTTCTGGTTGGTCGTTGCCTCCTGTTGGTGGGATGGCTTCGTAGGAAGGTTGTCCTCCTTCCTTGTGCTTTATTTTCCTATAAATAGTGGAAATTCTTGTAAGTTCTATAATTATTTTTAATTTATGTGAATTGTCATAACTTATTTGTAAATTATAAATAATCTGTAGGATAGGGTCGTTTCCTAAAAATTTCACTGTTCTTCAGCTTCTCATGTAAATTTGGTCTACATATTGTCATGTACGACCCTTCCTATGGCAAGCTATCCATGCTCTCCATGTTGTATACTCTAAAATTCAAGCTTGCCTGCCTGGTGTTCGCCTAGTTCAAACTTGGCACCTCACCTGGTTGAGCCATGGTAGTTTTCTCTCTCCTACGTCGCTTCATCATTGATGGCGAGATTAAACTCCCCATGCATGAGCATTAAAAACCATCCAATCTGGCATGCAATTCATCTGTGTCCAGACATCTATGACCATTAATGCCATTACACCATTTATTGTGTGACTACATGACAACCCACGTCAGCCCAGTACGGCTCAATGCCTGGTCACTTCAATAACGGCTAGTTTCTCTGGACTCTGGGTGCTAAGAAGTCTCTGAGCCTTCATCCCATTTATCACATAGACCAATACCCCACCTAGAAATGTGGATACCGAGACTACAAACGTTGGAAAAGGGGAAAATCCTAGTGATACAAATGTAGATGCCACCGAGGTGGAAGATGCGGGAAACCCCAGGGAGAAAGAAAAGGAGTCTGATGTGGCTATGGATACCAGGGAAACACCACAGAGCCTCAACAAGGACCCCAACACCCAAGCCTTAGCAGCAAGACCGCCCAGCCACCCCAATAGCTGGTGAAATCTAGAAAAAGAAAGGCCCCAGTGACAGAAAGTGCTCTCCTCTCCTTGGTTAAAATGATGGCCCAAAATCAAGAGGCTAAGAAGCTTAAGAAGGTCCAAACCATCCATACCCTCCAGACTAGGTCCGAGAGGACACACTATCGCAATAGTTGTGACACCTCCCCCAGATGTAGACGTGATAAGTGTAAGGGTCAAAGATTATGCAGATATAGAAGTTCCTCTGGGGAAGAGAGACAAACAGGGTGAATTGGACCTGTTGAAGGAAGCTACCTGGACAGTTGAGGCCCAGTATGACAAATAGGTGCAAAAGATGAAAGAGGAAAGAGAAAAGAATGAAAATCTCTTCGGGGTTCTCATGGAACTAACACAACCATTGGCTAAGATTCATCTAGAATCCTCCACCTCTGGAACACCGCTCCCACGAGGTGACATGGATGCTCTAAGGGCTATGATAAAGAAGGCACATGTTGTAGATGGGTGGATTACTGAGAAAATCAAAGTTGTAAGGCAGTTCTTGGCAACGACACTCCTGGACCTTTTTCAAGCCAACAACCTCATGGGCCAGGTGAACGATGTCGTCTCCCTGTCAGAGAAAGATATAGGGAAATATGAGGAGTGGAGGTCTAAATTAGAAGAGATAATGAACTTTGGGGAGGAGGCTATCACAGAGACATGAATTTTGGGAGAAGAGCTCTTTGGGTTCCTTTGGGCCTAGCACTCTAAACTTGGCCTCAAAATTGAGGTGAGTAAGCAACTGGTAGCAACCCTAAAGAATAGAATCCTGGGAGTCCAAAATTCTTTGGATTTATACACGGCATTTGTAACAAGGGTTTCGCAAGTTGATCCCTTCACTACCGAGACTTGTGCCCTGAAAGATTTTGTACTGAGAAAATTTGATGAGTTGATGGAGTCCCGGTACCAGTCTGCCAGAGATTTTGATGGAGGGAAAATGTCACACTTATCTAAGATGATGCTCCGGGATCATGATGCAGTGAAAGTGGTTGCAGAATTCTGGGAAGGGGGCAGAGATATTGTCGAACATTTTTGGGTCATCAGCGATTGATGGGACTACATCAAGGATGTAGATGAAGATGGAATTGGCCAGATTTTGGAGGCCTTCAAACAGAACAAGGAACATTAGAGTTCTCTAGACTCTGGGGATTTTCACTGGAAGGGTACAATTTTGTAAATTTATTATTCTTTGAGCGTAAGCTCGCAGACTCCAAAATTCTGGGTCTAAAGTTTTGTATTCATTCACAGTGATCCACATCTAGGTTCCTTGTAGTCGACCGATCACTGTCGAGCAGTTAATGTTAGATTTGAGGAAAAAAAATCCACCCAAGAACACCTACATGCAAGACTGTCATAGAGTAGAAGCAAAGACAGAAGAAGAGAGAAGAAGCTATGGCGGCCAAAAAGCCAGAGACGAGATATCCATGTTGACAGAAAAAAGCTTCTATATTATCAACAATAATGAATACAATACAATCTCGATAGTAAACAGAAAAGCGGTGAGTCCTTATAAAAGGATATCAAAACCCTAAAGGGGAAAAACCCTAAAGACTAATAAGCTGCCTAAGTATAACTTAAGCATAGAGTAAATAGACTAATAATTAAATGAATTAATTATTAGCTATACTATGACTACTCTAACACCCCCCCTTAAGTATATCTTAGGGAGAAGCAAAACAGCTAAAGACTACTGTAGAAAGCAGGAAAGATGGGTCCCGGCAACAAGGCCTGATTAGGTACCCAAGTACAAGAAAAGAACTAGATGAAGGAAACTAAGCCTTCAATCTAGGGAAAAGATGTCCCAGAGAAAGGAACAAGAATGAGTAAGAAGCATCTCCGAAGCATGAAGCTGAAAACTCTGTCAGAAGAGACTGATGGAACCCCCACTGAAGTGCATGACCAGGTAGAGAAGACAATGTCTGAAGAGCTGATCAATCGAACCAGGAAGCAATAGAACCAACAGGTGAACCCCCCCCCCATAATGCTGAACTGGGAGAGGTGACAGGAACACTGAAATGCAATGCCAGAAACATCTGCAGAAGAAAGAACCAGGAACACCAACAGTGCAACAAAAGTATAGACACAGGATAAAGGGTGGTGTCACCGACACGCAGCATGGGCTAAAGTCATAGAAGGTACGTTCACTTGACAAAGGTGGATGCACCTAAAATGGCATAATCATCATAACCCCCCATGGCACTTTATAACAGAGTGCAAGTACAAAAACCATACAAGGTGCTCAAAATCTCAGAATTGCAGAAGTAGGCACTTTATCTCAGTGTGTTTATAGAACAAGGATGCAATAGTGGAGAAGCATACAAGCTCAGAAGTCATAAAGAAGAGTGAGCTAGAAAATTAGAAGAAGAGATCCCAGGACCTGTAGAACCAAGCAATCCACCAGAGTGCATAAACTGCCAAACTCGGAGGAGAGAAAACCTAGAGAAAAATCTGGAAAAAAGTCCCCTGCAACTGAATAGCTCACTGAACCAGCTTTCTGACGATATCTAGTTTGCCAAAAACGGAGTCCGGATGAGCCAGATATGACTCCCGAAAGGAAAAAACAAACATCAGACTTCAACAACAAAAAATGCTATTGAAACGGCAGAACCTAAAACCCTAACTACCATCATCGGAAAGTGCTCAGAAAGAGATTTCTGACGATATATGAAAGTTAGAAAAAGACCCCCAGATGCTCAAGATAGAGCGAAAGTAGTCCCGGGGGGTCAAAAGTGCTCCAAAATGAGGTTAAGCCCCTAGGGCTAAAAACATTTGGGCCCCTGGGCGCATGGCGCGCGTAGGGGGCTGGGGCCGAGCCCCCGGTCATCCATATGACCACCCGCTGATAGAAATGGGCCCGCGGGGGCTTACAAACAGCCCGGGCGGTGCGGGGGTGGTGGATCCGGGGTGAAGCGGCGGCGGGGTGGAGGAACGCTGGCGGAGCGACAGAGCTCGGCGGGGCGGGGCCGGCAGAGCGGCAGGGCTGGCGGGGCCGGGGGCCGCTGAGGGCGGCGGTGGTGCACAGGCGGCGGAGCGGGCTGCAGGAAGGCTGGCGGAGCGCTGCAGGTCTGAGGGAAGCGCTGCCAGCTGGGGCCGAGCGCCGGTGGCGCGGTGGCGGCCTGGCGGTGGCGCCTTTGAAAAAGCAAAGCCCATGCTAATTTAAAACCAAAAAAACCATTAAAAATTGATTTTTTTAATTTTTTTAAAATTTTTTTGCCTCAGTTTCCGTGCCGTACGGGACAAAAAACCAATTTTTTTTTGCCTCAGAGTCCAGTAGTCCAAAATGGATGAATTTTATGTCGTTTATGAGGTTTTGGGGTCCTCTGAGCTCAATGGCAATGTCCGTTTGAGCCCAAAGTGACCATAACCAAAGCCTGCCCTTGAAACACCATAAAAAACACTAAAAAACCTCTGAAACCCTCTATGTCTGGTACGCTTCAACAAAACAAGAACAACCAGCTGCAGAATGGCTCTGATACCATGTTAGATTTGAGGAAAAAAATCCACCCAAGAACACCTGCATGCAAGATTGTCATAGAGTAGAAGCAAAGACAGAAGAATAGAGAAGAATCTATGGCGGCCAAAAAGCCAGAGACGAGATATCCATGTTGACAAAAAAAAGCTTCTATATTATCAACAATAATGAATATAATACAATCTCGATAGTAAAAAGAAAAGCGGTGAGTCCTTATAAAAGGATACCGAAACCCTAAAGGGGAAAAACCCTAAAGACTAATAAGCTGACTAAGTATAACTTAAGCATAGAGTAAATAGACTAATAATTAAATGAATTAATTATTAGCTATACTATGACTACTCTAACAGTTAATAAGGGGGTTAACAGGTAGGTGATCCCGATAAGGCATGTCAGATGGAGGGATGGCTCTAACAGATGATTCTCTTGAGGCACCGCTCTGACATTAACTTCCTGATGTGCATCAAAGACAGTGAGCCACAATCAGTATTTATGAGGCATGTAGCCTTGGATACCGGGAAATCAGATTTCTTCTATAAACAACCCGACACTCTTCTTTATGTTGATTCTTCCAATTTTCTCTTCTTGTCTTCTTCCTCTATCTTGTCAGACCTTTGCACTTTTCAAGGTGATTGTAAGTGGTGCAGGTAGTACCAGCCACAGGATAATGTATTCTATGTGTTGAGTATACAGTTAGATTAGGTTAGTTTTAGGTCAAACTGTGTGTATAAATAAGAATTTCGATGCTATAACAAGGGTCGGCGAAATCGATGATTTTGCAGTCCAACAAGTAATATAAGATAGCATTCACTTTCAATAGTTGTAGGAGCTCAATGCTCAGTTGTTCTTGGTAGTTTATAATTCTCCCTTGGAGTCATGATTGTATACGCCAGCGATGCTGGAATGGTTTGAATTAATGAAGAAGGAAGGACATCTTATGGCTACCTATTATGTGTTAACCTGATCTTTGGAGTTAACAAATATCTTTTATGCAGTATGTTTTCTTATGTCCTTTGCTCATATGTTCTAGTTTAGATTAATGATCTTATCTCCCCTTTCTATTGAATGCATGTGAATCGCTAGTTCTTTATGTATTCGGTATTTAGTGTAGTTTTCTTACATTGGAGCTTAGTTTGATGTTTGAATATTTATTACATAACTATAGGTAGAAATGCGTATCTAACCTTGATCGATCTTTTGAAGTTTAGTTGATAATCCAAATGCTTGCAGGAAACCCCATCCCTCTTGAAATCCCTGAAGAAGATGAGTAAAAAACAACTATCACCTCACACAATAGTCACCTATCCAACTTAGCTCCCTCGCACCGTCGAGAATCGACTACTAGGTGCTCGGAGGCCAGGAGAATTTATTCTCTGAAAAACCTCTTCAGGCGGAGTTGGCCGATACCTCGGTACCCGGTGACAAGTTTATCCTCTGTTGGTGGAGCCGGTCACAAAGTCTCGTCAACAAGTTGATAATATTAATGCCTGGTAAAAACCCAAATATTGATTTTAATGCAAAGCAATATGCTAAATATATATAATATTTTTTCACACTTGCAAAAATAATCCCTTTAGAAGAGCTTCATTTTGAATGATACCATCTCACTCTAGAGTGCACCAACATCAATTTGTAGACCTTAAAAGGTCATGAACACAAAAAGTACTATTTTTTTGCCAGGAATTGCTATTATAAGGTGAGCACCCAATAACCAATATATAAACATATACAAATGTATACATGGAGGTTGAGAAATAGTGAAAGGAACAAACCGATCATAGTGTGTTTGCAATTTCCTGTGAACAACGGGTATATATATGATGTGTAGAAGCAACTTGCATCTTTCAAGGGGTCAAAAAGTACAAGCTCACAATATTGAAGTGAAGGAAAAGAATAAAGTTACCATATTATGAATAGGGGTCTATTGGGAATCTTTGCTTCTATTTGGTTTAGACAACATACCTTAACTATTCTCTAGAAGCAAGGAATTGAACTCTAGATGTGTGAATAGTACATCTATAACACAATAAGAAAGAGGATTATTCTTTTTTTAATTGTGTGTCATCTAAAATAACATCGAAACAAAAGAACATAAACAAGTAAACATAACTATAGGAGGCAAGCTATATATCGTTTGAAGACAACATGCTTCATTATACATCACATGGATATTATAGAGAAATCAAAGACTCTTAAGATTTTTTTACTGTTGGCAATTTCCCAACGTCAAATCCCCACACTAAACACCTATTGCACTTACAAGTAGAAAACCAATAGATAACATGTTTCTACAATACACAAGGTATGATTTTATATATTTGAATTAAATTTTATGTGATATTCCTAGCATCAATAGTTGGAACACAGTCTATGATTAGGGCGATAGGAAGTTTTTTGTGGTTTCAAATTGTTGGAACAACTAACTTTATAGATTTTTACAATGTTAAACTACGACATGGATATTTACAAACTATATTTCGCTTCTATTTTAAATCATTTTTATTTCTTTTCTAAAAAATGATATACAAAAAAAGTATTTAATTCATGTAATCAAATGATAATAATATTAAACGTGTATCTTTTTAAAATCATATTTATTATATGTGACAGTTTAAGTTATTAATATGTATTATTTCATAATATTTATTTAAAAAAAAAAGAAATCAATATAGATTTTTTTGACAAAAAAAGACATTTGTTTCTAACTATTATAGTTTTTAATATGTTTTTTTTTAAATTGTTTCTATTCTACTATATAAGAATATTTTTTATTTTATTATATAAATTTAGGAACTCGACTTATTTAATTATAAAAAAACTTAATAAAATTAAATTTTCAAAGTCTTTTTTAAATCACATATATCATATATGATACTTGAAGCTATTAATGATGAATTATAACTGATTGAATGTTTGAAGATGTTAAGTTGATGATCACCAAGACACAGAAAGTTAATGCAAGACATTAAATCAGTTAATGTATTGTATTGTCATTTATGTCAACTTGATATAATCTATATGGCCATGTACATACTGCTAAAGACTTCAAAGAACCAATGAATCAAAGGTTGTGCTATCAGTAATGCATAAAAGTTAAGTATTCACAAAGAGACTATATACACCGACGGAGTGCACACCGACAAATAGATTAAACCAACGAGAACATAGTCACAGTGTTACCCGATGAGAAAAAGCACAACATTACCAAAGAGAAAAGTCACAGTGTTACCCGACGAGCAAAAGCACAGTGTAACCCGACGAACAGAATTACAGTGTTGCCCGACAGATAGACAACACCGACAGACGGAGATCCCGAAGACAACTGAACTCTCATCAATGGAATAGTCAGTTGTCACCGACGACTAACTGAAGTATTGACCGACAGAATAAAGAGTTCAAAAATGACAAAAGGCTAGCTGTCAAGAGCTAAATATAGACTTAACTAGTAATTATCATTGTTTTAATTGACAAGATAAAGCCAGAGATAAGTAAAGGATTTAAAGTTGTTTTGTCCAGTTGGCAAGAAGATCTCTACAAGATAAAATAGGAGTAAATCTAATTGGAAAGAATTATGGATCATGCCAAGATCAAGCAAGCCAAGAAATGGTGAAATCGTGTCTATATAAGAGACAAGCTAATTCAATGTGAATTAGGGGAGTGACAAGAGAATAGATGTTGAAGAGATTCTGAAGGAGAAGAGAGTCTTCATTCAGAATTGATCAATCAAGCTGAGGAAAGAGCTAAATTCTACAGACACCGATGAACAATGATACAACATCACAGAGAAGAACAATGTGGAGCAAAGGTATTGAATTGATAATATTGATCAGAAAGGTAATGTACTTACAATAGATCTGGAAATCTGCAATTCTAGTTGTATATGTGAACAGATGAATTTACTGTTTCAATTTAACCATTGAAGCATCAAGTCTCTTAACTGAGTAGGACTTAAAAGTATTTTCTAATTGAGATACATCCCAAGGAGTATCAAAAAGTTTAATCATACAAAGTAGCATTGGATATGCCTGATACCTATTGACAGGCCAAGTGAGTGTTTGATCAAGGATGGTAGCATTATATGCTAGATACTAAGTGACAAACTATTCATTTAAATCCTCTAACAAGGTCCATACCTAACAGTGTGTTTGTAACCTTTAATAGGGTTGGCTCTTCACCGAGCTTACTTCAGAAGAGTGAAAATTTGGGTTACTGGTCCCAATGGTTTTCCCTTAATAGGGTTTCCATGTTAAAAATCCATGTGTCAATGTGTTTATGAGGCATTACTTTATTTTTTTGCATTTCACATAAGTAAATCTACATTGATCGGTAACATTAGTTATTTACTGTATTCGGTAAATAGAAAGACAACTAATCGATAAAAGTAAGAATAAGGTTTGAAAGAGTAATCCAATCAGTAGTTATTTGTTATTAATATTTCAAGGCAATCATCTTGTAGGAATGAAGATAACTAGAGGCTTATAAATGTGGTAATAGATTTTTGGGTTGATTTAAGGATTAATTTTTGAGGCCACTGATTCACC
>MU226080.1:358458-370365 GCA_018584345.1 Thuja plicata
TGACACACCTTGTCCAGTTGAAGGTAAAGGAACTATAATGTTGAATAACCTGATAAAATGTGAAAATGCTTATTGGGTGAAAGGATTGAATTATAATCTATTGAGTGTTTCTCAGCTGAATAATTCATATCACCAAGTAGCATTTGAGAATAAGAAGACAAAGATCTTCAATGAATTAGGATGATTGATCGGAACTGGTGAACAGACCAAAGGTAACTTATTCTATCAGAATGATACTGACACCACTTGCTTAATGGCTAGAAACGAAGACATATGGTTGTGGCATAAAAGATTGTGTCATGTAAATTTTGACAACATGATAAAGATAAGCAAAAATAGAAATGTAAGAGGCTTACCGAGCATGTCAAAGCCAGACAATATCGTGTGCAAATTTTTTCAAAAAGGTAAGACAACAAAGTCTAGTTTCAAAAGCAAAACCCATACATCTGATGCTATTCTAGAATTAGTCCATAGTGATCTATGTGGACCCATGAGGACAAAGAGTTACTATGATGATAGATATTTCATTCTCTTTGTTGATGATTACTCTAGAATGATGACAGTTATGTTTCTAAAAGATAAATTAGAAGCATTCAAGATGTTTAAATGGTACAAAGCAATGGTAGAAAAACAAATTGGTAAGGAATTGAAATGCTTAAGATTAGATAGAGGAGGGGAATTTATTTAAGATGAATTTACTAACTTTTGCAATGAGCATGGAATCAAAAGACAGGTCTCTGCACTGAGAACACCACAGCAAAATGGAATTGCTGAAAGAAGGAATAGATCCATTGTTGATTGTGCAAGGACACTGATGATAGAGAAAGGCATCACCCAAATCTTCTGGAGGGAAGCTGTCAGTACTACTGTTTACACATTGAACAAAGTACAATTGAAGAAAGACACCAAGAAGACACCCTATGAGCTATGGTATGGCTACACACCCAATGTAAGTTACTTCAAGATCTTTGGTAGTCAATGTCATATCTTAAAAGATGATAGAATGGAAAGATTGACTCCAAAAGTGATGAAGGTATCTTTCTAGGGTATTCCACCAAGAGCAAGGCTTATAAATATCTCAATAGAGCCTCTAAAAAAATTGTTGAAAGTGCAAATGTAAAGATAGATGCATTTGCAGAGAAGAATGAAAAGGAAAGCACAAAAGAACTAGAGGACTACAACAGGTTTTTTTACAATGAAGAACCTGACACTCTACCTGAACAACAATGTATAGCTCCCGAGCAACAGAATATTGCAACCGAGGATCAGGTTGCAAATACCAAAAATTAGGATATTGCTCAAGATAATGTACCAAGCGATGGAGATCAAAATAAATGACAAAATGATGATCAAGATGATAGACAAAGAATTGAACCTGTACTTGCCAAGTATGTCAGAAGGAACCATCCACAAAACTAGATCATAGGAGACAAGAAGACTGGTATGATAACCAAAAGTAAGTCTCTAAACACAAGATGTCTAATTTATGATTTTGAACCAAAATCTGTCAATGCTGCACTTGATAATGAAGAATGGATTACTGCTATGAATGAAGAAATTGAGTAGATTGAGATAAACAAGACATGGACACTTGTACTGAGACCAGATGAAAAGAATTTCATCGATACGAAATGGATATTCAGAAATAAGCTAAATGAGAATGAAGAAGTCACCAGAAACAAAGCAAGACTAGTATGCAAGGGATATGCACAAGAAGAAGAGATTGAATATGGAGAAAACTTTGCACTCGTTGCTAAGCTAGAAGGAGTGAGAATATTACTTGCTTATGATGCATTTAAAGGATTCAAGGTATACCAGATGGATGTCAAGTCTGCATTCCTAAATGGAATACTTGAGGAAGAGGTATACATTGAGCAACCAAAAGGGTTTGTTGATCTAGACAAGAGGAACATGGTATGTAGACTACACAAAGACTTGTATGGATTGAAACAAGCACTAAGAGCATGGTATGAAAGACTTCATTCCTATCTCATAAGTATTGGATTTGTAAGAACTAGTGAAAACAATAATTTTTATTTGAAGGAAGATAGTGATGCTAACATTTTGATTGCTGAAATATTTGTTGATGACATCATATTTGGAGGCAATGATATGCTATGCAAATCATTTGCAAATGAAATGAGCAAAGAGTTTGAGATGTCTATGTTTGGAGAGATCAAGTTCTTTCTTGGTCTATAGATCATGCAACAAGATGAAGGAATTTTCATTACACAATACAAATACATCAAGGAAGTGCTGAAAATATTCAAGATGGAAGATTCCAAGCCAGTTGGAACACCGATGGAAACTAGATGTAAGCTGAAAAAGGAGGACAAGTCACCTGAGGTAAATCATAATTTGTACAGATCAATGATTGGCAAACTTATGTATGTTTAGGAAAGATTGTTTAGAAAGATACAATGGAAACAATTGTTGTTTTGTCATTGATGTCAAACCTTGACTGGTGAGACTATTGCTATCTGTTTGAGTACCATATCTATTGATTGATGAAGAAGATTTAACAAGAAGATCAAGTAGAATGATTGAGTTAAGGCAAATAACAAGGGTACTTGATCAATTGGCACATTGGCAAAGCAATGTGTTGTTTATATTTTGATGAAAGTTTTACTGGTTGGTTTGTGTTGAGCACCATTATGCCGAGCAGAATTTCTAGTAATGACCGAGCACCAGTGAAATTTATGAGCAAGTTCAGTGTTGCCCGAGTGAGAACACAATGGTGGCCGAGCACCAGTATTTTTCTTAATGATGAGATTTAAGATATTTGGCCGACATAGTTGATTTTATTGGGATATGTAAAGTTAATTAAAGATTAATCCATGTTATTTAATGCATGGGTAACCGCAATTAATGCATGGACTCAAGATTTAATTAAAGACTAATTTGGAGAAGTAAATGGTAATGTAATGATGGGACGATTCATTGGATCTGACCTAACCTAAGATCTATGATCTTGATTAAGTGGAAAATATTTATCTGACCTAGATGAAGAGGTATAAGATAACCTCAAGGGGTTATTCATGTAATGTGTGTATGTATGCAAGAGGATTGCATAGTTAATTTACTGATTGGCATGACCTAGCAGAGAAGGCTGAATAGAGAAGCAAAGAATTGCATGAGTGATTGCTTGACGGATTTCCAAGAAGATCTAGAGTTTGAGATTAGAATGGAGGCCACTCAGTAAGTTAGCATTAGAGCTAAAATCAGATCTGGATTTGCAAAGTAAGTTGTATGTATTAGATCACAACTGTTGATTACTTTCTAACCATTATATCATTTAAAATCCTTTAACAAGGTTGACCTAACAATCATTGTATAAATTCTTTGAGCAAGGTGACATTCAGGGGGAATGTTCTAAGTCCTCTAACATGGCCACTCCTGACAGGGTGATTAAATCCTTTAACTAGGTCACATTTAGCAATGTGTTTTGTAACCTTTAACAGGGTTGGCTCCTAACAGAGCTCGCTTCAGAAGAGTGAAACTTGGTAGCATGTTACTGGTGGTTTTTCCCATATTGGGTTTCCACGTTAAATACTTGTGTCAACTTGTGTGAATGTTTATGGTTTGTTTTACTGTTAATTTTCTACAAGCTTATTTCATTAGTACAGTAAACTGTACACTTTTATATTATTGCTGCAGAGCATATCTAAATTGTTCAAATTGGTATACAGTTTTAAATGGTCACATCTGGACCTGAGTATAATTGATTCACCCCCCCTCTCAGTTATTCTGAATTCATTCTAACAATTGGTATCAGAGCTTAGTTCTCTTCAAAACATTTTGAAGGTACTTGGAGCAAAAGATCAAGATGTATAAAAGGGATGTACCAAAGTTGAACAATGATAAATTTCCTGCATGGAAAATTTTGATGAAATTTCACTTGGATGGTGTTGGTGATTCTTCTAAACATCATGTTGATCAAGAATATGTAGCCCCTACAGGAGTTCTCAATGTTGCACAGTTAAGAGAAAAGCAAGAACGTAATCAAGCAATGTTGGAGATTGCATCATCCCTGAACTATCATGAGTTTGAAGACATAAAGGACTGTAGAAGCGCAAAGAAAATGTGGGCTGCCTAGGAAACCATCTATGGAGGTGACACAAATGTGCTAAGAGCCAAATCTGAAAGCTTGAGAGGTAATTTTGATGAAATGAAAATGCAAGAAGGAGAAAATATAGTTCAATATTATGGTCGGATAAAGGAAGTTGTAAATGCTATTAGAGGAGCTAAAGGAACCATTGATGATAACACCATCATGAGAAAGGTACTAAGAACACTTCTTCCTATTTATGCTATTAGAGTGTCTACAATTCAATAATTGAGATGTACTCCTAACAACAATTTGACTCTAGAAAGTTTGGTAGGCAGACTTACTGCATTTGAGATGTCAAATTTTGATAACTATACCCCACAAGCTATTGAATTTGCATTCAAGTCCCAGATGGTCCTCAACAAATCAAACAAAGGAAAGAAATGTGTGGATAGTAATAGTGACAGTTCTGATGATGATCTAGAAGAACTTGAGGCACTTATGGCAAGAAGACTATCTAGAGGAAAAGGAAAATCCAAAGGTAAACTTCCTATAATTTGTTTTTCATGTAACAAAGTTGGTCATATTGCTACAAGATGTCCTGATAAGAATGACAAAGATGAAAGAAGAGACAGCAAGTACAAAGACAGAAAGAATGACCAAGACTTCAGGAAGTACAAGGATTACAAAGACAAAGGTAAGAAATCCTGCTATATAGTTGAAGAAGCTTGTGACAATGAATCTGATAAATCTGATGAAAATGATATAGAAGTTGTGTATGTTGCAATGAAAGATGATTCTGATGATGATGAGAAAAATACACTAATTTCTTATACGAGTAAAGGTGATCGTTGGATTATTGATAGTGGTTGTTCACATCACATGACCGGTGATAAAGATAAATTTGAAACCTTAGATCAGTGTAAAGGTGGTTATGTTAAATTTGGGAAGGATACACCATGTCATGTTAAAGGGAAAAGATCAATTCAATTGACTAACAAAATCATATGTGATGATGTATATTGGGTTGATGATCTTAAGTATAACTTATTGAGTGTTTCACAGCTGAATACTTCTGGTTACAGAGTTGAATTCCATCATAGGAAAGAAAAGATCTATGATGCCAATGGATAATTAGTTGGAAGTGCTGAGCAGACAAAAGGTAACTTGTTTTATCTAGATTTAACTGTTGAGACATGCTTGTTTGCACAATATAGTGATGTTTGGTTATGGCATAAAAGGTTGTGTCATGTAAACTTTGATAACTTGGTAAGCATAAGCAAATTGAAAAAGGTTAGAGGGCTGCCTAAGTTGAAGAAGATTGAAAATGAAATGTGCAAACAATGTCAATTGGGAAAGATGACTAAATCTAGTTTCAAGAGTAAAACTCATACTTATGAGGATATTGTAGAATTGGTTCATACTGACCTTTGTGGACCTACTGAAGAGAAAAGTTACTGGGGAGAAAAATATTTTATCTTATTTGTTGACGATTACTCTAGAATGATGACTGTTATGTTTCTTAAGGAAAAATCTGATGCATTCCAGTTGTTTAAGTGGTACTTGGAAAAATTTGAAAATGAGACAGGTAAGAGTCTGAAATGTTTGAGATCTGATAGAGGGGGTGAGTTTATTTCTAACGAGTTTAACAAGTTTTGCAATCACAGAGGGATAAAGAGATAGATGTCCGCTCCTAGGACACCACCACAGAATGGTATAGCTGAAAGAAGAAATTGATCTATCATGGATTGTGCCAGAACACTAATGATGGAGAAAAATGTTGCACAAAAATATTGGAGAGAAGCTGTAAGTACAACAGTCTATACCCTGAATAGAGTACAAGTCAAGAAAGGTACAAATACTACACCTTATGAGCTATGGTATGGATATGCACCTAGTGTAAGCTATTTTAAAGTTTTTGGAATTAGATTTTTCATACTGAAGGATAAAATAAATGGAAAACTTGATGCTAAAGGTGAAGAAGGCATATTTCTTGGATATTCAACTAAAAGTAAAGCATACAAGTGTTTGAATTCTAACACTAACAAAATTTTGGAAAGTGCAAATGTTAGAATTGATGAATATGCAGAAAGAAATGAAGCTGAAAGCATGACTGAGCCTAATAGTTACAAATCATTCACTTATCCTGATGAGGAAGATTCTAACGAATTACCTGAAACTGAGAATGAATTTGTCGAGCAACAGTTCGCACCTGCCGAGTCACAGAACGAAATTGTCGGGCAACAGGAGGTGACTGTCGAGCTATCTGATGGAGATGTCGAGTCACAGGTTCAACCTAAATTAAACATGAATGATCAATCTGAAGAAGAGAAATAACCTTCTTTGGAAAAGTATGTAAGAAGGCACCATAAACCTGATCAAATCATAGGAGCAAAGGATTCTGCAGTCATGAGAAGAAGCAAATTAAGAGAAGATGCCTGCTTATTATGTGATTTTGAGCCTAAAACAGTAAAATATGCCTTAGACAATGAAGATTGGATTCAAGCCATGAACGAAGAAATTGAACAGATTGAAAAGAACAATACTTGGACACTTGTATCGAGGCCGAATGATAAAAATGTAATTGGTACTAAGTGGGTATTTAGAAACAAGCTAAATGAACATAGAGAGGTAACAAGAAATAAAGCTAGACTGGTGTGCAAGGGTTATGCACAAGAGGAAGGAATTGACTATGGAGAGACATTCGCTCCAGTTGCAAGATTGGAAGGAGCGAGAACCTTATTTGCATATGTAGCCTAAAAAGGATTTAAATTCTATCAAATGGATGGAAAGTCAGCATTTCTAAATGGTATATTAGAAGAAGTATACATTGAACAAGCTGATGGATTTGTTGACCCAAGAAAAATAAATATGGTTTGCAAATTACACAAAGCACTATATGGATTGAAGCCAGAGCATGGTATGAGAGATTGCACAACTATCTGATGAAGATTGGATTTGCAAGAACCAAAGACAACAACAATCTATATTTGAAGACAAAGCAAAGTAAAGGTACTTTATTAGCTGAAATTTTCGTTGATGACATTATCTTTTGTGGACAAGATATTTTATGCCAAGCATTTGCAAAGGAGATGCAAACTGAATTTGAGATGTCTATGTTTGGTGAGATAAAATTTTTTGTTGGTTTACAAATATATCAGATGAAGAATGGTATCTATATTACTCAATCAAAATATGTCAAAGAGATACTAAAATTTTTTGGAATGGAAGATTCAAAACCAATAAGTACACCCATGGCTACTGGATAGAAGTTAACCAAAAATGATGAGACAAAAGAAGTAAATCAAACACTGTATAGATCAATGATTGGAAAACTGCAATATGGTGTACACAGTAGACCTGATATTGCATTAGCTATTGGAATTGTTGCTAGATTTTTTGCCAATTCCAAAGAAACTCATATGATGGCAGTAAAAAGGATTCTGAGATATTTGAAAGGAACAGATGAATATGGTCTGTATTACAAAAGAAATGATAAATTTAAACTCAGAGTTTATACTGATTATGATTGGGCTGGAAATGTTGATGATAGAAAAAGCACCATAGGAGGAGCATTTCTTTTGGGAAAAATATTGGTTTCATGGACAAGCAAGAAATAGAACTTCACCTCACAATCTACAACTGAATCCGAGTATGTGGCAACAACAGTTAATTGTTCTAATATTGTGTGGTTGAAGATACTACTGATTGTTGTCATATATTGTGATAACACGAGTGCCATTAATATTTCTAAGAACCCTGTAATGCACTCTAAGACTAAGCATATAGCTATCAAGTATCATTACTTGAGGGAGCTAGTTTAGAAGAAGGAAGTGAGACTGGAGTATGTAAACACTAAGGAACAGTTAGCAGACATATTTACAAAGGCACTACCCAAGGATGCTCATAAGTATCTGCGAGGTAAATTAGGGGTGATTCCCCTAACCGAGGCTGATTAGTTCATAATGGTACTGTTGCATCAAATGTTATATTCAAAATATTTTTCACATTGATGCACAGGCAGTCACACTTTAGTATGATGCCTAAAGTTGTGAAACACAAACAAGGACTGAAAATAAAATCAGTCATAAGCAAGATGACAAGAACAACATGATACAAATTTTAGAACAGAAGAATTTGCATGGTGAAGATGTCAACGTCTTTGGCATTTTTGTCAAAGAGGGATAAATATACTAAGAAAGATAGAGGGAGAAGTTTACTGAAAAAGGAAGAATTCACTACTTAGAGAAAGACAGAGATTGATGAACAGAAACAGAAAGACATCAGTGTGATCACAGACACAAAGGGAGAAATTTTTTACAAGATGAGAATCAGAATGAAGCTAAAGACATTAATGAAGATTTTTTCATATCAAGGAACACAGACAAACTTTTTGGATTGTATGATAACTATGGTTGAAAATTATTGTTTTATTGTTTAGTGTTGCCATCAATGCCAAAGAGGGAGATTGTTGGAAAGATTGTTTAGAAGGCTACAATGGAAACAATTGTTATTTTTTCATTGATGTCAAACCTTGACAGGTGAGACTATTGCTATCTGTTTGAGTACCATATCTATTGATTGATGAAGAAGATTTAACAAGAAGAACAAGTAGAATGGTTGAGTTGAGGCAAATAACAAGGGTACTTGATCAGTTGGCACATTGGAAAAACAATGTGTTGTTTATCTTTTGATGACAGTTTTACTGGTTGGTTTGTGCCGAGCACCAGTGAAATTGCCGAGCAAGTTCAGTGTTGGCCGAGTGAGAACACAATGGTGGCCGAGCGCCAGTATTTTGATTAATGACGAGATTTAAGATCTCTGGCTGACATAGTTGATTTTATTGGGATATGTAAAGTTAATTAAAGATTGATCCACATTATTTAATGCATGGGTGACCATAATTAATGCATGGACTCAAGATTTAATTAAAGACTACTTTGGAGAAGTAAATGGTAATGTAATGATGGGATAATCTGTTGGATCTGACCTAACCTGATATCTATGATCTTGATTAAGCGGAAAATATTTATTTGACCTAGATGAAGAGGTATAAGATAACCTCAAAGGGTTATTCATGTAATGTGTGTATGTATGCAAAAGGATTGCATAGTTAATTTACTGATTGGCATGACCTAGCAGAGAAGGATGAAAAAAGAAGCA
Organism: Thuja plicata; assembly: GCA_018584345.1. NCBI lineage: Eukaryota > Viridiplantae > Streptophyta > Pinopsida > Cupressales > Cupressaceae > Thuja > Thuja plicata. The sequence continues at coordinate 367,670 of MU226080.1, forward strand.
GATAATCGCATGAGGGATTGCTTGACAGATTTCCAAGAAGATCTGGAGTTTGAGATGAGAATGGAGGCCACTCAACAAGTTAGCATTAGATCTGAAATTGGATCTGGATTTGCAAAGTAAGTTGTATGTATCAGATCACAACTGCTGATTAATTTATAACTATTGTATCAGTTAAAATCCTTTAACAAGGTTGACCTAACAGTCATTGTATAAATCCTTTGAGCAAGGTGACATTCAAGTGGAATGTTATAAGTCCTCTAACAAGGCCACTCCTGACAGTGTGATTAAATTTTATAACCAGGTCACATTTAGCAATGTGTTTTGTAACCTTTAATAGGGTTGGCTCCTAACAGAGCTCACTTCAGAAGAGTGAAACTTGGTAGCATGTTACTGGTGGTTTTTCCCATATTGGGTTTCCACGTTAAATACTTGTGTCAACTTGTGTGAATGTTTATGGTTTGTTTTAGTATTAAGTTTCTGCAAGCTTATTTCATTAGTACAATAATTGCACACTTTTATATTATTGTTGCCGAGCATATCTAAATTGTTCAAATTGGTATAAAGTTTTAAATGGGCACATCTGGACCTGAGGATAACTGATTCACCCCCCCTCTCAGTTATTTTGAATTCATTCTAACATGTTGTACATACTAGACCAGATATTGCACATGCAGTAGGAATAGTTGCAAGATTTTCTGCTAATCCCAGGGAATCACATATAATTGCTATGAAAAGAATCCTAAGATATCTGAAAAATACCGAGGACTATGGCTTATAGTATAGAAGAGAAGGAAAATTTAAACTTAAGGTCTTTACCGACACTGATTGGGCAGGAAACATTGATGACCGAAAGAGCACAACTAGAGGAGCATTAATTATGGGTGACAGACTTGTCACATGGATCAACAAGAAGCAAGGATGCATCTCTCAGTCTACTACAGAAGCAGAGTATGTTGTTGTTGTTGCAAACTGCTCAAATATTGCACGGATCAAACAGTTACTAGAAGGTATGAATATGAAAATTCTTGAACCAGTAATTATCTATTCTGACAATACCACTGCAATTAAAATTTCCAAGAATCCATTCATGCATGCTAAAACAAAGCATATTTCTATCAAGTATCATTATTTGAGAGAACAAGTTCAAGAAAAGGAGGTGATACTTGAGTATGTGCAATCAAAAGAACAATTAGCTAATATCTTCACCAAGCCACTGCCCAAGGATACATTTGAGTACTTGAGAAAGAGACTAGGGGTTAGACCCTTTTCTACTGGTTAGTAAGATGACTAGAAGGCTGCATTAGCCTACATATTATCAGAATATCATTCATGTTGATGCAAGCAAAGAGATGGAATTCAAAGATACATCTGTACACATCAACGTATTTATCTACACCAAGCACCAGAGTTGTTATATTGCTGATTGGTTGGGAAATTCAAGGAATATATTGAATGGATAGAAAGGATTGTTTGGCATTACTATCAAATATTTGTTTGGAATTTTTGTCAAAGGGAAAGATTATATCCATTATCACATTATCCAAAGGGAGAGATGTAACCAGAAAGGGAGAGTACATACAGAGCGAGAGATTGCTGACAAGAGAGAAAAGAGACATCAAAAGAAAAGAACAGTCAAAGGGAGAGAGTTTGACACAATAAAATAACACATGACATCAGAAGAAGAAAGATTCTACATCTATCCAGTGAAGGGATTGAAGATAGAAAGAGAGATGCAAGAATCAAATCTAAGCTATGGAGCTTACTGAGGACCATATATTTGTATCGGTTATAGTACATAAGATTGGTAGTTTGTTGAACTTCAACTGTTATATTTCATATTGTATTAGTGATAATATAGTGTGATAATGTAGTGTGTTTCCATCAATGCCAAAGGGAGAGATTGATGAACTATAACTGATTGAATGTTTGAAGATGTTAAGTTGATGATCACCAAGACACAAAATGTTAATGCAAGACATTAAATCAATTAATGTATTATATTTTCATTGATGCCAACTTGATATAATATGTATGGTCATGTACATACTGCTAAAGATTTCAAAGAACCAATGAATCAAAGGCTATGCTATCAGTAATGTATAAAAGTTAAGTATTCACAAAGTGACTGGATACATCGATGGAGTGCACACCAATGGATAGAGTAAACCAACGAAAGAAAAGTCACAGTGTTACCCGACGAGCAAAAGCACAACATTACCGACGAGCAAAGTCACAGTGTTACCCGACAAGAAAAAGCACAGTGTAACCCGATGGATAGACAACATCGACGGATGGAGATCTCGAAGACAACTGAAGTCTCATTGACGGAACAGTCAGTTGTCACCGATGACTAACTGAAGTATTGACCGACAGAACAAAGAGTTCAAAAATGACAAAAAGCTTAGCTTTCAAGAGCTAAATATAGACTTAACTGGTAATTATCATTGTTTTAATCGAAAAGATAAAGCCAGAGATAAGTAAAGGATTTAAAGCTATTTTATCTAGTTTGCAAGAAGATCTCTACGAGATAAAATAGGAGTTTTTCTTTAAATCTAATTGGAAAGAATTATGGATCACGCCAAGATCAAGAAAGCCAAGAAATGGTGAAATCATGTCTATATAAGAGACAAGCTAATTCAATGTGAATTAGGGGAGTGACAAGAGAATAGATGCTGAAGAGATTCTGAAGGAGAAGA
>MU226080.1:370572-389178 GCA_018584345.1 Thuja plicata
TCTAATTGAGATACATCCCAAGGAGTATCAAAAAGTTTGATCATACAAAGTAGCATTGGATATGCCCGATACCTATTGACAAGCCAAGTGAGTGTTTGATCAAGGATGGTAGCATTAGATGCCAGATCCTAAGTGACAAACTATTCATTTAAATCCTCTAACAGGATCACACCTAACAGTGTGTTTGTAACCTTTAACAGGGTTGGCTCTTCATCGAGCTCACTTCAGAAGAGTGAAAATTTGGGTTACCGGTCCCAGTGATTTTTCCCTTAATAGGGTTTCCACGTTAAAAATCCATGTATCAATGTGTTTATGAGTCATTACTTTATTGTTTTGCATTTCACATAAGTAAATCTGGATTGATCAGTATACACTAGTTATTTACTATATTTTAGTAAATTGAAAGACTGCTAATCGGTTAAAGTAAGAATAAGGTTTGAAAGAGTAATTCGAGCAGTAGTTATTTGGTATTAATATTTCAAGGCAATCATCTTGTAGGAATGAAGATAACTAGAGGCTTATAAATGTGGTAATAATTTTTTGGGTTGATTTAAGGATTAATTTTTGAGGCCACTAATTGACCCCCCCCCCCCCCCCCCCTCAGTTATTCTAACAATTAACAAACATAATTATATAATATTTAATATTTATTAAAAAATACAAATCAATTCAGATTTCCATAGCTTTTTTTGCTTACAAAGATGACCTTATAAGGCCATGAGAAGGGAAGACCACTATTAGGGTTTTTAGCAGACATTAATATTTGACTTGTTTATCAAAGAGCATTGATGTTAATGTTGGATACAAACCAAAATAGTAGTTTTTAAGTTTGTGACCTCATAATATTAACATCTACTAAAAACCCAAATAGTAATTTTAATACAAAGTAATATGCTAAAAAAAACTAAGGTTTAGCTTCGTTTAGCAGTTGCAGGGGTTTGGAAGTCGTCTGTTGTCTGGTTATGTTGGAAATGACTTTTGAGCTGAGAATATTAATGCCTAGAAAAAACCAAAATAGTATTTTTTTATCTTCATGGGTCATTAAATATTTCTACATTTTTTTACCACATTACTTTGTCTCAAGATTACTATTTGGGTTTTTACCATGCATTAATGTTGTCGGCTCATAAGTTTAAATGCTTATGTTGGAGAACACATTTTAAGTGAGCCAACAACAAAGGAAAGTGAAGGTGTTGCAGGTTTTTCTTGCTTCTTTAAGAGAATTACTTTTAGGGTTTTCAATGCATTTCGATATAAATGCAGACGCATGTTCAGACAACCACTTTTTGAGGGATTGTTTTGAGTGCATAGGCATTTAATTTTGGGAAGGTGATTTTCGTACATTCAATGCGATGCAGGCCTTTCTCCCTCAGGTGGGATGGAATTTTTTTTTGTGGTTTGAATTGTTGTTTTTTCTATTTGTGAGTGTTTTCCTTTGGCGGTGAGTGGTGGTGACTAGTTATGGTGGACAAAGAATTTTAAGTTAGCAATGAAGGAGAGAAAAGGTGAGAATTTCTATCAGGGTTTTCAATGTGTTTTGATGTCAAATGTTAATGTTTGATCGAAAAAGTTAATGGTTTTGAGATTTGCAGAAATGACCTTAAAAGGCTATGAGCAGGAAAAAAAACCTATTAATATTGGAGTCAAACGGTTACCTTTGGTAAGTAAAGGTCAGAATTATTATTAGGGTTTCCAGTGCATTTTGGTACAAACATAATTTCATGGTTTTTTTACTTGGAGAGACGACCTTACAAGACCATGAGAAGGGAAAACTACTATTTCAATTTTAGTAGACATTAATATTTGACTCGTTTATCAAATAGAAGTGATCTGTTAAGTTAGCAACTGAGAATTTTAAGGCCATGAGCAGGAAAAACTACTATTTCAGTTTTTAGCGGACATTAATATTTGACTCATTTATCAAAGATAATTTTAAGTTAGCAATAGAGGAGAGTGAAGGTGAGAAAAACTATCGATTATTGAGGGGTTGTATCGAGCACAGGACCCATGTGGTGACAATCGATGTTTGGAAGGCAGTTGACATGTAGCAAAAAATTTAAAAGACAATGAACAACAACAAGGTAAGTACCACTTGTGAGTTGGGCATTTAATAGGTAGGAGATGACCTAATAATATTAACCTAAATGGTAAAATGCCAAATAATGGTTTCACTTGTCAGATTTCCTTATTATGTAGTCACAATAATGCAAATACTATTCATGTGTGGCAAAAACCCAAATAGTGTTTTTTGTCTTTGTGGCCCATTAAATATTTCTACATTATTTTTGCATATTTCTTTGTATCAAAATTACTATTTGGGTTTTACCAAACTTTAATATTGTCAACTCATAAGCTTAAAAATTATTGATTACCGAGGGTTTGTTTCAAGTATGAGGGCTATTTGGTGGCAATTGATGTTGGAAAGGTGGTTGTCATGCAGTCAATGCAATGCATCCTGGCATGGGAATTTTTTTGAGGTTTGAAGTGTTGTTTTCTGTTATTTGCAAGTGTTTCCCTTGGAGTAGTTGCGGAATAACTAGAAAGTGCATGTAATTGAATTTAGAGAATAAAAGATGGACAAGGAGTATAACTCATTTTATTTTGATAAATTACTTGATACAATAGATGTATTGGATGTTTTTTGTTCTCTAAATTTGAAAAGATCAAAGTAACAAAAGAAGAAAAATTTAATTCATAACATAAGCAAAATAATTTAAAAGACAATGAACTACAACAAACAAAGCAATAATAAAAAGTTTCACTATAACTTAAAAATACTATTTCGGTTTCTATCACACAATAACATCATTTCCCTTTAATAATAAAGTCGAATATTAATGTCTGGTAAAAGCCCAAATAATGGTTTTTTATATTCGTGGCCTTGTAAGGTCTAGAAATTGTAGTGGGAAAGGATTATTTCTACAAGTCTAAAAAACCCAATTAAATTACTGTGTATCAAACATTAACATTGAACATCAAATCACACTAAAAACCCTAATAAGTATTCTCTTAAAGAAGTAAGAAAAACTTGCAACACCTTCAGTTTCCTTTGTCATTGGCTCACTCAAAACACATTCTCCAACATAAGCAACCAACACACAGCTTCAAAACCCCTACAACCGCCAAATGAAAATAGACCTTAGTTGTTTTTATCATATATGACTTTCTATTAAAATTATTATTTGGTTTTTTAGTAGGCGTTAATATTATGAGGCCACAAACTTAAAAACTACTATTTCGGTTTGTACCAGACATTAACATCAATTCTCTTTGATAAATGAGTAGAGTATAAATGTCTTCTAAAAAATAAAATAGTATTTTTTCCTGCTTGTGGACTTATAAGGCCATCTTTGCAAGCAAAAATAACCATGAAATATTATTTGTATCAAAATGCACTAAAAATCCTAATAAGAATTGTGACCTTCTCTTGCCAAAGGTAACCACTTGACTCCAATATTAATGTCTAGCAAAAACACAAATATTAGTTTTTCCCATTCATGGCCTTTTAAGGTCCTTTCTACAAGTCTAAAAAATGATTAACTTCTTTTTCGATCAAACATTAACATTCGACATCAAAACACACTGAAAACCCCAAAAGAAATTATCACCTTCCCTCTCCTCTATTGCTAACTTAAAATACTTCTTCAAGTCTAAAAAACCTTTAAATTGTTTTTCTATCAAACATTAACATTGAACATCAAATTTCACTCAAAAGGCTAAAAATAATTCTCTTAAAGAAGCAAGAAAAACATGTAAAACCTTCACTTTCCTTTGTTGTTGGCTCACTTAAAACATGTTCTCCAACATAAGCAGTCAACACACGACTTCAAAACCCCTACAACTTCCAAACAAAACTAGACCTTGGTTTTCTTAGCATATTACTATGTATTTAAATTACCATTTCAATTTTTAGCAGACGTTAATATTATGAGGTCACGAACTTAAAAACTACTAGTTCAGTTTGTATCAGACATTAACATTAATTCTCTTTGATAAACGAGTCAAATATTAATGTCTGCTAAAATGGAAATTGTAGTTTTTCCTGCTCATGGCCTTAAAAGTTCATCTCTGCAAGTAAAAAAACTATAAAATTTTGTTTGTATTAAAATAAATTGAAAACCCTAATAAGAATTGTAACCTTCGCTTGCCAGAGGTAATCACTATCCAACTCCAATATTAATGTATGGAGAAAACCCAAATAATATTTTTTTTCCCATTCATGGCCTTTTAAGGCCATTTATGCAAGTCTAAAAAATCATTAACTTCTTTTTGAATCAAACATTAACATTTGACATCAAAACGCACTGAAAACCCCAATAGAAATTCTCACCTTCACTCTCCTTTGTTGCTCACTTAAAACACTCTCTCCACCATAACTATACACCGTCAGCGATCACCAAAGGAAAACACTCGCGAATACTAGAAAAAACCAATTCAAACCACAAAACAATTCTTATCCCATGTAAGGATGAAATGCCTACATCGCATTGAAATCACGACAAATACCTTACCAAAATTGAATGGCCCCGTACTAAGCACAACCCCTCTGGAAATCAACTGGCTAAACACATGTCATCCCTTGAAAACTACACCACCATCAGGGAAGAAAGACATGTTAATAATATAAGGTCCAAGATTACTGAGAAGGGGGTGAATCAGTAATGAATCAGATCTAAAACTTTTCACAATTCATTCAACATCATAAACCACATTCATCAACTTTAAACCTTATGCACGCAATAAACAAAGTAACCAAACAATCATCCACACATGCGACAAAATAACACCAATATTTTTATCATGGAAAGCCTGACTAAGGGTGAAAACCACGGTGGGGATTAGCACCCACAAATAATTGCACTCTTCTGAAATGTGCCATGTTAAAGGCTTAGGCCTGTTAGGAGTAGACCCTGTTAGGAATCACCTGGTTAAGGGGTTTACCTCTAGCCTTGTTAGGAGCTTTACCCTATTAGGAGTAACCTTGTTAAAGGATTTCATACCCTAGTTAAAGAGCCACACTGTTAAAGGATTTACAAATCAGACTTGTTAAAGTCTACTCAGTTAAGGGAATTTCTTGCATAAACTATTAGGAATCAACAAGTACACTGACCTGGGTGTAACACACCTACTATAATTGTTCATATCTAATTAAGCACATCACTTCTTCTTCTTGCAAACTATCTTCACTCTTCACTCGACTACACCTTTGCATCCATGATCTACACTTGCATAATTCATCATTTTTCATATAAATACATTACAATTTCATTAGGCGGCCAACGCCTTAACCATGACCTAGTACATTTGAATTTCATCATTACAATCAATCTTGCTCAATCCTTAAACCCTAAAATGTATTACCAATCTATAACATTTAATTACAACTTTAGGTTGGCCTTCAAATCCATTGCACATTAATTTAAATCAAGAATAGTCAAACCTTTTTTACTTCCTCAACATACTTCCAAACCTTGATTAAATTCGATCAACTCGAGCAATGAAATAAAAATTAATCATTACAAATTTGTTATGCCATGTCACCTTGATATCTTTATCATAGAAACATCCACTACAATTGATCACATCATCACTTTTCATTGATCTAACATCAACTTCTCAAACTTATTCAAACATTTTTCTTACTTGCACATAACAATCTTCTGTCAACTGAAACAATTCCTTGTAGTACTTCAATCCTTGTGCGATCATTGGATAAACAACATATCTTAGTCAAGATAAATATATCATGACCACAACACTTGAATCCATACCAATTTGATAGAACAATCAAATCATTTACTATATATCACTGTTTGTTCTTCTGTCTGCCCGGTTTCCCTTCAATCAATCATAACTTGCTCTATTGTTGTTTCTAGATTACATGATTATACATAATGTATATAAAGACATCCATGAGTCTCCAATAATGATCGCACACTCCAATGCTTACCGCAACAAATAATTCATTTGCACTCATTCTTGGCAGCACATCAGGAGCATTGTCGACAAACACAACACCAAGTTGACATCAATGACAACACAATAAATGATCTTCCTATCATCAAACTTGTACCAAAATACTCAACAATATCTGCATTAGTTATGCCAAAAATCTCCCCCCTTTGGAATTTATGGAAACACCACAATGAGTTGATAATACTAGCTCCCCCTTAGTTGATGCACTTAGACTTCATATTAAGGTCTTCCTGGTCTTCCTCCGATCTTTTCCCAATACCTGACTTTCTCTTCTCTACTCATCTCGTGCTTCATGTATTCTTCTCTTTCTATTTCTTATGATCTTCTCCCCCTTTGACAACAATGCCAAAGACACCACATAAGTCACCAACTATTGCAACATCTTCCTTTTCCTCTGACTGCTCCCCCTAAGGAGTAGTCCCTTTTAACATCAACCCAATAGTGAAAGATATTCAATGATTCCACTGGATTGATGCCTGCAACAACATATTAGTGTCAATCAAGTATGGGAACAACCCCTAACTTACTCTTAGATACTCAAAATTAGCTTTGGGTAATGGTTTAGTGAATATGTCTGCTAGTTGCTCCTTGGTTGACACATATTCCAACTTGACTACCATTTCCTACATTTTCTCTCTTAATAATGATACTTGATTGCAATATGTTTTATCTTAGAATGCATTATTGGATTCTTTTAAATGTTGATTGCACTTGTATTGTCACATTAGATAGTCACAGGTTTAGTTTCCTTCTCTTTGATACCTTCTAGGATATGCTTCATCCATGAAATTTATGAACAATTTATAGTTGTTGTCACATACTCAATTTTTGTAATAGATTGGGAGATGCAATTTTGCTTCTTACTTGTCCAAGACACAAGTCTTCCTCCTAGGAAGAATGCTCCTCTACTTGTACTCTTTCTATCATCAATGTTTCTTGCCCAATCTATGTCAGTAAAAACACTCAAAGTGAAATCACCCTTTTTAGCATACCAAAGACCACAGTCTTTTGTCCCTTTCAAGTACCTGAATATTATTTTTCACTGCTACGATGTGAGACTCCTTAAGATTATCTTGATATCTTGCCACTACTCCAATTGCTTGTGTAATTTATGGTCTACTATGAACAACATAAAGTAACTTACCAATCATGGATATGTATAGAGTTGGATCCACTGCAATTGAATCATCATTCTTAGATAGCTTGCATTATGTCACCATGGAGGTTCCAACTAGCCTAGAATCTTCCATTCCAAAAGTCTTCAATACTTCCTTTATTTAATTATAATAACTAATATAGATATCATCCTTTAGTTGTGAAATTTGGAAACCAATAAAGAAATTAATTTCTCTTATCATTAACACCTCAAACTCTTTCTTCATCTCTTCTGCAAACTCCAAGCTCATATCATCATTTATTCCAAATATTATGTCATCAAAAAATACTTCAGCCAGCACTACCTTATCACCTTCAGCCTTTAAGTACACATTGATATCCTCACTTGTTCTTATGAAATCAATCTTAATGAGATAAAAGTCTAATCTTTCATACCATGCTCTAGGTGCTTTTTCCAGACCATATAGTGCCTTTTCCGGCTTGCACACCATGTTTGTATTCTTAGTCAATGCAAATCCATTTGGTTTCTCTATATAAACCTCTTCTTCAATAATCTCATTCAAAAAACCATATTTGACATCCATTTGAAAAATTGTAAAGTTCTTATAAGCAGCATAAGCAAGTAAAATTCTTACCCCTTCAAGTCTTTCCACATAAGCAAATGTTTCTACATAGTCTAGTCCTTTCTCTTGTGCATACTCTTTACACATAAGTCTTGCCTTGTTATGAACCACTTCTCCATATTCATTCATTGTTTTCCTAAAAACCCACTTTGTACAAATCAAATGCTTGTGTAATGTTCTAGGAACAAGTGTCCAGGTGTCATTCTTCTCTATCTGATCAAGTTCTTCTTCTGTTGCTTTTATCCAATCTTCACTTTTCAAGGCTCCCTTCACCATTTTAGGGTCAAACTTTGAAATTAGACAAGTATTCTCTCAGATTCTCCTTCTTGTCTGTACTTCAGCATCTTTATAACCAATCATCTTAATAGGGGAATGATTCAATCTCACATACATCGGAATAAAATGTTTAGGTCTAGTTGCTTCTTCTTTCTCCACAGCTTGAACCACTTCTTTCTCATTGTTCTGTCTAACAATTCTTTCTCTATTGGTTGCACATGCGAAAATTCCAGAACATTTCCTGGTTCTTGCTTTGTTTGTTTCATCATATTTCTTTGGATATTCATCTACCTTCACACTTGCACTTTCAACCATCTTGTTATTCATTTTATTGAAACACTTGTAGGCCTTGATTTTAGTACAATGTCCCAAGAAAATACCTTCATCACTGTTAGGATCAAACTTCCCAATAAAATCATCTCTTTTGATATAGCATCTACTACCAAAAACTTTTAAATGTTTAACACTAGGTGTGTGACCATACCATAATTCAAAGGGTGTCTTGTTTGTTGCTTTCTCCACTTACACTCGGTTCAAATTTTATACTGCAGTACATATGTCTTCTCTCCAATACATCCTTGGTGCATCACTTTCAATCAACATAGTCCTAGCAACATCTTCTATGGTTCTATTCCTCCTTTCAGCAACTCTATTTTGTCGAGGTGTTCTAGGTGCTGACATTTGCCTCTTGATTCCATTTTCTTCACAATATTTAACAAACTCTGTTGAATGATGAACCATAACTGATTGAATGTTTGAATATGTTAAGTTGATGATCACCAAGCTGCATAAAGTAAATGCAAGACATTAAATCAGTTAATGTATTATATTGTCATTGATGTCAACTTGATATAATCTGATTGGTTATATACATAGTGTCAAAGACTTCAAAGAACCAGAGAGATAAAGGTTATGCTATCTATAATACATAAAAGATCAGTATACACTAAGTGAAAACAAACACCGACGGACAGTGCAGCCCAACGGATAGAGAACCCCGAGAGAAAAGTCACAGTGATACCCAAGCAGAAATCGGAGTCACAGTGTTGCCCGACGGATAGACAACCCTAACGGACAGAGATGCTTGAGGACAACTGAAGTCAAGACCGAAGCTAACAAGGAGTTAAACACCGAAAAGAACTGAAGTTCAGAAATGACAAAAGACTTAGCTGGCAGGAGCTAAATACGGAGTTAACTGGTTGATCACATTGTTTTCATCGACAAGTTAAAAGCCAAAGATAAGCTAGATTTTTAAAGCTATTGTATTCCAGTTGTCAAGGAGAAATCTGCAGGATAAAAATGAAGTATGCTTTAAAGAAAGAAAGTCAAGAATTGCGGATCACGCCAAGAACAAGAAAGTCAAGGAATTAGAAACGGTGAAATTATGTCTATAAAGAGACAAGTTAATTCATTATGAATCAAGGGGTGAATAGAGAAGAGGATGTTGAAGAAAAAATGGTGAAGAAAGAAGTCTTCATACAGTCCTAATCAAGCAAGCTAAAGAACAGAGCTAATATTTCAACAGACACCGAGCAACAGAGAAGCACAACATCACCAAGCAGAAAGAAGTGGAGCAAAGGTATTGAAAATAAACATTGATTAGAAAGGTATTATGAGCTTACAATAGATCTAAACATATATAAGTCTAAGTTGTATTTATGAACAGATCATATATTGTTTCAGTTTAACCATTGGATCATAAAGTCTCTTAACCGAGAAGGACTTAACAATGATTTATATATTGAGATACATCCCAAGGAGTATCAAAAGGTTTATCATGAAGATAACATAGTGAAATAATAGATATCAAGTGATAAACTTTTAGTGATAAATCCTCTAACAAGGTCGCACTTAACAGTGTGTTTGTAACCTTTAACAAGGTTGGCTTTTCACTGAGCTCACTTTAGAAGAGTGAAAATTTTGGGTTACCGGTCCCAAGTGGTTTTTCCCTTAACATGATTATTTGTTGACGATTGAAGAACTATTGGATGCAAGCAATGTGAGTTGCATTCCAATCATTGTGAGGGTTTATCAGAAGATCATTTTTTGTTTGAGAGAGTGCTTTGAAGATTGATCAAATCAAATGCAAGTGCAATTTCATGTTGAAGGTCCTCAATTCATATCTTTGTTGTTGTTGAGGTTGAAGTATTAGTTGATGCTTAGATCTGGGTATAGGGGATTTTTTGGTATTGTGATGGATCTTGAGGTACAATCATAAGGAGTCACTTATTTGGTTTTCATTGATAGAAAATAAGTCAGTACAATCGTGGACTACAATAGGTGAAGTGAAGACACAATCAGTAAGAAGGTAATGAAAAAAATTGTCTAAGTCTAGAAGATCGGTAGACACTGAGAACATCACTTTGGTGACGATCATGGTAGAAGTGGAATTATGAGGAGCGGTCACAAATACAACATCAACATGCTTAGATTGTAGTGTGGTTCCAATCACAAGTCATTTGGTTGATCGGTGAAAGAGTTGTTGTTATCACATACATTAAGACAGGTAGAGCTCAAGAGTTCTTGAGTAACAGTTGGTAAGTCACAGATCGGTGAGCAATATAGTATGTGCGATAGTTTCTAATCTTACGATGACATGGAATAGAGGTTATGAATTTAATGTTTTGACATTTATGTGATTGATGCAAACATTTAAGTTGGATTTGAGGTGTTGCATTGGAGAAGTCAAAATGTGTTTGACTACTTTGGAAATATAACTTGCAGTTCTTATCTTGATCTAACACGGTCATGATAAATCATTTTATTCATTGAGATTACACTTTGGCACATGGTGCTTTCGCGGGAAAGTATTTGAAGATTGTTTTTGGTGTGTTTGATGTCGGTGCAAGTTGTATATATAATGGGAACTATTATTTTTGAAAAGTATGAAGTTGTAGTTGTTGTGGGTAATGCGATTAGGGTTTTTTTATTTCAATTTGAGGTTACGATTAGAAAGATGATAAACAGAGAGCAGAGAGTAGTTACAATGTACAAAGAATATATTGGATCTGACAAGCAATCAATGCTACATATAAATCACTAATCTTGTTCCCTAATAGTTGCAGCAAGCAAATCCCTTAACCGGGTGAACTCTAATAGGTTCTTTATGTAAATAATTTAACATGGTAAATTCTTTATTGAGGTTTAAAATCCTCTAGTGAGGTAGATCATAACTGATCTGATTGTACTCCTAATAGTGTACTAGTCACTCCTAACAGGGTGAACCCTCAAAAAGGGTATTTGTAGCTCCTAACAGGGCAAACTCATTTACTGCAGTATTGGGTGTGTGGGTGTCATCCTCACTGTGGTTTTCTCCCTCTAACCAAGGGTTTCTACGATAAAATATGTGTCACGTGGGATGAATTTGTGGATTCTTGATATTACTTTCTTTTATGTGTTTGCATCAGTTATATGCTTTATAGTTTGGAAGGTAATTCAACAGTTATTTAGATCAGTCGTTAAATTTGTTTACTATCTATTTAGATTGATTCACCCCCTCTCAATACCTAATAATTCCAATAGGATTGGTGTCACTAGTAGGTTGATTCTAAGATCTTGTGTATTTTAGTGAATATGGGGCATCCTATCTTCAAGAGCAATGACCCATATACTAATGTTTCAAAATTTGGATGGAATTGAGAGCCAAAATAAAACTTATTGGCTTTCTCTTCATTGTCAAAATTATCTATTGCTTCAATATATCTTCTTCTTGTGTCTAACGATATAGAAGAATCAATGATCCACCTCAACAACAATAAAAATCCACTATCTTAGACTAATTGTACATCTTGTTTTGAGGTGACTTATGAATTTTAACATTGAGCTCCTTTAAACCAATATGGGTAGATTTGTTATTCATTTGGAGTTATAATGGATGCACCTTATCACTCATTTTTCTTGATTCTTTTCTAGATGTTCAAATTCAAGACTAACATCTTCAATTGCTTAATTTTCACAGATTATTCAATAAAAATAAATTCTTCACAAGCCATTTTTTTTCCGCCTATATAATTGAGAAATTTTATGACTAATATCATGGTGTGATCTCTTGAGGAAGTGTTTTTCAAGTCTATTTGGTGCTTTGGTGTCCTAAGAGCGTCTTTAATAGGGTTGTCCTTTGGAATATTTTCATCACACTCCTCTATTTCAAGATAGTCAACTAGAGGTTGGAATTTATCAACAACCAGTTACATTTGACAAATGAACTTTTAGTTTTTGGTGAAGAACTAACAAGAATAACAATGTGAGGTAGGCATTTATATAATTGTATTTTGATGATCTCATCAATTATATCTAGGACTTTTGAGCTTGATGGCATCAAGCTTGGTGGCATTACTCCTAAGTCTCGCCAGTTTCTAATCTAATCCTTATTCATTTAACTAGGTCCTTGAGTTTGGGTAGGCTCCTCTACATTGAGATCATTGTGCTTCCTCCTCAACTCAACCATCATAATTTTTCTCTAGTTCTCCCTTCAAGTATCCTTATTTTCTTGTAAAAAATAGTTTATAATTAATTCTTCCATCTCTAGGAAAATATTTTCACATCCTAATCTTCTAATAGATTAGGTTATGAATTAAACCCTCAAGGTTGAATTGTCTTTTATCATCAGTTTTCATCCCATAAGCCCCTATTTTATTAGCTCATGGGTCATATCCAATTTAAACTCCCCATCCAATTCTACTTCACACAATCTCAACTCCTCATGTAAAAAGAAACATAGTAGCGTGTTGTTTCAGTTATGTCCCTTTGCCAAGCATTTTGCCTTATAGTTTTCTCCCCAATACCTATCACCTTTAACATTATGCTATCTTGAGGTTAAATCTTGTAGACAAAATATAACTCAAACATTTGAGATTGACCATTTAATATTTTTTCAATTCTATATATCCTCAAAAAGTTGTCATTCTTGCACTTGCAATTTTCAAATATTATAAGACATTCTTTGATTAAACTCATATCTAAGATATCTAAACAAAACAAAACAAATGTCCAGAATCTAAAAACATTGAAAATATTGTCCAAAACATCAAAAGAGATCAACAACTACACTAACAACCTATTGTCAATTTAATCCACTACATAACAAAGCAGAATCATTTAAAAAAAACAGATTACTAATATATCAGAGACATCCAAAAGCAAGTTCAAAATCAAAAGCATTGTTCCATATGATATCATGTTAAGTGAAAGGGCGTTGCCCCTATTGAAGCAATGGTTATGGTGCGTCTAATAAGCTACCTTAAAAGAACCGAACAAATGGAAGACAATAGATGGCCTAAGGTTGTCTTTAATGATGTTTCGTGCAAAAGGAATAAGATGTGGATGCAAGAAAATATCAAATGGATGGGTAAATGAAACATTCATTTCAACACATGCCCCACGAATAACAAAGATATAAAGGCTTTCGTTATGGGTAAGTTCTACAAGAGGAATTTGGGTAATGGGATAGGCAGGAAGAAAAAGTATTATATCAGCGAGTTTAATCCCACAAGTGATCTACATCAAAAAGCTTACATGGGCACCAATATTTCTTGGAGAGTAAAAACTCGTATTGCTCAGCTTAGGACCAACTCGCATCAGCTCCGTTGTGAGACTAGGCATTGGAAAAGACCAAAAGAGGCATGGGAAGAGCGAATTTGTTCTCTTTGCAATTCTAGGAATGTGGAAACTGAACACCATTTTATTGTTGAATGTGTTGTTACAAGGATATCAGAGACAAATTTATGAATATTTTAACAACTAGCTCCTGGCATAACCTATTCAACGAGGAACACAATGAGAATTTGGGTGCACTCATCATCAAGTTGCATAGAAATTTTTTTTTTTTACTGAAATTGACAAGTTGTCCCATAGAATATGTCTAGCCTCATAGACGTTAAAATTTTCTTCTTCTTCTTCCACCACACTCTAGAAAAGAAAGAGACCACTCAACTTCCAAGAAAATTACTTTAATAAATTCATATTTGTTAGGTGTGCACTAAAATATTATCATACTTCTATCTTAAGGTTTGTATTTTTTTTTTCGGTAAAGAAGCTTTAGACTCAAGAAAGGTCGTGTTTTAACAGGAAAAACTCCGGAAAGTGATGTTGGGAAAGGCTAGTGCATTATTGATAGCGTGTGGCGACCACCTTTCACACGTTTAGTGTTAATGAAAATAGCGTGTGGGGGCCACCTTCCACACGTATTGTGTTAATGTAAATAGCGTGTGGGGACCACCTTCCACACGTTTAGCGTGTGGGGACCACCGTTCACTCGTTTTGCACTTAAAAGAGGACAATTACAGAAAACAAACATCCTACGCTGAAACCACTTACCACTTACCACTTACCACTTCTTGTTTTTTCTCATGCTGAAAACTGCTCATGGTCAATAAATGAAGATCACTTTTTCTTTTTTAATTTTGATTTTGTTTGATCTCAGAATTGCCGTCGACCCCGCCCGTGCTGCAACTTTGTTACTGAACATACATTTTAGCCTGGGAATCAACGACTAATACCTACGAATTAACGAATTGCATTTGCATAGAAGTTTCAAAAACCTTTTTCATCAAATTCTTTGGTATTACAATTCTAACCTATCTATTTATAGAGAACTTATCTTCGGAACTTAAGAGAGGTTCTCTTGAATTTGTCTCCACTTTCAATAAAAAAAATATATTCATATATTTAATATAAATAAATATAATAAAAAATAGGAATGTCTAATTATTATTTGATATTACTTGTGTGTGCGTGCGTGTGTATGTGTGTGTGTGAGAGAGAGAGAGTGTGTGTGTCTAAAACTGACCATAATTCTAACCATAACATTAAACCCTAATCCTAATCATAACAAAAAAATCTAACCCTAACCCTATCCTAACCCTGACACTAAACCTAACCCCAACCTCAACCTTAAACTCTAATTGTAAACTTTATCATAATCCTCACTCAAACGTTAACACTAGCCATACCCTAATATGAACCCAAAACAAACTGTAATCTAAACACTAAGCCTAATCCTAACCCAAGCCATAATTCTGACACTAGCCCTTATCATAATTCTAATACTAATCTTAACTATAATTCTAACTCTCACCCTAACCATGCCCTAAACCCTAATCTTAACCATAACCCTAACAATGAGGTAAACCCTAATTCTAACAATAATCCCAAACTAACCCTACACCCTAATTGTAAGCGTAATTCTAACTCTAAACTTAAGCATCATTCTAATCCTAACCTAAACCCAACCCTAACCATGATGCAAACCCTAATGCTAACCAAAATCCCTAACCTAACCCCAAACCCTAACTCTAGCCCTATCTATGATGTAAATCCTAATCGTAACCATAATCCTAACCCTCATCATAATCCTTATTTTATCTCTATCTATAGCTAAAATCCTAACCCTAACCATGAAGTAAACTATAATCCTAACCATAACCAAACCCTACCCTTAACCATAATCCTAACCCTAAACCTAATCCTAAGGGTAACCATGATGTCAAGCCTAACACAAACCAAAATATGAACCACAATCATCAACCTTAACCCTAAACTTAACCAAAATCTAAACCATAACCATCAACCTCAACTCTAAACGTAAGCATAATCCTAATTGTTATGTAAACCCTAACCCTAACACTAACCCTAATCCTAAACATAAACTTAAACATGTCATAATTGTGATATTACTATCAAGATTCAACTGTGTAGATTTTGAGTTCATTAACCCATGATAACAATATCACAATTTGACTTGCTATGAAAAATACCTCCTAATTACCTATCATAATTGTTATTATATCATAATTGTAATCCTAACCCCAACCCTAGCCCTTATACTAACCCTAAACATATTTCTAACCCTTACCCTTACCCTTACCCTTACCCTAGCTTTGATGTAACTCATATACATGATTCTCATCATGATGTTAAACCCTAACTATGACCATAAACCCAACCTTAACACTAAACCCTAAGCCTAACTATAATCCTAAACCCTAACCTTAATCCTAATAATAAACTTAATCCAAACCCTAAACCTAATGCTTACTCTAATCATTATATAAACCATATCCTTAATGGTAATGCTAACCATGATATAAACCCTAACTCTAAATGCCAATCCTAATCATATCACTAATACTAACCATGGTGTAAACCTTAACCCTAACCACATTAGGAACTATAAGCTTAAGTAGTAACCCTAGCCATATTAATAAATAATATTTTTATCTTAATTTGTAAAAAAATAATAATATAATACAATTATAAATATTATTCAATATAGTTTTATATTTTAATAATATTTGACTAATAATAATATATAATATATAGTTAGAGTAAAATTATGATTAGGGTTAGAGTAAAGTAATAATTAAAAAATAATAATATCATAATAATTATATATATTCAATTTAATAAAAAGATGTTATATAATTATATACTAACAGTTGTATGTTTTGTGTGTGCAACAGTGAGCCGATAGGAGGTTTGATTTTTTAAAAAGTGAAATGATTTGCATAAAGCAAAAAGTAAATTATTAATGGTTTAGAAAAGATATCAAAAGTTAAAATTTGACAAATATTGTTAGAATTATCACTCTTGATATGTTATACACAATACACAATGATGTGATATTCACATAGTGTATCACAACTATCTTTCATAAAGGATTAGTAAATGTATTGATTGTGCTTGTTGTTACATTACATCACATTAACCGTGTCTGTGATGATTGATTTATTTCTCTCGCAAAGTGATAAATTGTATCGCTTTAATAATAATATCGGTGGCACATTCTTGATTGTCATTATTTCTCATATGTTTTATCGAAGATTATGAAAGTCTATGGTCTGGTTGTTAATAAGCTTGATGGCCTAAACTTTATGAGCCAATTGGTGCTTTGAGTTTGGCTACCTTTAATTCAATCTACAAAACAAATGGACACCCATAATATATGATCAGATAAAAGTTCAATTTTTTTTGAAATTGAAAATGCATATGAATTAGGAAATAGTGACTGTAATTCGCATGATCTTGAAATAGTTTAAGATGTATTATGAAAAAATAAAATAGCCAATTTAAATCATATAAGTTCCCTAAGAAAATAACCCCTTTTTAATATATGACTCACATAAGTTGTAAAGTTTTGTAGCAAAATTATAATTTTTTTTCTCTGGATAATAAATAATGCATTTATTAAATCAAGAAGGAAATAGTTTTTCACATTTAAAAAAAACAAAGAATCGCCATGAAAGTTTTACTTTCACAAAGAAAAGAAACTGAAGTTTTGCAATGCTAACCGCGTATTTAGCCACAGACATGCATTCTGGCGTTACTTTTATTCACAAGCTTTCAAGCGCAAGATCATGTAGGCTTTGCAGCTCATAAAAGGCATACACCCAAAAAAAATGTGTAAGCGTTTAGAACAAGGCATTCAATTTTTAATCTTTCGCCTTAAAATGTATAATTTTTTCAAACTTGGAGCAAAGGTACAATATTCACAATTTAATAGTTTTAGAATTCCTAATCTTCAAAAATTTGTTTTCCTAATACAATTACTAATTTTAGTCACCAAATATTTTTATTTTTTCATGGCAGCAAAATAATTAAGAATAATACTGTCATAATTTCTGAGCTTTTCAAAATGGACAGTTTCTAAAAAATACTACTAATTTAATCATTAAAATTTTAATAAAATTACTACAAATTTAATCTCCTATTTTTTCATTTTTTCAAAAGTTTGCACACGAATTGGGGTTTACCAGGGTGCTCGAAGTTTTTGATTAGAAGGATCCAATCCATTCATTAAAGTAGAATGATTTTGTAAAACCTTCTGAAATGGTACCTACTAATCTATTCTAGTGGTAAATCGAAGATTCAAAAGTGGGACCTCCTACTACCCAACAAACATGATTCATCATCGACTCTATGGACAAATCATCCCTAGGTGTGGGTACGAGAAGTGAAAAAGGGTTGTGTTCATGAGATAAAATAAAAACTTGCAAACTAAATCCACGAACACACCTAAAGATGAGAAATCCCCAGATGGTTACTTAACTCCCTATGATTGAGAGTAAACTTTGGACAAAGTGGCCTTCTTGTGAACCATCATGAATGATATCTCTGTCGAGAGAGCAACACACAATAAACTTAATACAACACTGGTACATAAAAACTTAAGAAATTTTGAGTTTTTCAATGTTCATTCATAAAAGCAAAATATTCATGAAATTTCATTCAAACAAAAAAAAGAATATTAAACACAATATGGACATACTTGAAAATTATTGCATGTTTTTTTCGATAATCTTTCAAATATTGTTTGATGCAATTTGTGCGCAAATATCTTATTTTCAGCGATTAAGGCTCAAGATTAGCAGACAAAAAAACAAAGGATAGGGATCAAGGTTCAAAAAAATTAGAGATAAAGATGAGGGAAAAATTAGAAAAAAAAAGGATAGCATCTCAGCCCAAACAAATCTTTATGATCAGAAAAGAAAAATGGTCGAAGAGGCTAACAATTTTCAGACATTCAAATTTATTTTTCAGCTTTGCTCCCACATATACCCTATTGACTAAATTAATCTATGTGCATCGTCATTGCTATTAGCTTATATATATATATATA
>MU226080.1:403013-444394 GCA_018584345.1 Thuja plicata
CCAAACCCCTTTTCAAAATTTTGCTGTACTGGCGAACTGGTTCTTCGAATTCGAACCCGAACCGGTATCCTAGGACAAATCTGCAGCAAGCTGAAGAAGCTGCAAAGAGAGTTTTTTTAAGAAACCAACGGATTAGGAAGATCATTATGTTTCTAGAGACTTCCCTAGTAGTTCTCGAAAAGATGAAGAGCCAATAGAAGTAAAGGAGATCCTGTCAGAGAGTTGCAACTAGCAAGCAGCAAGATAGATTCATTGGTGGATGCTTCAGGTTGAATAATAAGCAATAAATAGATGGTGGGAAATTCCCTCCAGACACTTGAAAAATGGTGGGTAGAAAGAATGAAGTGAAAGTCTGGTTGACATAATTCTGGACCAATTGAGGAAAGGCCTTTGTAGCAGCGGCAATTGACTATTTTTGGTGTCTCTGGAATGGTTAATACAACCCTGACAGATTTAATATGTAATCGTTCCAAAAGTGGGATCTGATCACTTTCCTGTTTAGCTTGATAATTCGTTGGATACCAATCCACTCTTTCTTGCCCGTTCAAATTTGAGTTGATGTGGTTCGGCACCAAGAGGTTGCTTCAGTTGTTTCATCTTCGTGGAAGGATTGCATTGTTTAGGAGTGTCTGGGTTACATCAGGATTGGCACAAAAGCTTGAATTTGTTAAAATGAAGCTTAAGAATGGAATCGGGAGGTGTTTGGTAATATTGGAAATGAAGATCTGGCAGACTTCTAGTTTGAGCCTCTTTCTAGTATTGAAGGTTTTAGGTGAGAACCAAGACTTCTTCAGCTCAAAAGTTAATGATTATAGGGTAGAAAAGGTGATGAGAGCAGATAATCTTGTCATCAGAAATTTTGGATGGCTTCCGATCCCTTGCATTCACAAAGATAAGTTGTTTGTTATGTTCGAGGAGATGCATCCTCCTTTGCTTCTTTGTCAAGATTCAATCTGTTGGATGGGTAATAAAAATACGAGTACAAGTTTGTGAAGCAATACATTCTGCAAGTTTCTGCCTCCCTATCTTATAAAAGTGATTCTGATTTTGAGAGAGTAGAATATTCAGATAATTCCCCCTGCTAATGGGGTCATAGTCAATAAGAAGCACAGTAGAGAAACAGGTAGAAACATCCACAAATGACTAGTAAAAGCTTAAATGTGGAGGGTCTTCACAAGGAAACCCCGGTTTGGCTGGAGTTATTTTGATCATTTGGTATTCTAGTGGGGTTATGATCAAAGTTGTTATGCTTCTCCTGGACAAAATGAGCAAAAATGAAGGTGACTAGGAGGCAGTAACAGTGGGGCTGTCTCCAGCACGAATGGAAGGGTCTAAACATCTTCTTGTTGTAACTTGTGGTAGACGATTCACTTGGTCTTCATAATGGGAAGCATCCTAACTGTAAACTTCACAGCTTGTTTGAATAAGCTAACTTAATATACAAAAGCTTTGATTTTATAATTTATTTCCTTTTCTCACTATTATTGCAAACAGAAAAAGGTTGCAGATCTGCTTGCTAAAAATGGTATATTTCTTTCCCCTTTCTCACCCCTTATAAGAGAGAAATTTCGGGATTGGCAGGGTTTTCATGACATCATGTTGATAGATTAGACTCCTTGATTGAATGTTAGATATTCAGCACCCTCGAATAATTATGAGAATATATTACATGGTCTTGTTCGCTGCCGCATGTGAGGATGGAGAATAATGAGTGGTTTCTTCCTATTCTATGATAGTCTGGCGAGTTTGGTGAGATGATTGATCTGTTGTAGGATCCTGCTTGCAGCCATGTGGCTCTGATGTTTGGGTTTTCCTTGTAGTTGAATTTATGACTCATTGGACTGTAAGATGTAGACATGACCCTCAGCCCCAACGCTGTGTCTATGATCATGGAATATGTAAGATTTTCCATTACATAAAAATTTGGATAATTGTGGCTGTTGAAATGCTTCTCCTTGCACCTCAAAAAGCCACAGAAACAGCAGTGGTAGAGGAGGACATTAGAGATCATGGTAGGTATTTCAGGTGCCGTGTGTCAGAAGATGATGGATATGCAAGTAATAGAAGTCAAGATAAGGAATCTAGCTCAGCATATTGGAACTCTAACCATATAGTGCCATGAAAGCACAGTCAAGAGACATCTTCTGATATCTCATTACAAGGGTCTATTGGAGAGGTCTCAAGTGCATGTTCCCTCGCATGTCAATCTGGAGGAAATTAACCAGAGCAGCTAAACAGCTTGGAAGCGATTAACAGTGTATAATTTGTTTGTACTGAACACCACTAATCAGGGTAACGTGAAATTGTAAACTATTGTAGTTCTGGCAATTGGAGTTGACTGCCAAATCTTTCAACCAGGTGACAGGAGAGGTCGCAGCTGCACTTGTTGACTGATGAGGAATTTCCAAACTCCCTTCAGGTCTGGTTTTTAGGTCTGGTTAATTCATTGTTTTTGGCTGGCTGGTCGTTTTTTTTGTCTATTTTGCTTTAGCTTCCATTTTTGGCTGGCTGGTTGTTTTTTTTGTCTATTTTTCTTTAGCTTCCATTTTTGGTCTGTTTCATCCCAGCATAGGTGGTTCATGCAGGCCATTTTTATCCCCTGTTGAGCTATTACTATTTGCGTGATCAATAGGCCCAAGCCCCATAATAGACCCCAGATTAACCAAAAAATTGGAATTGAAATACAATAGCAGGCTTCCAAAATATAATTAAAACCAGTTGCAAAACAATTTTTTTATTCATAGCAACCCAAACTGATTGTATAACAAGTTCAATATTTAACAGGCTTAACTGTTCTGTTCATATCAAGCATGAGAGACAAACCCATAAATATTATTTAGACAAATTCCAAATGCACAAAAACAAAGTTTGTACTACAATACTCACTTCTTACAGTTGAACGCGAGAGAAGACTTTGCTAGTCTTTTCTTTTCTTCCACTGTTGATGAGACACTGCCAGTTGTTGGGCTATTGTCCATCTGGAAAGGTACAAACATTTATACATAATTATCCCATCATGCAAGATCAGAAAGTTTGATATTGGTGTTGATGTCCATTTTCAGGAGATTGATTTTTCTCAATACACTCAAAAAGCACAATCCAAAGAAGAACAATATTACGAATTCACAATACTTTGTAAGCACATGTCTACAAATTCCAAAGTAGGTGCAGAAATACCATGCAAGTTAAAAAAAACAAGATAAACTTACCATGAAGGAAAGGAGTCCTGTTAGAATGCTGCGCCCATTGGTTCACAGTAAATAATAATCAGTTAATCACAGTATTGACACAGAATTGAACTGTACTCGGTTCCCCAAATCAGAGATATGTACAAAACTCATGCGAACATAATCATCTAATAATATCAAATCAAAATTCATATATACCTTGAGACAGACCACATGGGATTCCATGTTTCTGGATGAACTGGACAATACACAAGCAAAGACAGCAATAAAATTTCCAAATAAATTAACATTCCAGGAAGCATAAGAATAATTAAAGTTTGCGACAAATTGAATCATGCAGAAAACCATTATAAAAACTTACAGTCACTCATAGACATGCATATCCTCTTTTGAGTTGCAAAGCGCCCACTTGGTGTAATCATGCTGCAAGGGAGATGAACAGAAACATTGTAATTAATACATTGATTTATTGTGAATTAAAATGAAATCAAAAAAGGAATCAACTCTTATTATTTTGAAGTGATTTAAACATTGTAATTAATACATTGATTTATTGTGAATTAAAATGAAATCGAAAAAGGAATCAACTCTTATTATTTTAAAGTGATTTCACAATCAAATTACGTCTGTCAAAAACTTAATTTGATGTACAAGGATGTCACATTTCAGATGAGAAAATAAGAAAGATACCTGATGCCTGGAGGCTTATATGGGTACTCAGGTGGAAATTTAAGCTTGCCATAATATACTCCTCCTGATCAAATTTGAAGTGAACAATGTATGCCGTAAGGAATAGGATCAATATTAAATATATCTTGCTAAATAATGTCCAATATCTGGGGCAATAAATTTCCACACTCAGGCCAAGCGCATGAACAATCTACAGGTGCCCATGCACAGGCAAGCACTAATGCAACGCACAAATAGAGAAATTTGAGCAGAACAAAACTCATGTATCAATCCCACATTGTATTCCCAAAACCAAATAAAACATATAGTTGAAGATCCTATTGAGAGACAGTTGAAGATACTCGTGGTAAAACTGTGACCTTACCTGCAAAGGCTGTGCCTTCACTTCCTTCTAATACATAATCTGCACATTTTATAGACAACCAGCATATGAAAAAAGTACCCCACCATGCAAAGCAAGATAAACTGAGAGATTCTAAGACAAAGAACTAAAAAATGTGTAATTCAAATGTATGGGAAACCAGAAAAACTTAACAAAGCATAATAAAAATAATATTTAAAATTAAATCCAAACCCAAGAAAAAGAGAATTGTAAGATAAAAAATGTAACACATCAGCGCGCATAGGTGATACTTACGCCATTCTAAAATGTCAGTGGAAGAAGGACGAGCTGCAACATTGGGAACTGGTTCCTGCACATACGATGGACATGTAAGTGATAGCAAGCCAACAGAAATTTTTAAAACTAATGATAAAACATGTTCAAAACTACACCATTAGGCTCAGAAATCCATTTCCATATGCATTCCACCCAAGCAAGAAAAGCATGAAGAGTTTATAAAACAGTTGCTTGTTCCCCATCATACTCCAGCTTCTTTTTAAAATGAATTTGAGGTTTTTTCATCATGGACTCTATTGACATAGCAACTCAAATCATTCACTATAAAGACCCACAACGTATGGTCTACAGATTGGAATCTTCATTTAATTTTATTATCACGCTGATTCCCTGGCTCACAGTTTCCTTTGTAATCTAAAAGGTCTTGAATCCTGTTCGATGTTAATTTGTTTTGCCATAGTTCCAATAAATATTTACAATCTTGACTTTTACAGTTTTACTACAACAAAAAAACTAATCTTTCAAGAAAACTTGGAAAAGACTCAAAATGTCAAGTGAAAAACAATACACAGAGGCATCCAGAATCCCAGATACATGATATTAGGTCTTACCGGGAAAATCTAAAATCTTTAAAATTATTAATATTTCAAGGAACCTCTGTCAGGGGGGTCAGAGGACATGTAGAAAGAACTAATTTAACACAATGCCTAAAAGGATTTACCCAGTAGTAGATGGGAAAAAGAAATTATGCACCAGAGATGTCCCTTGTAGCAAGAATTTCTACTATTTTCCAACATCATTTGAATTCATAATTAATGGATTTCCTCAAGACAATAATGAAAAATATTCATTATTTTCTTTTTATTCATTTGGGACCAGAAGAATGGCACCACATGAAGTACTTTATTAAACTCAATCATAAACTAGTTATTAATATTTTCTCTTGAACTTGAATGAAAGATCAAATGAAATCATACCTTGCAAAGAGCTCGAAATTCCTTCTGAAGACGTTTTACACAGGCTCCTTCTGCCATCAGATAAATGCTCACAGGCTACCCACAGATCCTCTAGAAGCCAGACTGCCACTACAACCTGGTTCAAAATGCCTTCTGCGGATCACAATCATGAAGATCTTAATTCATTTGGCAAAACTTCATCCATTTAAAACAAATTATGAAATCTCATTCACACAGATGATCATACTAACTATAAATGCAAGCTCTAGCAGTTCCAGGTAAACTAGCATACTTTAGGATACATGAAGCTGGAAAATATTTTTCTAAATTCATTTGCATGCAACCTTGAATCTCAAGACAAGAAGATCAGGACTATCTAACATGATTAAAATGTCGAGAAACTGCCAGAGGAATGATCGAGATGAAGAAAAACCATCCTCTATTAAAAATGAGATAATCCACGCAGACCATCCATGACAGAGTGACAAAGTTCTATACAGAAAATGAATCATGATAAACAACAACCATGATAATTACATGGAAACCTGCTATCTTTGAGAACACCTAAGTGACCCTAACAGTTCAAGCAGCAATTTTCCAAATTAGTCTTAATAAGTCTGAAACCTGGGACTCTCATACGCATTTGAAAGGTCAATAGATGGCCAGAGGAATGGTCAAGATGAAGAATCAGGCCCTAATAAAATGATGATTAAAGTTTAATTAAAGCGCCAATTACAAAATTAACAAATCAATCCTATACAGAATACAGAGTGTGATAAATGATCATAATCATGATTAAAATGCAACTTCATAACTTTGAGAATACATGACACATTGGGACTCACAAAATTCATCCTATACAGAAAATGAATAGGGAAAAATGACGGCAATGATATGAGAACTAGAAGGCAACTCACTAGCTTTAAGGATACATGAAACATTAGGAAGCTAAATTCTAATTTGGTTTCATTACATATTACAATCTCAGACTTGGCACCATCAAACTTAGCAAAAGGAATTAAAAGTATGAAGAAATCCAGGCCTCTTAAAAATGTAAATCATAATGATGATTACAGTCCACTTAGCCTGCCCATGACAGAGTGAATAAATTCACACTACAGAGAACGTGTTAAGTAAGAATAATTAATGCCATCAAGACCACCTATGACAAAATAACAGATTTCAACTTCTGTAGGAAATGATGATTACCCTACATCAAGGAGAGGCTCGTTTAAATTTATTTATCACCATATCTGCTCTCAAAGAGGCTGGCGATTAAGTTTTTCGAGTGTTTTAAGCATTCATGGATGGAGCTGGTTTAAAGAAGAAAAACGTTATCCACACCATGATAGACTTATCATCCACTGAAAATTGATGAATGCGAAAAGTAAAAAACACTCTATTCAATTCTAATCCACAAATACATAAACAATGAATAATGAATTCCATTCATTGTTCATTTGACCTATGAGGCATTCAATCCTCGAATACATAAACAATGAATAATGAATTCCATTCATTTTTCATTTAACATATGAGGCATTCAGTGGATGCAAATTTGTACAATTCACATCCATAAATATGAGACATAGTCTCTCTCTATAATTTCTTCCTTCATGCAAATCAAACTAAGACTACTTTTACATCCAAAACTTACTCCTCAATAATTGCAAATTATCATCATATAAAATATCTCACATTGGATTTCAAATAAAATAACTTGCATTGCTTTTCCAAATAAATCTACCCTAAATAGATTGTCTTTATCATCCCTAGAAAACTAAAGTTTCGGGAGCTAATGCCATCAGTACGTCCAAATTAAAAATCTAGAGCAAATTAATTCAACCCTCTTTGTCAAAATAAACACATAAAAACAGAAAACTTAAAATAACACAGATTTTTTATATTTGTGGAATTCGACCCCCTTATAGTTTTCAGTCGTCTCAAGGTGACCTCAGTGAGTGGCATTACTCTAATGATATTTTCCTTATTTGTACTAGTAATATTTGCAAGGCAAATAGGCCCACTTAGGTTACAAGCCATTTTAATAATGTGTTAGTAGGCAATAGAAACGTTAAAAACGTTTACCACTTTAGGCCATTTACCCTCTAGCCTCTTTCCCTGTTGGCATGGCTTTTCAAACATGTAGTTCATATCTAGATTTGTCCCACAATTCATAACAGTATGGTATTAGCCCAATTACAACCAACTCATGTTTTAATTAGGTAAATGAAAGCTTTCACACGAATATTAATCAGAATTTGCAGGGATTTGACACAGTTTTTACTATTTAGTTATATCAAGACTACTTCAATGAGTAGTCATTACTCTAATGACTCTTTATAACATGTTTGAAACTGACATTGAACACACCCAATTTGCTTTTCTAAATAGATCTAGCATAAGAAAACATCTTTATTCACCCCTAAAAATCCCAAATTTCAAGATCTAAAAATTCCAAGATATTATCACACTATCAAACCAGCCAAAGTAAATCTCAAGGCAAAGAAATTCAAGCTCCTCTGCGAGAATAAACCATAAAAGCAGAAACTCATCCCAATTTGTTTCCCCTGACATTCAGACATTCCACCCAGCACACCAAACAAAAAATCAGTCAAAACACATATTGAAACGTGAAAACAAAAACCCAATTGAACAAACATAAGCAAACTGTGAGTTATTTATGACTTATAAATAAAACGAAAAACCAAACATGCGAACAAAGCACAAAGTATTAAATTTTCAACTATTCTGTATCCTTAGTTTGTTATCTTTCCCTGACTTAAATCCAGCCAATGAAAAACACTTACACTCCAGCAAGGGGGTGCCACTCATCGTGCAACCATGTAAAACATGGATGACTAAATTTTTCAATTTCGAATTAACAAATTCAATCCACAGTCACAATAAATTTGACTACAGAATAAACCCTTAAATTCGTCAAAAAGTAGATCACAGAGCCAAGAGAACGTCAAACACGTTCAAATCGATGCCCTAGCTGACCAGACGAAACCACCAAACAAGGCATTCCCCGATGTAAACTCTAAGTCATATTTTCCTATTTGTCACTCAAATGGAGAAACTTTCGCCAATGCAAACCCTGAAGATTTTCCAGGACCGATCGACCCACAAACGCATCCAAATTGATTCCTCAAATGAACCGATCAAACCTCGACAGAAGAAAGATAGCTAATTCATCGTCAATTACATTGTCAAATCAAAGCCCATTAGTTATAAACCCTAGAAACCTTCCATGTATTGTACAAAGTTTGTATAAGAAGCTCAATCAAACCCTAAATGAGAGCAATTCAAACCCTATACAGAAAACAAACCTTATTTGAAAAGTTGATTAACGAATTTGTATTTGGAGAGGACAAAAATTTATTCAGGCCCATTTTGACCTTATATTACCTCATTTTTTTCAGAGAAAAGTTTTCAGAACTCACCAGAATGTCCTCTTCTGGGTTGAATCCTTCGCCGACTGAAAAAGAAAATTGACTTGAGATTTCTGCGTGAGCAAGCAATGTGCGTTATTCAGACCGGTGAAAAAGAGTTATTTCACTTGACTTTGTTGTAATAAATAAATCTTGCAGGGCTTTGGACTTTTGTTTCCGAGCGCGACAAATGTTAGGGTCTTTCCACATAGCCAAAAATAGTCGAAGAATTACATGTGAATATATTTAATATGAATAAATCTCTATTGCGCAAATGATGGGACCGACAAGTGACGGTGTAGTTAAACTAGAGGTTGCGGTTGCGGTTAAGCTTGGGTTAAGGTTAGGGTTGAGAGAGGTTGGTATAAGCATACTTTTGCACTTTTATGATGTGTTTTGGAGATATCTAGTTATTTTTGTTTATGATATTAATTAGCAATTGCACCTTGATGTGCAATGGGTACACTAAAGATATATGAAAGGTCGGTAAGAAAAAATTGGTCTATTATAAATATTAAATGATTTAACAATCAACTTAATCATAGCTTTATAGAAAAGACATTTTTATTTCAATTTTAAAGCTAACATAAAAAAATCTATGAAATTATGGGGTTCACCCTGCAACGTGGCGGTTGTCACGAACCCTGTTAATGGTTACATGTTTGATTCCAGCCCAGCCCAGCCCAGCCCAGCCCAAGTGCTTTGATTGTATGATTTCCCAGGCCCAACGCTGACCGGAGGAGATAAGTTGTTGTGCACGCCAATGATGTGGAGAAATAAGGTGATGTTGACGTGGCAGAGACATGTGGAGTATCGACGGTGTTGTTCGCGCCCAATGGAGTGATAAGGGGATTTGGTCGTGGCAGCATTGGATGGAGAGATAAGGGGGGAGAGATAAGGAGGTTTGATTGTCGATCAGAGAATTCAAGAGTATTAAATAGCTTATCAAATCATGAAGGCGTTAATGCCTCTTCTGTCACATTGTCACCATCACGGGGATGGGGTCTCCCAACTGCAACCCCACTGGTTCAAAGCTCCAGTCAAAAGCGAGTACCAATAAAAAAAACTACTAAATTATCAAATTTATTTTATAAATATAGCTGTTTTTCCTTTCAAACTTTAAAATATCTATCTTGAAAACTTTGTAAACACTCAAATCTTATCAGTAACTCCAGACCACATTCAAAATATATATTGAAAACTAAATAAATACATATATTTTTAATTAAATATTTGGTGAAGATCACTTTAGTCAAATGAGATATATTTGCAATAATAATGTACGAGGGTGAAGTAGTGGTGGGAGCGAGTCCAACTTACCACATCAGTAAAAAATAGTAGCAAAATAATAATTTCAAGGATAAAAAAAATTTAAACGGTGATTTGCAACTGACTCAAGCAAGCCGAAAATCTGACCATTTCATCATTTTCAAATGAACCAAACCATATAATTTAATATAAATTAGCATTATTTTTTTCTTTACAATATGTCATCATTGGAAATGAAAGGTAATTTTTAATAGGGTATTATAATTTTAAATCCACAAAGTTCATTTGACTGTCAAGTTTAAACATGAATAAATTATATATTGTCATTCTTCCTTGCTTTTTCGTTTGCTTGAGCCATCATATGGCCCAAAGTACAATACTAAGAAGAAGCGACAGAAATCACTTGTGACAAATATGTTTGTACAGTGATTAAAATTTCTATTTATGCTCAGACAACTGAGATTTGTTGGATCATCTTGCATTCCCTTCTATAAGTACAATTTGGGGCAAGCATTAGATTTATCATGGTCTCTTCAATGTAAACACAAGAAACAAATTCAATATCCTTAGTCAACTCCCAATTACACACTACCTAGTATCAAAGCCTAAGATTCTTAATATCTTTCTCCACGACAACAATGAAAACCACAACCATCTCTTTGTCTAAGATCCAATACTTCATCTTACACCCCTTCTTCTCACACATGACATCCTTCCCCTTCATCTTGCACCCCTTCTCACACATGGCATCCTTCCACCTTCATCTTACACCTCTTCTTCTCGCACATGACAACCTTCCCCTTTACTAACATGCAAATGAACTAATTAAATTGATCAATTAATTGATAATCAAATAACAATATAACCTCACCTTCGTAACAATTGTTGAAATTAAAGAGCCCTCTCTAATCATGTTTTGAATATCCAAAAAGAAATAAATAAATAAAATAATATATATAAACATGTCTTTACCTATAAATAAAAATTATAATTACTTCGAAGACATTTTTATTACTTCGAAGATTGTATGCCTTTGGGGGTGTTTAAATGGTTTATGTTACCTGTCTGAGCTTCTACGCAAGGGCCCGTTTGGTGCGTGGAATTAATTTTTCTAGAATAGGCCTATTCTCGGATTAATTAATCCTGAAAACGAAAGCTAGAATAAGTTATTCTATGTTTGGATCCCATGATGTGGAATTGGAATAAGGATTATTTTTCATTTTTTTAATTAATTTGAATATTTTTAACTTATATATTTTTAAATTAAACTATGTATTATTAACTTTAAAAAAATAAGATTATAAAAATAATTATTTTCTTACAAATTTTTATTTTTTTTTATCGATTCAAATTTTAATTTTTGAATTATTAACTTAAAAGAAAAAGATTAAAGAAAAAAATTAAAAAATATATATAATCAAATAAAAAAAATATAATAATAATAATAATAATTTTCCCACAAAACCTAAAGAACCATTCATGCACAGAACCGACGACTTATACATTTTGTTGTAATTTTGAATCCATGAATAGCTTATTCTGGAATAAGAAATGAATTCCAGGTTTTTTTTGGAATTAATTAATCCAAGCATGGCCCGTTTGGTTCCTGGTATTAACCTAGAATAGTCATTATTTAATGCAAGAATAAAGTAATTCGTCGTTTGTAGCCATTTTTTGAATTCCCAAATTAGAAAATTAATCCCCATTTCTGGGCCAATGCTTGGATTAGTTAATTCCAAAAAAAACCTGGAATTCATTTTGAATTCTAGAATAAGCTATTCACAAATTAAAAATAAGCATTCAATAACAAAATTTTATAAATTGGTCGAGTCCATGCGTGAACATCACTGTATGAGAAGAGCGAGCAGAGCGGTGAGGCGACATAACTCTTCAACAGCAGCTGCAAAGGACTTTGGTAAGCACCCATGTATCGCATTTTATCTCCTGTAATTTGTTCTCTCGTTTCTTTGCCCTGTGAGTTGCACAACATTTTTATTCTTATGTTACAGATTTGTGTTTAGAGATTTATTTTTGAGGCTATGATTTTCTGAGAGCTCTTTCTTTTTGTGAAGAAACAATTATTTGTAATCTTGAAACGAGTCGGAAATATTCATAATGCTAGATTTATTGTCGTCCAAGATTTGAATGTCTAGAGTTTTTGACAGAAAATGCTTAGGTTTGTATCAGAAGAAATGTTTGAGCTCTCTAGGGCAATTCGTTGGGGATTCTGACTTACACTTGTCGTTGCTATAGATTTTAATGCTTGTTACTCTCAATATGGAGTCTCTGTAGCTCCTAAACCACATAATATGCACGATATCTCTAAAATTGGATGGTGTTACGATAGAACCAGACTCTGAATAAAACAATATACTTTTAGTATGTGCTATAAAGGAAGAGGAAATCTCCAGCATGAACCTCCCATACAAGCCTGAGGAGATAGTATGGTATATTCTAATCTTGACTGTAATTGACACAAAATTGATCAGTAGTTGGAATATTTTGTGTGTATTCGAAGGGGTTGTAGTTCATATTGGAACTCTAATTTCTCCACATTGTGTTTCCCCACACAACATTAGACTTCTGCAGTTCTTCGCATGACCTAAATTTAGGATTCTCAATATAGGTTTTCTGTGTTAGTCATTTGTATGATAGGTTTTTTGTGTTAGTCATTTGTATGATAGGTTTTCTTGCTGTGTGAAATATTTCTATTTATTAAGCCTCATTTATCTTTCCAATCTGTTGATCTTTGATCTTTGATAATGTGATCAAGAAGGTTTTGTAATCTCATTTGAATAAATAGAAAGTTTTATTTACTGTTGAATAATTTGAATTCGTTTTCCTAATTTCTTCAGTTCAAGAATTAAATTGTAGTATATGTCACTTTTTCCCAGGCTTTTCTCCAAGTCGAAGCTCTGAATCCAGCTCTTCTTCATCCATCTTAACATCTTTCTCTTGCTCCATAGATTGTACCTGTAATTTTTCATTATGTTTTCCTCCACCACATTTGTCATCATGATATTCTCCTTATTACAGTCCTGCTCATACGCATGATCTATGAATTTGTTTTCCTTGCTTCTCCTGCCATTTGTGATAATGATCTACTGGATGGAATGAAGAGAGATGTTTTTTAATGAGAGGGACAATCTCATGCCTTTGTGCCCTGTTTTGACATGCTGCTTCTTTTCAGTGTTGATGCAAGACCCAATAGAGAGTTGCAACCAGGCACCACTTTCATACATATCTGAAGCTTCTTCTGTGGTACTCAAGGAAGAGTTGTTGTTATCATTATATCTCTCTAATGCCACCGAAAGATTTGTTGATGGTTGTCTTATACAATCCCCTATTACTAGATCAATGCCTCCATTGTTACCCTCTGCAACTGCAAGTGATGTCTTAGAGGTATTGGAATTAGAAAGAAATTGAAGTTGTCTCTGTCGCTGCATATTTATATAATATTGGTCCTGAAACTAACCACAATTAAATGTAGTATTAGTGGATGAAAATCCCAATAATGATGGGCCAACCCATCTGAGTGAAATCTGAATTTTTAGTAATTTAAATTGAGAGATTTTGTCAAATCATTTGATGCCATGCTTGTGCTTCCCTACTTGGCATGCATTTTAACAAATCGGTTTTCTACAAACATTGCAGTCATTGCTTCCCTACTTTGTCCATTCTCTTCTTCAAACAAATAGCAATTATTGAAACTTTGCAACCATAAATTAGTGTTCAACAAGCCACATGTTACTACTCTCCTCTTATGCTCTAGTTTTAATTGTGCTTAATTTTTTGTTTTGTTGTAGTTGTCATTGTGTTTAATTAAATGCAAGTACTAAGTTTTATTTCCTTTTAGGTAATGGATCTTACCAAACAATCACACCTTCAAGGTCTCGCTCTTAGGAAGAAAAGGGTCAGTATCTCTCTTGCATGCGTGCTTGCAGCCCTTGCGGAAACCACAGTAGCATTTGCAGATGAAGACAAAAGACAAATGCGTAAGCGCATAAGGGATGAAATTCCTTTTTATAAGTGTATCATCCATTCCAATAACACGGATTGTCATGACCAAATATGCATTACTAGATGAGCCTTCTTTAAGCTAGCAAAACTTCTAAGGCAAAAAGGAAGCATCATAGATACGGAAAATATCACATTAGAAGAACAACTTGTGATGTTCCTACATACCATTGGGCACAATCTGCGTAATTGTAAGATTGCCCATAACTTTGGGCACTCAGGAGAGACAGTTAGCCGATACTTCCATAAGGTGTTGACGGTTATCTTAGCACTCCATGTAGATTATCTTCTACCCCTGGTGTGAACACTCCTACAGAAATTAGTGGGAAAGACCGGTTCAACCCGTACTTCAAGGTAAATCTCCTTGCCATATAGATTTGTTTGATTGTGTCTTAATCTTGTTTCCACATTTTCATTGGATTATCCATTTTTTGACTATGGGATTGTGTGGGAGCAATTGATGGATCTCATATACCACTCACTGTCGGTGTTGACCTCAAAGCCAAATATCGTGATAGAAAAGGCAACTTGTTGCAAAATGTTATGGGTGTATGTTCATTTGATTACCAATTTCAATATGTCCTTATTGGTTGGGAAGGGTTTGTTGTAGATAGTCGTGTTCTAGCTTCGGCTCTCCAGATCGGATCCACTTGTGGTTCCCCAGGGTATGTAGACTATGATTGTCGTATTCCTGCATACGATACATTTTACACTGTTATAGTAATATTCTTTATTATATGCGGGAAAGTATTATTTGGTCGATGTTGGATATCCAAATGCACTAGGATTTCTTGCTCCTTATAGGTGTACATGTTACCACCTAAAGGAATTTGTAAGAGAAAACCCTATAAACACAGCAAAGGAGTTGTTTAACCATAGACACTCGTCACTTAGGAATACAATAGAGCGTACATTTGGCATTTTGAAGCAGTGTTTTCCTATATTGAAGCATGCGACGTCTTATAAAAATGTGACACAAACCAAGATTGTTTTGGCATGTTGCATTTTACACAACTTCATTATGAGAGAGGATGGCCTTCCACCAGAAGAAGAATGTGAACAGGAAGACATTCGTGACAGGATAGATGTGCCATTTCTTGAGACATATGGTTTGACTCAGCGTGATAGAGATGATCGGGGGATGTTTCGAGATAAAATAGCAAGAAGGATGTGGGAAAACTATAGATCTCGATCTTAGTCGCACTTTAGAGCAATGATCCT
The DNA here is from genome assembly GCA_018584345.1 of Thuja plicata. Taxonomy (NCBI): domain Eukaryota; kingdom Viridiplantae; phylum Streptophyta; class Pinopsida; order Cupressales; family Cupressaceae; genus Thuja; species Thuja plicata. The sequence continues at coordinate 418,408 of MU226080.1, forward strand.
CATATATATTTAAGGTGATTGTAGTTGATCAAGGATCGATGCTTATTTGGGCTTTGTTTTATCTAACCTAAATAGCTTGTGCAATGACATTATGAAAGTTTGTAAGAAGGTGATGTTACTTTGAGTTAGTTTTCAAGAAACCAAACGCTTCCATGGTTTGTCTTAAGTTGGTACTATATACTCCTTCCACACCTTAAAACACTTTTGCAAGCTGAATATTTTGATCATCTGCCAATTAGAAGTTCATTTCATCATAATTAGGATGCAATCTTTTCTCTTCTCAATTCTAAGTTATTTACCTTATGTTTTTCTCTATTTATTGCATTTTCTAATTTAACCTTTTTCCATACGTATACTCCACCATATAAATTGTGTGATGTATGTTAAGTTAATTGGAGTCATTAGATGCGGCTTTGAAGACAAATCAAGTTGCAAGATGAATATTTCCCATTAAAATGAGCTGCTGTAGAAAGGTGACAAGAGCTGTGTGTACAAACAGCAAGGATTCATATAGTTGTAATAAGTTGTAATATACTCTTGACGAATCATTAGGTGTCAATTATATTATTAAAATAACTAAATGTTATTTGCAGAACATTAGGCATGAATGAGGTTTTCATTTGGTAGAGGAATAGAATTTTTAGCATCATTACCAGTAGACTTGAGGTTGACCTTGATACTTGTCCTCCATATTGAAAATGCCCATCTGGAAGAGCCATATGTGTGCGTCTATGAACATTAGGAGACTTCGAATATAAGTTTCTTTGCATCTCTAAATCTCCTAAAAGCGTACCTTGAAAATTGGGAAACCCCCTATTGTGATTTCTCTAAGAGCTCATATAAATTAAACTAAGTTTTCTTGAAGTCTTGATGTGTGGCTAACAAAAGCTAAAATACACTGGACTTATAGTTTTCCAATTTCTACATTAAAATTCACAAGATTTTTGTGGAAAAAAAATTCATATCAAATCCCAAAGAGGTAATGGTACAAAGACATCTAAATATGAGACATGAGATCTGTACATTCATTATTTTTTTCTCAATTGAATGAAAATATGTTCAACTATATGGGATGTTGTATCATGTTTGCAAAATATAATAGAATTTCCCTACTAGTCTCTATCTGCCATCTTCAGGTAATTCTGGCTTAAAATAATTTCATATATCATTATTATGTTTTCCATTGTCAAAATTGTTAATCTTTACTAATTGAAAATATAGACACCTTTGAGGACCACCCTATCAAGTTTTCAAAATAACGGTAACCTTTTCTTTTACCACATGAATTCCAAGTTTCCAATACTTTGAGAAGTTATTTTTTATTTTTTTAGAATTTTAGTGCTTTAGAGTCTTAAAAGTTGCATATCCCTTTTACAATTATAACTATTTATATAAATATGCCTCTCCAAGTACTTGTCTCCCACTTTTTTTTAAAGTGGCACAGCAATACACATCCCCATCTCCTAACAACTATGATTTTTTGGGTTAATACATGTCATGGGCAAGTAAAACAATAAAACAATAAATTCTTTTCTACAAAATTCCCCGTGCAATAAGGCTTCTTTACCCTCCTAATGAATACAATACAAAACATATTTGTGATTTAAAGATATTAAATGCAATTTCCCATTAAGACATTAATTTGGTAGCATCAGTGATTCAGTACCGATACAGAAACTGTTAATCTCTAAGCTCCGTTGATGATTAGTGCCAAACACTTAGTCATTTCATTAGGCAGTTTTAGTTGGCTATCACTATGGCCGAGCTAAAACTATGCAAGGTCGAGCAACATTGTCGAGCAGTTTTCAGTATGCCTAGTAACATTGTCGAGCCGAGTTACATTGTCGAGCCGAGTAGAGACAGAGATGTTAAGTGCCAAGTGATAGACAGTCAAGTGTCGAGCAGAACAAATTTTGTATACTTGTTAGGAATAATACAAACTTAAAGGATAAGTGATCCGGCCGACTTGTATAAGCTTTTTGGGCCGACATTATGTGCATTTAATATTCTCATACGGAGTTAATTATGCATTTAATTGTTTTATCCAATGCATGACTCATTGTAAGCATTAATTGTTTTACCTTCAAGGCATGGATATCAGATCTTGGTCGTTGATCTAGATCTCACTGTCAGATCTGTATAGATATATTAGATTGCTTCGAAACCTTATTTTGGTATGTATGTGCAAGAGGCAGAAGAGTAATTGTTGAAGTGACTGCATTTTGAAGTGAAATGCATAGAGGGTTATTTTGTTTAGAAGCAGAGATCAAGCAGAGCATAACACAGTGAACAACAAAGTAAAGGTATATCAGATTATAAGATCAGAAGAGATACTGTAAAGAGGAGATCCGTCATCAGCATCAGAGTGCATATCGAAGGATCAATACTTGAGACTTTCTAATCATTGTATCAGGTGAAAATCTCTTAACAGAGTGGTTTTAGCAGGCCTTTATTTATCTCTTAACAGAGTGCTTACTTCATTGTAAGTTTAAATCCTTTAACAAGGTAGATTGTAATGATGTGAAGATTTTAACAAAGCAGACCTTTAACAGGGTAGATTACATTTTGTAATCAAACATTGTAACCTTAACAGGTACACTTTATTACTGCAGTAGTGAAGACTTTTGTGGGTGTCATCCCCACCCCAGTTTTACCTATTTGGGTTTCTGGGTTACCAAGTGATTGTGTTATGTGTTACTTATTTTATGGTGTGGATGCTATCTGAGATTACATTAGATTCATTTATGCATGAATGTGTTATCAGTTTGTTTTAAGTGTTTATATTTAAAGATCTGATTGACCCCCCCGCTCTCAGTATCTTGCTTTCCCATTATTGTATTTCCAACAAAAACTGAATTCAGTAATGATTCATAACTGCATCAAAATGATAAATATAGCAAAATTTTACCTTAAGCTATTGTTCCCTCTGTTCAACCTGCTGGGAAAGAGTTCGGACCAGGCTACAAAGTTGACAATTTTGTTCCACCAATCCATGAATATCCTTAAATGTCAACTGGTTATAACAAAAAATAAATTGTGTCATTTCCTACACATCCAGTAATAGCCAACTACAATTACAAACCCTATGATTCTTAATAAAATATATCAGACACTACTCTACTAGAATATCAATTATTTTACAAGCCTATTTGAAATCACCTTGTCCATAGATGTTCCATCAGATACCAAAGTTGTAGTGTCAATAATAGTGTCCTCACTAGAAATACCTTCACCAACTCCACATCTTAGTTGAATGTCTCTGCACTCTTTTAAAAGCAATGTAACCTACATCCATAGCAAAAGGGAAATTCAATTTAACATGTTCTAACAAAATTATCTTGCAATAGGCAATATCATGGTTTATTTTGTTAAAAAAATTGACACCTTTAAATGACATATGTAAAACCATACCTGTGTTTGAATATCTTGGACATCCTTTAGGGAAATACCATAATCACACTCTCTCTTACGCAAGTCAACCTACGCAATTTATTCTTATGTAAGAAAGGGTAACTTCTATCTAAAAAATGCCCTCTAGGAAAACTGACAGATTGGAATTTCCATGTACCTTCAAATCCTGTATTATGTTCTCTAAGCTTGCTTGATCAGACATTAACTGTTGTAACTTCTCTTCCATTATAGCATATGCCTCAATCATCCTAGTGTGTTCAGCTATAGAAATACAATGATATTAGCAAGTTGTAAAGTCTTCACATGTTATACTTTGGCTGGCTAGATAGTGTTTCTGCAGTCCATAGTAGTGACATTAGGAACACTTTTGGATACAAGAAGACAAATTTTCTTAGATGTTGCAGTTGCAAGTCACTCTGGTAGACATGCAGGCACAAATATAACAACAGTACAACACACATGAACTGCTTGACAAAATAACTTTGGTGAACATAGTTTGCAATAGTTACTGGGTATGGACACCCCTTAAAGGATGCTAATGGGAAATCTTTGCCAAATATCATGATTGGAAATGTTATTGTATATATGCATTCAAAATCTGGAATCAAACAAATAAACAACTAAACAAACTTATTCCTAATATGAGTGGCATGTGCTCCTTTGTTTACTTGGGTAAATTTGCCTAGTAGTGGCCGAGAAACTAACTAAATACTTGGGTATACCATGTCGTAAGATATCATGATCATGTTGCACACAAGCTCTAGCAGATAAATTTTACTTTTTATACCAATGTTGAACAATATTGCATTAATTATTGACTCAATTTTCCAAATGTTCATGTGATTCAGCGATGTCATTCACAGACCTTTTGACAAGCATAGACAATGATGCTTCTCAAATGAGCCATGGCATGGACAATGATGTTGTTCAAACCAGTCATGCAACTCATTGTACTAGGATTGTATGGAACAAAGATATGGAAAGAAAACTTCTAGACTTGCTCCACGAGCAATTTGAGCTGGGAAGAAAATTTGAAGGCGGATTCAAAAAGGAAGCTTGGACTGGTATTAAAAAGAGGTTCAATGAAGAAATGGACATGACTTTGACAAAGGAAAACTATAAGAACAAACTCAAAACATGGAAATAGGATTACATAACTATGAAAGAGTTGAAAAACACAAGTGGTTTTGAATGGAATGAGAGTACTCAATGTATAGACGTTGATGAGAAGGTTTAGGAGGAGCTCTTGAAGGTTAAATGTTTTTTACAATTTTTTCATTATAAGTTAATCTATCTTAACAAGTTACCAACCAAATACAAATAATTAATTCACTCATTATGCCAACATACAGAGAAAAGATTTCAAAAATACCAAGGTGTTCAAGAGGCGGCCCTTTTACTACTTCAACGAGTTATCCATCATTGTGGGCAGTGACATAGCCGAAGGCAACACAGCTGCAACACCTCTAGAGACTGAAGAAGGGATTTTTGTAAATGACAGCTTTGATCCCGATTATGAGGAGGATATCACTGCACCTTTTGAAAGTGTTGTTGATTTGAATGATGATGATATCCCTACACATGTACCCACTCAATCTACTGCATCTGGCAGTGTGAATAGTTCATCAATGTCATCAAAGAGGCCAAAGAGGAAGCGTTCTAGCATGGCAGGTTCCTTAGATGCCATATGTGAAACCATAGGTAAGATAGGTGACAGCATGAGGGAGACTCAAACTATAAAAATGAATGCATCTGAAGTGAATGTTGTTTATGAACAAGTATATGTTGCACTACAAGAAATCCCTGGGCTTACTGAAGAAACCTTGGTTTATGCATATGACACTTTTCTTGTTGAACATGTAAGAGAAAAGGGGTTCTTGATAATGAGTGAATCACAAAGGGTCACATACATTCGAAGAAAGTTTGGTAGTCTATAGTTTTCTTAAAACTATCTTTAAAAGTGTAATGACAATTTTATTTTGCAATACAACCATATGGCAATTTTATTTTGCAATACATATTTGAATTTGGGGAATTGTTTGTGTTGACCTTAAACTATTTTTGGTAAATGGAAATGGTGTATGTGAGGATTAAATAGCAATGGTGTATGTGTTCATTCATTTCTGGAATGGTGTATGTGTTCATTTATTTCTGGAATGGTGTATGTTCATTAATGATTTACACATGGTAATTGTAGTATCACATTAAATGCTTGTATGAGATTTTGGGATTGTGTATATTTGTATCTCTTTTGAAATCATATATGATTATTAGTTTGTTACGAGTTTGAGTCTATGTTGAGTTTTTTTCCAAGCCGAATCCCAAATCAAAATCAAAATTTTGAACTGTTGAGTTGAATCCATTGCTTTCTGCACAGTGCCAATGATAAAACAAACTACTAGTTAGTCCACGAGTGTTTGATTACTTTTTCAGCCAGCATTTGTTGAAGAATTATAATTACTTGGATGCCAGCAAAGTGATCAACAAAGTGCAGTGGATGATTTTCATCTGATTCAGCATTATGGCCTATATAATTCCACACCATAGTAATGAATATATGTGCAAATGTTGGCAATGATATGTGGAAATAAAATAATTCATTACCATAAAAGATTACATGTAACTTGCTCATCAGTCCTGCCAAATTGGGGAATCATGCAATCCTGTGGCATATACTATTTCATAAAGCAGACATGCCTTAAATGAATGAAAAAAAGTGTTGGCATATACTGATTTGCAGTCTCTATTTTTTTCAACAGAGAATTATATTTTCAGTTGGAGAAAGTTTCTTGTGACATTGTTACATACAGTGCATATTTTAATTGGTAACATTGTAAATCATACTGTGAAGGGGTTGATAATCTATCACTTCTCTTATTTACATACAAATAATGTTTACATATACATGACAATAGGATTCAATGCACATATTTCTGTGTACTTTATCAAGGGTTTGTGACTGCAAATCTGATTGCACTCACAAGGACTTGGTAATCTACCTTGATTTCTTTTTTTCTACCATGCACTATGTCATTCTATTTGTTCATATACAGTTGAATTGAAGAATGATTGTAAGTAACGATTGGAGCATTGGCAAATGGGTACTCTCAGTTTTGTTCTTCAGTATATAGAATGAATCAGATTTTCATCACTCAGGGAATTCATCTTATGGAGGTTTATGTTGTCAAATTTGATAGTTTACTCTTGGACTAGATTACAGATAGAAAATTTCCATATGTTATGGTTCATCTTTCAGAGGCCCGTGGAGTTATTACTGTAAGTTTAAGCATCGTTGTCTTCTTATCAAATAGCCTTTACGTTACTATGTTTATTGACATGCAAATGAGTTGCTATACTTTTTCATTCCAGCAATGGAATATTTGGTGGTTGCACTTGGTCGCTAGAGGCAATCTGGTCATAGAACTCTTATTAGTTATTTCCATGCTCTCATCTCCTAAGTTTCCATAATTATTTCATATTGTTAGTTGTTGCCCTTAAATTTTTGCATTGATTATGGCATCATCAATATATGAGCAGACGGATTTTGAGACCTTGTAGTCCTTATGGTAGTGGGTTGTGGGAGAATTTACAACTACAATTTAGTTAATTTAAGTTGCCACTGTTATGAGCTTTCGATGTTGAATTTCATCCACATGATTTAACAATTTTGATAGGATACACATTAGGTGCATTGTAGAGTGTTTATGTCCTAAATATACTTCTTCATCTTTACAATATATTGATTGGGATATGAAAATTAATAAAATTTCTTTGAATCTACACATTATCTAAGAATGTAGAATTGTATGTCTACTCACGTGACTATTGGCTATCTAATGGTCAGGCAAAAATGCAAGATCTAAACTAGATTATATACATTAGCATTACCTATAGTTACTAATGATACAATAAAAGTATGTGTTTTTAATTTTGTTTTTTACGAGAAAGCTTATTTTTATGGATTTTTTTTTTCAAATTAAGAATAAAAATTGAAATATAGAAAAACATCTAAAGTAATATGCTTGGAATTTTGTAAGTTGACGAAGTGCTAATCAAATACTAGGAAAATCAATTTTTGCATTGTAGTAAAATACCATTGACTTCGTGTTATGAATAATTATTATCGAATAGGGGATCAAACTACTGTACATTGATGCAAACTATTTTTGCACTCAATTTTCAAACTGTATGATTTCTTTTCCTATGAGTTTGTCTTTTACAGTTTTGTGGAGGATATCAATGGCTATGCTAAATGTGCCAGACTGCGAGTGTGGTGAAGGGCCTTGCATTTTGAAAACCTCACACACAGATAAAAACCCTGAGCGAAAATTTTGGAGGTGTCCACTTAGCAAGAAGGTTGGTAGCGGTAATGTATTTTATGTTTATAAAAAATGTAGATACTATTCATTGTAGTATGAAGTAATGTAGAGTTGTTATTGCAGGGTGACAATGGTTGCAGCTACTTTAGGTGGGCAGATGATGTGTCATCTGCATATGTCCGCCCATTTGCACCTGTTGTCGATGAAGCTCATCAGTGTAGCTTGTGCTCTCGAGAGGCGGCTATGGCTGAGATTGTGTCAATGGCGAAGGTTGAAATAAAATTTTTACGACGGCTTCTCAGTATTTTAGTTGCATTTATTTGTATTTTAATTGTGTTTGTTTGTTGGGACCATATGAAAAGATGAACTTTGAATGTATCTCAATTAATTTGAGACAAAATGTGGACATGTAACTGGTTTACGTTGTAGTACTATATATATGTGGTAACTTGTTTATAATGTTGTCATGCCAATTTTTTAGTTTTTACTTGGATATGACTTTCGATAGAAAAATATTAAAAATTAAAAAAACAAGCAACAAAATTGATAAAAGTTCAAAAATTAAAATTTGTAAGAAAATAATTTTGTTTTATAATCTTTTTTTTTTTTAAAGTTAATAATACATATTTTAATTTAAAAATATATAAGTTAAAAATACATATATATTTTAATTAAAAAATTAGCAACAAAAATGATAAGTTTAAAAAAAAAATGTAAGAATTTTTTTTTTATAATTATAATTTTTTAGTAAGTTAAAAATACATATTGTTCAAATTAATTAAAAAAATGAAAAATAATCCTTATTCCAATTCCACATTATGGGATCCAAACACAGAATAGATTAATTCCCAGTCATCTTCTAGGTGCACCAAACAGGTCCATACCTTATTCCAACTTTCGTTTTCAGGATTAATTAATCCAAGAATAGGTTCTTATTCTAGAATAAGCCTATTATGGATAAATTAATTCCATGCAAAAGAAACCAAGAAAATGAATTTATTTGCAGGATATGCACACAATGAATTTTTTGGGGCTTAGAAACGTTTCAAGAAAATGAAATCAGCAAGTATATCTTTCGTCGTATGATCTTGATTCTACCAAAATGTATATTATTTCTAACCAGTTAATCTCCACAAATTGCCATCAACAAAAGCAAGTTGTGGGGGATGGTTATTTGGCTAGTATACTAAATTAAATGAAGAAGCATGAAACACAAGGTTTAAAATATTCAGAAGCAATGATCTATCTACAACAGGACGAAGTCACAAGCTTGTTTCTTCCCTTCAGACCAGGCAGTATTGTATCATCAGTAGTCATCCCCTGTTTGTTTGATGAAGAAAATATTTTAAAGTGTCACTTAAAACTCTAGACTAAGATTTAATATCGGATGTGGCTAAGATCTCTACAAAATGTACCATTGACCAAATTTCAAAAATCAGAAAACCTAAAAGATTTTCGCAAAATTTTCAACATTTCTTCATAATCTCTCCATATTTTGAGGTCGAAAACCATAAAATAAATTACAAAAAAATCACTTTTCATGAATTTGAAAAAAAAAAGTTCGACATTATTTAAAGTCTTTGATGTGTTTTGTCTGAAGATTAGCCTGTGCCTTTAATATTATCCACTTGTTTCTTTTTCAAAAGAAAATAGATCCCACTTCCAATTAATCCACCTTCATTTCAACTCTTGTTCTTTTTAATGTGGCTTAGTTATCAATCTCCTTTTAGGGTGAATTGATTTTGTCTCTAATTTTGTTTTCAGAATGGATCCGTTCTCGGATGATGTTTTCTCTTCATTTCAATTTGAAGATTTGTGTGGTACAGAAAATCAAGGCACAATACTATTGGAAGATTTGTGTGGCACAGAAAATCAAGGCACAATACTATTGGAAACATAAAACATTCCTATTGTATTGGAAACATAAAACGCTCCTACCAATCCCTTAGGCATCGAGGGTTGAGAACCAGAGTTGGTGATGACAGTGGTAGAAAATGAAACACCATTGTTATTAACATTAAGCAACAAAAAGGACAAGTTTGAGTCCATTTTAAGGTCCTCTAATGGAGAGCTTCAGAAAAAATTTATCGGGAGTAGGAAAACTTCAGCTTGTAAATTTTCTGTGTTTTCAAATGATGCTTTCCTAAGATGAGATATTTTAAGTTGAGACAGAATTTAGAAGCCATTTGGAAGTGCACTAGGTAATGTACTGGAAAGTGAGAGTAGGGGTGAAAGAAGGTTAACTCTGTGTACAGACATGAGAGGGCAACCTGAAATGCATTGGGGCATGAAATATTACATGACATGCCTTTATACTTTATAGTGCACACTGTAAGGTTAAAGTATTTTGGGTTTAGGAGTTCCCTAATTACATATGTATGAATTCAGTGGTGTTTTTCAGTGTTTCTTTGAGTTCCTCAAAAAAAATTGAAGACTGTGCTACTGGAGGGAAGGCTTATTAGAGTAATATTTATTTAAATTCAGTTAGCTATATATATTTTTAACCAAAATTGAATCAGTAGTTCAATTTTTATAATCTTTCTTTAAGGTATAACATTTAATATTTATATATGAATAGTGAATTTATATATATATATGTAGAAAGACTCATTTGTAATTGTTCATTATTGTGCTCTTATTTGCAATTACTTCTAGACATTCCATGCCCTTATTTACAATTACTTCTGGCCATTTGCGTGTCAATATTCATTTCTCAGTGGCTTAGGATAGATATCATTCAATATTGAGTCATGCAATAGTAACCCCAACCTTCATTTCATATCAAAATCAAAATTTAGCTTTCATGTGTTTTATTTCTTCTAATTTATGAGTTAACAAACACATTGTCAAAAATGTCCCTATTCCATAGCATTTACACACATTCAATAAGAGAACATCAAGCAAAATCTTTAGAACACACTAGGATTTCTAAAAGGATTTATATTGACATTCAAAATTTTGTCATGTAAACCATTTGCATGTCTATATATGATATTATCAATATCATTTGTCTTTATTAATCTAGCCTACCAAAGAGGTTTTATCTAGGAGGATTCGCATACCAAGTCAACAAACTACTCAAATGTTGTCCGAAGATGTCACTTTAATAGATTTAACAATTTTATTTATCAACCACTAAAAAGGCCACATCGGATAAATTATTAGGTGCATCTTTTGACAAGGGTGTCTTACACATCACAAATCAATTTTATGTGTTAGATCAGGTTCATGCCTTTTGGAATTTGCTCTATGGTACTCAAGATTAAACCAAAAATATTTATAAGATATGCATCATTGTTCTTCATCAAATTTAGATTTAAGTACACCTAACCCTTTTTATAAGGAAATCAACCAACACAATAAAAAAATGTCAACTTCAATAGCATAAAAGTGACCTTTATGTCTTGAATTTGAAATTGATGCAAACTAATGAAATGTAGAACTATTCATGAAATATATGTTTGTAATCTTTAAAATATAAAATAAATGCATAGTTAATTTCATGTTGTCACTTCTTGATTGAGACCTTAGTTGCACAAACAAGATCATTTTTTCATAGATATGACAACTAACCTTCTGTTGAAGCTTAGATCATTTTTTCATAGATAGATCATTTTTACAGAAGGTTAGATCATTTTTTCATAGATAGGAGCTTCAACAAACTTACCTAGATAAGGATTTAAACACTCTTTAGTATATTACTAGTAAGGCAGTACAAGACCTAAAATCAACTACACCTAAGGAAAAAGTAGGTGGAAAACACAAGGAAGTTCATACAACTACTTTAGAACAAACCTTATACATAGAGAAAATAGGTAATAGTGTGTCTCATACCACAGATCAAGATGATACTCAAGGAAATTGCAACTTAGATTGAGACTCAATAAAGAATGTGGACCTTAGCTTGGAAGGTGATAGTAGGACCCAGGAAGGTAACTCAAGGGAAGGACTAAGAGAAGGAGATGTTAACATAGAAAATTCAATAGAACTTCTAGACATATATATCCCCTTAAATTTTGAGAATATAGAAAACAATAGAGAAAATTTAATAGGTAGTATAGTAAACATTAGTCAAGAGGAGGAATTGGAAGCAGTAGAAAGGTATTCCAGCCAATTAAACAATGAGGAGGAAGATAAAATTATTAAAATAGGATTGGCCATCACCTATAGTGGAAAGACCAAGCCAGATTGTGCAAAAGAACCTAAAACTAGGGGTAGGAAGTCTCTTAGTGAGCTGAGACAAAATGATGCCTGTGCTAAGTGTCAGGCCAAGATCACAACATTGTATGCAGGGAAGGGGGAAGTACCTTCCCATAAAGCCATGAAACTCATTACGTGGAATGTTAGGGTCATAAATGCCCCTAACAAGCAAAGCATCATAAAACGATGCTTAAAGACCTTTGAAGCAGAGTCTATCCTCATCCAGGAAATAAAGCTTAGTTTGATAAAGATAGAAAAATTTAAGAAGGAATTAAGGATATGGACACTTTTAGGGGAGGCTTCCCAAGGGCCATCGGCGGGTGTAGGGATTCTTTGGGATCAAAGGAAAGTAACATTTGATAAAGATGAGAGTTTGATATTATTGATAGGTGGAAGTTTTAAAAACTTAGCAAGTAATCTATCATTTGTTCTAATAAATATTTATGTCCCTACGAGACTAACAGAGAAACTTAGAGTTTGGGAGGAAATATGAAACTATATTAATAAAAATAGTAATCAACCAATTATCATAGGAGGAGATTTTAACGCTATTCTAAATCTGAAAGAGAAAAATGGGGGTTTAGGGAGATTCAACAACAATGGCACAGGTTAGGGGCTGGGTAGATAAATATGGAATACTTGATATCAAGACAACTAATGCATCCTTTACATGGACTAATAGAAGGCTAGGCTTTAGTAATATAACAGAAACAAATAGATAGGTTATTTTCCATTAGTAATCTAGGAACATTCAATTTTAATATGGATTCAACCATTATACCTACTTCAGGCTCAGACCATTTCCCAGTTTCACTTCCGATCTCTGACTTGGGTAAACCCTGCAGGAGCCCTTTTAGATTTGAAAACATGTGGTATTTGGACAAGAAGGTGTTAGATATGATTAAACAGTGGTGGAATGAATTAATTTTTAAGGGTTCCAAGGCATACAGTTTCACATCAAAACTTAAAAAATATCAAATTAAAGCTTAAATAATGAAATAAGTCAGTATTTGGAAATATTCACGAAACCAAAATAAATATTGAGGAAGAACTTAGGTTAGTAAATGAGACGGTTATGAAAGAGGGAATGGGCCAAGATAGATATCTCAGAGAGAAGGATTTACTCCATAAATATGGAGATATTCTAGCAAAGGAAGGCGTGTTTTGGAAACATAAATCTAGGGAGACATGACTAGTGGAAGGGGATAGGAACACTAAATTATTTTAGAATAGTACGAAAGCTAGACGAATGGTAAATAATATCAAAATAATACAAAATTCTGAAGGTGCAAGGATTGAGGAACCTAAATTAATAGAAAAAGAAGTGGTTCAATATTTTGAGAATCTCTTAAATAATAAGGAAGGGTCCAAAAAGACTAATTCTAGTAATATTAGTGAATTTATCCCTAGATTACAAAGTAAGGAACATAACCAACGCCTTAATGCTAAATTTAAAAAAGAATAAATAGAGGTAGCCCTAAATTAGATGCACCCTGACAAAGCCCCTGGGCTAGATGGCTTCCCAACCTTATTCTATCTGAAATGTTGGTCGTTTATTGGGGAGGAAGTTGTGGGAGCTTTGGAAGGTATGAGAAACTCAAGTACTATCCTCACATAAATAAATAACACCTTAACTCTCATTCCTAAGAAGGAAGAAGTGAGAAACATGGAAGACTTAAGGCCAATATCCTTATGATATACCCTATACAAACTATTTACTAAGACCTTAGCAAACAAAATCAAATCAATTCTTTCAATCATTATAGTTGAGGAACAAACTAGTTTTGTGCCTGGTAGATCCATTTTAGATGGAGTTATTATAGCCGAAGAAGCGCTGCATACTGTCGAGCATAATAAAGTAGTTCATATATATATTTTTAACCAAAATTGAATCAGTAGTTCAATTTTTATAATCTTTCTTTAAGGTATAACATTTAATATTTATATATGAATAGTGAATTTCTATATATATATATATGTAGAAAGACTCATTTGTAATTGTTCATTATTGTGCTCTTATTTGCAATTACTTCTAGACATTCCATGCCCTTATTTACAGTTACTTCTGGACATTTGTGTGTCAATATTCATTTCTCAATGGCTTAGGATAGATATCATTCAATCTTGAGTCATGCAATAGTAACCCCAACCTTCATTTCATGTCAAAATCAAAATTTAGCTTTCATGTGTTTTCTTTCTACTAATTTATGAGCTAACAAACAGATTGTCAAAAATGTCCCTATTCCATAGCATTTACACACATTCAATAAGAGAACATCAAGCAAAATCTTTAGAACACACTAGGATTTCTAAAAGGATTTATATTGACATTCAAAGTTTTGTCATGTAAACCATTTGCATGTCTATATATGATATTATCAATATCATTCGTCTTTATTAATCTAGCCTGCCAAAGGGGTTTTATCTAGGAGGATTCACATACCAAGTCAACAAACTACTCAAATGTTGTCCTAAGATGTCACTTTAATAGATTTAACAATTTTATTTATCAACCACTTAAAAGGCCACATCGGATAAATTATTAGGTGCATCTTTTGACAAGGGTATCTTACACATCACAAATCAATTTTATGTGTTAGATCAAGTTCATGCCTCTTGGAATTTCCTCTATGGTACTCAAGATTAAACCAAAAATATTTATAAGATATGCATCATTCTTCTTCATCAAATTTAGATTTAAGTACACCTAACCCTTTTTATACGGGAATCAACCAACACAATAAAAAAATGTCAACTTCGATTGCATAAAAGTGACCTTTATGTTTTGAATTTGAAATTGATGCAAACTAATGAAATGTAGAACTATTCATGAAATTTATGTTTGTAATCTTTAAAATATAAAATAAATGCATAGTTAATTTCATGTTGTCACTTCTTGATTGAGACCTTAGTTGCACAAACAAGATCATTTTTTCATAGATATGACAACTAACCTTCTGTATTGCACAAATGCATACAAAATAAAACCAATTTTTTCTCTAATTGACCTTCTACACCACTTCAATGTACCCATTGCACACAAAGGTATGATTGCTAGTAAATAAGTTTTTACATATTTTACCACAAATTTGAATGGCCTTGTATAGTACAAGTTTATATCACTCACGAGAGCTTCTTGTCTCAATTTTGTCCTCATGTTCTCTTACTTTCAACATTTTGTCTTTTGTCTCACTATTATACTTTTCTTAGCATTTCTATGATTAAACATAATATGTACAAGTTTATTTTCATGATTTTAACTTTATTTAAAAAGGTGACATATTTTATATATTCAAACACTTGTATTTACGTTGAAAGCAATCTCACAAACTTGTTTATGTTGGATTGCTATTAAACATAGAATAATTAACATAATTTACAATAGATTTTAAAAGGAGCAAAAAAATTAGAGTTTTGAGTTTAATGGTTGATGCTCAACAACATGAATTCATTTCTTAGTTGCACAAGATTAGTATGTGATTGTCCAAATTTTTATTTATATATTTTATTTATTATATATGATAATATAATAATTATTATAAGTTTAAAAAATAAGTTCTAAATAAAAGAAATCTGAAATGCAAATTAGCATTATACTAAAACTACTTTCAAATTGTGTAATTTAAAATTAAAACTATGCAAAACAAAAACATTTCTAACCTGTCAAAGGGGGAAAAATTAAATTTGGCTAAATGGAGTTCATGTTGAAGTGTTGTATTTTATACTTTTGAATTTTTTGGTTTCTTGTCTTTTTAAAGTTGGCTTGCGGCATAACTTTTCTTTGTGTGGATTAATATTTTTCATGGGATTTCAATTGTTGAGCATTGGTTGCAAAGGGGAATTGATATGTTCAATAGGGTTTGTTGCAAAGATGTCTGCAATTTCTTTGTGTCTGGGGAGAATTTTGTTCATTTTGAAATTATGCATTTTGTTCTAAGGGGAAATTTTGTTAAGAGAAAAAATAAGCTGCTTATTTATGAGGAGAATTATGTAAATTGCAAACTACTAGCTTTATCTTTAGGGAGAATTGCATTGAATGATGAATCGTCCACCATTAAATTGGGTAAAAATAATTGGGGAGAATAGTGTCTCACTATTTGGGACATGGCAAGGGGGAAGGAACCTCTTCTTTCTCTTAGGCCTATTGGGATTGCTCCTAGAACTATTTTCCAAGGATCAAAAATTTTGGGCCTCGAAAATAGGGGCTAGGGAATGAAGTCTTGGATAAGGAGTAGGCACAAGTGTGGTTTTTGAACATCTGGATGCTGATAAATTCGCCATAGTTAAGAGATTGAAAACCCTTTCAAATAGTTCCACAAATTTTTGGCCTTTTCAATTGCAAGGAGCCTAAAAAATCAAAATCAAACTGTCTCAAACTTTCACGCGTATTCTTTCCCGATAATTTTTATTTGCCACCTATTACATATATTTGGTTTAATAGACAAATTTTGATTATATTACCACCATTTAACAGATGTTTGTTTTGTAATGGCACTTGTTGGAAACACATAAACACATCCACTTACCTCTAAGTAGTTGTTCATGGGATTGTTTATACAATTTAAATTCAAAACATTCTCCTTTTTTGGTAGCACTTTATTATGAGGGACTCTTGGAAACTGCTATGATAATCTAGAAGCTACCAACATAAGTTTCTTCCTTTCTAAACTACTATTCTGGTCAGACTACTGAGTGGGTTTCTTCCTTTTTAAACTACTATTGTGGTCAGACAAAGAAAATATCTTTAAACACAAATCTTCCATTTACTAACCTAAGTTCTTCCACAAAGAACATATCTCTAAACACAAATCTTGCAATCATCCCACTCAAAGATGAATCCCAAGTAGAGAAGGAAGTGAAGATTATTACCAACTATATAGGGGAATCACTGGTGGATGAGCTAATGGACCTTTTTTAGATGAAATTTGTGACAAGGAGGAACTCGAGCGGCAGAAAAAACTTCTAGAGGCAGATAATCATACTTTTCTCTCAGAGGTGGTGTTACTTAGGGGAAACTCAGACGAAATGGAATCTTAGACTCTTGAAACCCCAAGAATACCCCTTACTTAGGATAGTAGAAGTTTTCCAGATTATGACAAAGTACACAAGATAAAAGAAGGAGAGTCATCGTCTAAATTAAGAGTGAAGGTTGGGGAGGCTGCTAATGTTAAGAATGGGTCAAGGCCTCAACTAGAGGTAAGGGAGGTGTTAGAACCACAAAAAACTTGCTTGAGCAGGGATGTAGATTTACATCAGATTAACATCAATAGAACAAATCTAATAGCCCCTCAGGAAGAAGTGACATAAGAAAGCAATCCTAGAATTAAACAGATTAATAGTAAGGATTCTACTAGAAATGATCTCTCGAGTAATAAGGTATACAATCAAAATGAGTCAAGATCTCAAATAAAGGAAGGTGCTCTATTAGAGCTTCAACGGACTTACCTAGATAAGGATTTAAACACTCTTCAGTATATTACTAGTAAGGTAGTACAAGACCTAAAATCAACTACACCTAAGGAAAAAGTAGGTCGAAAACACAAGGAAGTTCATACAACTACTTTAGAACAAACCTTATACATAGAGAAAATAGGTAATAGTGTGAATCATACCACAGATCAAGATGATACTCAAGGAAATTGCAACTTAGATTGAGACTCAATAAAGAATGTGGACCTTAGCTTGGAAGGTGATAGTAGGACCCAGGAAGGTAACTCAAGGGAAGGACTAAGAGAAGGAGATGTTAACATAGAAAATTCAATAGAACTTCTAGACATATATATCCCCTTAAATTTTGAGAATATAGAAAACAATAGAGAAAATTTAATAGGTAGTATAGTAAACATTAGTCAAGAGGAGGAATTGGAAGCAGTAGAAAGGTATTCCAGCCAATTAAACAATGAGGAGGAAGATAAAATTATTAAAATAGGATTGGCCATCACCTATAGTGGAAAGACCAAGCCAGATTGTGCAAAAGAACCTAAAACTAGGGGTAGGAAGTCTCTTAGTGAGCTGAGACAAAATGATGCCTGTGCTAAGTGTCAGGCCAAGATCACAACATTGTATGCAGGGAAGGGGGAAGTACCTTCCCATAAAGCCATGAAACTCATTACGTGGAATGTTAGGGTCATAAATGCCCCTAACAAGCAAAGCATCATAAAACGATGCTTAAAGACCTTTGAAGCAGAGTCTATCCTCATCCAGGAAATAAAGCTTAGTTTGATAAAGATAGAAAAATTTAAGAAGGAATTAAGGATATGGACACTTTTAGGGGAGGCTTCCCAAGGGCCATCGGCGGGTGTAGGGATTCTTTGGGATCAAAGGAAAGTAACATTTGATAAAGATGAGAGTTTGATATTATTGATAGGTGGAAGTTTTAAAAACTTAGCAAGTAATCTATCATTTGTTCTAATAAATATTTATGTCCCTACGAGACTAACAGAGAAACTTAGAGTTTGGGAGGAAATATGAAACTATATTAATAAAAATAGTAATCAACCAATTATCATAGGAGGAGATTTTAACGCTATTCTAAATCTGAAAGAGAAAAATGGGGGTTTAGGGAGATTCAACAACAATGGCACAGGTTAGGGGCTGGGTAGATAAATATGGAATACTTGATATCAAGACAACTAATGCATCCTTTACATGGACTAATAGAAGGCTAGGCTTTAGTAATATAACAGAAACAAATAGATAGGTTATTTTCCATTAGTAATCTAGGAACATTCAATTTTAATATGGATTCAACCATTATACCTACTTCAGGCTCAGACCATTTCCCAGTTTCACTTCCGATCTCTGACTTGGGTAAACCCTGCAGGAGCCCTTTTAGATTTGAAAACATGTGGTATTTGGACAAGAAGGTGTTAGATATGATTAAACAGTGGTGGAATGAATTAATTTTTAAGGGTTCCAAGGCATACAGTTTCACATCAAAACTTAAAAAATATCAAATTAAAGCTTAAATAATGAAATAAGTCAGTATTTGGAAATATTCACGAAACCAAAATAAATATTGAGGAAGAACTTAGGTTAGTAAATGAGACGGTTATGAAAGAGGGAATGGGCCAAGATAGATATCTCAGAGAGAAGGATTTACTCCATAAATATGGAGATATTCTAGCAAAGGAAGGCGTGTTTTGGAAACATAAATCTAGGGAGACATGACTAGTGGAAGGGGATAGGAACACTAAATTATTTTAGAATAGTACGAAAGCTAGACGAATGGTAAATAATATCAAAATAATACAAAATTCTGAAGGTGCAAGGATTGAGGAACCTAAATTAATAGAAAAAGAAGTGGTTCAATATTTTGAGAATCTCTTAAATAATAAGGAAGGGTCCAAAAAGACTAATTCTAGTAATATTAGTGAATTTATCCCTAGATTACAAAGTAAGGAACATAACCAACGCCTTAATGCTAAATTTAAAAAAGAATAAATAGAGGTAGCCCTAAATTAGATGCACCCTGACAAAGCCCCTGGGCTAGATGGCTTCCCAACCTTATTCTATCTGAAATGTTGGTCGTTTATTGGGGAGGAAGTTGTGGGAGCTTTGGAAGGTATGAGAAACTCAAGTACTATCCTCACATAAATAAATAACACCTTAACTCTCATTCCTAAGAAGGAAGAAGTGAGAAACATGGAAGACTTAAGGCCAATATCCTTATGATTTACCCTATACAAACTATTTACTAAGACCTTAGAAAACAAAATCAAATCAATTATTTCAATCATTATAGTTGAGGAACAAACTGGTTTTGTGTCTGGTAGATCCATTTTAGATGGAGTTATTATAGCCGAAGAAGCGCTGCATACTGTCGAGCATAATAAAGAGGCAAGTATGATGATAAAATTAGACATAAGAAAAGCATATGACAGTAGATTGGAGATTTATTTGTAAATTCCTAGAAGCTTTTGGCTTCTCCAAACATATGATTAATCTCATCTTTGAGTTTATATCTACACCTAGGTTTTCTATAATAATTAACGACAACCCTGAAGGTTTTTTTGAGATTTTTCAAGGAATAAGATAAGGGCCTTCCTATTCATCATAATGGAAGAAGCGCTAAGTTGATCCATAACTAAGGCAAGGGAGAGGGGTCTACTCGGAGGTATCAATATAACTAGCCAATTAGAACCTACCACCCATCACCAATTTGTAGATGACTCAATGCTCTATGGGAAAGTTGAAAAGGAGGAGGCATGGAGATTAAAATAAATCCTAGATAGGTATTTTTAAGCTTTAGGTCAACTAATAAATAAGAACAAATCATAAATTTTCTTCTTTAACACTTCTATTGGTTTAGAAGAAGATATTCTTAGAATCTTGGAATTTAAGAAAGGATCATTCCCAACCAAGTATTTAGGAATTCCTTTGGATATAGGTCATCAGGATTATACTCTTTGGGGGAACATTTTGGAGAAGTTAGGAAAAAAATTGAACCATGGAAAGGTGACTGGTTGTCCTCTACAAGTAGGGTAACAATGCTTAAATCGGTTATTTTAGAGATACCTATTTTCCAAATGTCTTGTATGCAGCTACCTATTGGTATTCAACAAAAAATGATCCAAAAATTTAGGACCTTCTTCTGGAAAGGGGCAGGAGATAGCCAAGGAAGATGGTGGCATAAGCATAAAAGACTAAAAAATTATAACATAGCCCTGGGAGCAAAATTAGTATGGAAAGTCATTAGACAACCTGAACTTAAATGGGTGAAGATATTTAGATGCAAATATTTAGATGCAAATGACCCACTCAACATAGTTAGACATGGTAATCCACCAAAGGGATCTCGTATTTGGAACTTTATGAGAAATTGCATAGCTATAAATAGGGATAATGCCTCTTGGAATATAGGAAGAGGAGAGTCAACACTCTTCTGGGAGGACTCTTGGGGAGGATATCCAGCACTATCTAGTATTCTGAACGATGAGGTTAGTATGGAAAGATGGAAGACACAACAAGGAAAGTATGCTAAGGACTATATTAAATACCCATTCGATAACCCAGTGTTAGGATGGGAATGGAACATTATTAAACCAGTTGGAATATCATAGGCTTTTTATAATCAAATTTGTAAAGTACCGAAGGACAAAACCTTAGTACCTAGAGATAAGGAAGATAAGGCAATATGGTATCCTTCTAAGGCTGGGGAATACAATACTAAAGAGGGGTATAAATGCCTCTATAAGTCCAAAGGTCTATCGGGAACTAACTTCCCCATAGATCTATGTTGGAATAAACTATGCCTTCCTAAAGCAGGAATGTTCACCTATATGATCCTGCAAGGGAAGATCCTTATGGTCAAGTACTTAAAAATAATAGGTATACATCGGCCCTCTAGGTGTGTTCTTTGTAAATCAGGTGAGGAAAGTGTGAACCATCTTTTGTACAGATGTGATTTTGCGGAAAAGTGTTGGTTATGGTTAGTCAAAAGATTGAATTGGAGCTTTGCCTTCCCTTCAGACCTTTTGGCTCACCTTAATAACTAGCCTAGACCAAACCATAAGGACTTATGTAGTAGCATTTGGACCATTTCCCCCTCCCTACTGATATGGGAGATTTGGAAGGAAATAAATAGCAGAATATTTAAAGATTCAACAATAGAACTGAACCAATTCCTTAATAAAATGGAGGTAGCAATTATCGAAGTAGTTAATAATAGAAAATTCTTAGGAAATAACACTAATGTGTTCTCTAAACAGGATGATAAGACACATAATAGATGGGTAGGATTAAATATCTCCCCCCCCCCGATTAATCACAACCCCAAATCTAACAAAGATCAACTTAGGAATGAATGCAAATGGGAAAAACATGGCCCAAGATGATATAAAATTAATTTTTATGGATCATCTATGGGTAACCTAGGTATTGTAGGAATAGGAGCATATTTGCATAACAATCAGGGGGACATGGTGGCCAGTCTAGCAGAATCGGTAGGCTTTAAAACTAATAATGTAGCGGAGTTTATGGATCTTATTGAAGGATTAAAATTATACAAAACGCTTGGGGTTAAGGTTGTAGAAATAGAAGGAGACTCTACCTAGGTAATTAATACCATTAGGAAAGGATAAACCCCAAAATGGCACCTCAATTGTTATGTTCAACAAGTAACCGGGTTACTTAACTTTATTGAACACCTTACTTTGAATCACATCTATAGAGAAGGTAATAAGGTGGCAGACAACCTAGCTAACTTAGGGGCAGATAAGGCTAGAAGTGGTATAGGATGAATCTGACTTGGGAATAATGATCATGGGTACATTAGCTTTTATCTAGTGTTAGTATAAAATAGTTAACGTAGGACATTACTTTAATATAGTATATGAGGCGTCTAAGGAAACAATTAACTTATTTGAGGAGTCGGTAATAAGGAGAGGAATACTAATAGGCGTATGATTAGTATTCAATAGAAACCAAGAGTCTATAAGAAGTTTTAAGTAATGGACAAGGTTTTAGGTACTTGTGGTATGCTCCTTGATAAAACAACTGAGTGATATTAGATATGGCGACACCCATTAAGCTCAGATGCCTAAAGCAACAGATGACCTTTGAAGGGGCAGTTACAGTGAAAAGACAGAAGAAAACAATGTTGTTCACCTATGAAATAGTAATAAGATATGTCTTTAAAATTCTTGGTGATGAGTTTATTAGAAATGATAGTAGGCATCGGGTGAACACGGATATTCCTGCAATGTTCATTCCCTCAACTGCATAGGTGCAGACAAACTTATAAGCAATCGGTAAACTGTGCTTAAGAGTCTTCAAGAGGAAATACCTCAAGGGTTTGGACAAGGTGATAGGTAGTATTAGAGAAGACCTCATTGTTCCCAAATCAAAACACTATATGAGATCGATAATTGACAATAGACGAATCCCCACCTTCCCCATCTTGATTGTGGAAGATATGCAAAGTTACATTGAAGAATCTCAATATATTGGGAGAAATTTGGATTTCCTCATGCCATTTCTTCACATACGATCCCCCCTTCATAAAACTGGTTGGATAACTATCTCCTAGAAGACGAGATAGGGATGGTGATGGATTGGGATGAAAAGCAGGATCAAACATGACCTATGTGTGGAAAATGTATTACGAATTTGAACTGTTTACGAATAAATGTAATAATTAAGGAAGATTCTCTTGAATGAAATATATGATAATCTTCCCTATAATGTTTTTCTTGTCTCAATAAAGTTATAAATAGGATAAAAGATTTATATAACTACTATATAGAAGTAGTAGTATAAATACCAAATAGACAGTAGTTGCTTTAGCGAACTCTTACAGAAGATAGAAAGTTGTGATCTAGTGTAAAGAGGGATTTATAGAATTTAATTAATAAGTCATTGCATAAATCACTAAGCACAGATTGTATCTTAATCAATCAGAACATAGATTGTAGGTGGTCATGTGGAAATCAAGCTTAAACTATATAGATACATTAAAACCACAATCGTCTATTCATCCTAAAATTGGATGGGGAGTAATTCAGCTACTTAGATCTTAGAAGTACTTATACAACATATATAGATATATATCGTTATATAAGTATAAGTATAAATACATATAAATAAAACATGCTCAATGATACATGCATATCCATATATATATATATATATATATATATATATATATAGATACGTGCTATCTATATACATATTGTAGATATGCTAGATAAAATATATGTATTTATTCATATGCAGATACAGAAGGATATATTTGTATATATGTTTATAGGTACTTGAACCCCTTGGTGCAAGCAATGAAGAAGAGATAGTATAAACAAATGAAGAGCAAATCAAAACATTTAGATACAAATATGCTTAGATACACACACACACACACACACACACACTTAAGGATGTATAAAATATAAAATTCACAATATAAATTTCATTTAGGAAACGCTTGGAAAGTTCACACATTAAAAGGAATAAGGACACAAATCAGTTTTGCCTTACACAATCATCCATACCAAACTATTACTAAAAGGAGACTTCAATGTCAGGAAATCTTGTGCAAGGATCCTCTTGAAAAGAGGATTTTATTAAGATGTCCTGTGATTGACAACTAAAACTCGTAAGTTAGGTAGGCACGTGTTGCTTGTTAAACCATAAAACTTAGCCATAAGCATCAATCATAAATTTTTAACTTTACAACCTGGCTAATTAATGTCTCCCACGAGAAAAAAATGCAACTTTCCCTATTTTAAATGCTTCAGATTCTGAATCGTCTATTTAAGGGAAGGCTATGAGCTCACTTTCTGTGAAAGCCTTAGGTAATTCAGAACTAGTCTATATTTAAGGTAAGCTGCTTCAATTCTAATTTAATAGTTTAGACTTTATCTTTAGATGATAATTATTTTTCTTTCATACTCACTACAGACAATGTATACCAACGTTCAAACTCTCCATACCTTTGGCAAAAGGGATATGTTGTTTCCTAGGAGCATCAAACCAGAGCGATGGAGTAGAATCCTAAAACCATCGAACGACATGACCAGAAGGGCAATAGAATTGGCCTTGGGGGATTCACATTTCAATTATAGTTTCACTCTTTGCACCATGGGGAAATCGTTGGAATATTCATTTCTTGTCTCCTTAAGGCTGGGACTAATAAAGCCAACACAATATCTCTCTGTAGGAATATTTTCATTGATAAAATCCTAAGGGGGATAGAAGAAGCGGTATATAGTATTAACTTTAGGCAACATATCCCTTACCCAGAAGATTACATGAGGGCTGAGATAGGAAGTTTGGAGCATAATAATAGTATCACATGAAGCTCGTGTCTAGTGCTTAAAGATATAGATACCTTTGAAATTTACTTGGAGGAAATCAATCAAAACCTACACTTCCTTCTTCGTTGGACTCGGATCATCCCCTCCATTGACACATAACGGATGGCCCAGTACTTTGTAGCTGAAGGTTTCTTGGTCCCCCCATCATTTAAACAAGTGGACCTGGAAAATATACCTGGGCTATGCCTCCTATCTTCATTAAGAAAGGATGGCTCGTAGAAGCATGCATGGAATTTTGGGTTTGAAGAAGGGGAGTATGAGGAGGAAATTTCGGTCCTCAAAAAAATGAAAGAGGAGTCATACTGATTAAAAGGGCTAGGGAAATAATCTATATATGTATATGTGAAATATTTTGAATAGTAGATGATATCAAGGAGACTGAATATTAAGAGTAATATTTCTATCATTAATAGAATGGCCCAGGTGAAGGCTAAGATTAACTCTCCCCCTATATATAGGGTATACATGGGATCTTTAGGTACTGTCTTTTCAGTTTGACAGGAAAGTGTGGAGGTGCTAATTATGCCTCTATTTACGGTATGCCCTATACGGTGATAATAGTTGTAGTTGCTTAATTTGGATATCTGCAAGATAACTATTTTTAGCACTATGAAATCAACTTGAAATAGTGATACTCACTTTATACTTTGAAAGGACGGACTAGCATAAGAATCTCATGCATTTCTGGTATTAACGATGCTAGTTTATATGGTACATTACAGTTTCTTTATGTAGCATTGTTGAACTGAATTCTTATGATATAATCCAGCCCTAAAGGATCATAGCATTATCTTGTTGCTATAGTTATAACCTGGAGATTTCTTATCTTGAATCTAATACATATTAATTTATGGGTTGACTTCATGTTAAGAACCCCCTGATCCATTCCTCTATGTTAATCAATTGTATGATTCTTTACTCACAGAGAAAAAAGTAGAATGTGTGAAATAGTATTGTAACCACCTGAATTCGGTCTGTCGCAACTATGGACCCTATTTTCCCTAAGTGTGATCATACCCTCGATTTATGTCCAAACGACCCTGTTACTGCTTGGCATAATTCTTTTAATCACTTTAATGTCCTAGGTGATTTTTATCACTGATTTATATTATCTATTATAGCCATACAATTCAAATCAATTTCGACCAATCAGATCAAATCAAAATCAAACATGGCTATAGTATTTAATTATAAAGGAATTAAATAAATCCCTAAATCAAGTACCCACTTGCAATCAACCCATTC
>MU226080.1:469815-488799 GCA_018584345.1 Thuja plicata
ATGAACACATCAAAAGGGGAGCTTAGATTTGGTTTGAGGAGGTTTGCACTTCCTTGTTTCCTTATTGTTTAAGTTTTTCTTTTTCGGTTCAATCATGTATGTAGCTTAGATTCTTAGTTATTGAATGTTTTATTTATTATTGTGTTTCTTTATAACTAATTTTAATAGCTCACATTCTGGCACTCCCGGTGGGACCCACTTCACGGGTTCATTTTCATTGTTTTGCTTGAAAACTAACCCTCCAAGCTAATGTGTTTTTGTTGTTTGAGTATGTTTTGCAAGATCTTATTTTCTTTTGCAGGTTAAAAAAGGAAAGAAGACTATATTCCTTCTATCTTCTTTCTACTTTCTCTCTACTATGCTTCCACGAATATCATTGATACACAAACAAGAAGATTATATTCCTTCTATCTTCATTTTGCTTTCTCTCTATTACCCATTTGTTGAAATATGGTCTATATCATTGTGACCGTTATTTGTAAAAACATGGGGGAAGGCACTGTAAACCTACAATAATGCACTCTTACTAACTTTTTTTGTTTTTTACAGGTCTACGGGTTAGCCATCTAGTTTGGTAAGAAAGCACATAATAGTTTAATTAAAAAAATTCCCATTTCACTTTTTGGTGTTTAAAAAGGACAGTGTATGTACTCACATCATTTCACACTTAGTTTTGGGTTTCAAAGTCAACAAAAGTCAAAGTCAACAAAAGCCAAAGTCAACAAAAGTCAAAGTCAACAAAAGTCAAAAAATCAACAAAAGTCAATATTTCTTTTTTTGGGCTTAAAACAAACATGCACAAATCTTGAATGTCTTAAGCAATTTGAACACATAACTTTTGAATGCATTAACAAAATTGACATCTTGTTTCAAAGTTTTTCAGATTTGGATTCCTAAAAGTTGAACAAGTGACGAAATCAATCTTGAATGACTTAAGTGACAATTGAACTCTTAATCCAAAAATCAAATCTTGAGTGCCTAAAGTTTAAACATTCTATCTTTCAGTTTTTCAAGTCACACAAGCAATCAAACACTTCAAACTTTGGGTTTAAAATTGAACACTTAATCACACTCAATCTTGAATGCACAAGCAAATAACCACTTTGTTTCATTTTTTTTTTTAAAACACGCAAGCAATCGAACACTTTCAAAATTGGGGCTTAAAACTGAACAACTCAAACAAATCAAATCTTGAATGCTTTTAAAGCAATTGAACAAGGCAAAATCACATTTCAGCTTGGAGCACTTAAAATCAACCACTTGCAAGTTTACTTTTGCATACAAATCAAACATTGCCTAACTTATCAGATAATCAATCAAGTGTTTGACGTCTTTGGTGCGCTTGCACAAAATCCTTTTTTATAACGCAACCTCACTTCACGCACTATCCTCTCCCATTGGCTCTCGTGGTCATTGGTGTAAGAGAAAGGTGATTGTGACCGTTTGAACTTTTTCGCAAATCTACTCTTGAAAAATCTTCAGATCTGCTTAGAGGGGCATGTCTAGAAGATGCACGAGTCCTTCTGGAGAACGACCCCAAATCGGTAAATCCTTTGGCCGGTATATAAATAAGGCACTAATGAAAAGAGCATATATATCCTTTCAAGCTCGGGCGAGTCGTGTTCAATGGTAGTCTGGGCTGGGTTAACTCCCCAGCATATCGACATGATTGAACTAGGTTCTTAAGTGAGTCACGCCATACAAACTGATTGCGGGGACACCACGAAAATACTATCAACTAATCAATCTAGCAACCTACCTGATCCATCCCCGAAAGCTTGATAACTGGCTAGGCAAGGAAGATAGTGTTGGAGATTTGCTTATGTGCAAATAATTGATTGTATGTTTGTCATTGATGACAACATATAATATACAACAATGTTCCATATGCAATTATCAGTATAGATGTTCTGGAGCTATGTGTGTTCATTTCCATGGTGTATACATGTTCTAGATGCTATGTGCATTCACACCAAGTCAGATATGAAGTTTCAGTTGAGTTATGTTAATTAGTTATGACAGTTACAAAGATTGAAGACTATCTGTGAAGAGCCGACGTAATTACATTATTTCTTGAGTTGCGCCTATCTTTGGGATATGTGTGTTTTTATTCATATTTAGTTATGAGTTAAATATAATTATCTAAAGGCGCCAAACATGTTCTATCAAAATCGTGAAGTTAGAGTTAATTTGGTGGAGCCAACTTTGTGAAGCATTGCATCTATTCAGTCTGAGTTGCGTGTTCCTAATCAGGTTGCGTGGTTGATGTAGCCGACTAAAGAAGTATTGAAGGGAATCCTAGAGCTGACGAAGATCACATCCTTTGGATAAGATACTTATAGTAGTTCATTTGATGAACGTCAAGTGTGAATGAGAAGAAGAAAGACAAAACAAGTGCAGGACAAAATGTCTGTTGTTTTGGGACAGTAGAGACATTTCATTCATCAAGAAAAGATCTATTTGAAGAAGAAGTGGAAGTATACAACACACTGGAACTGATCAAGACAACAAATCTACTCTAATAGTTCATTTATCAGATATAGTGTATATTTTTTCTACTGAAGGTTGTAGCCTTCATCATTTTAGCAGTGAGCTTTTGGACAGTGAGTCCTCACCCCTAACAGGGTTACTTGTAAAAGACTCCTAATAGGGTTTGACCTTTAACCATGTCTCTGTAATTATTGCATTATAAATAACAACTCCTAACAGGGTTGCAAGATCTCTTAACAGGGATAATTATACTGAAGTATAGTTCTTTGTGGGTGCTAGTTCCCACTAGGGTTTTTACCTATTTGGTTTCCTCGTAACCAAAATTGTTGTGTTCTCTATTGTGTTATCTGAATGTGCATTTATTTTATGTTAATTATATCTAAAAAAAGAAAAGAATTGAAGTAGCTGATAACTGATTCACCCCCCCCCCCCCATCTCANTCCCCCCCCCCCCCCCATCTCAGTTATCCTTTGGGACTATTCTAACAATTGGTATCAGAGCCAAGTGCCTTGGAGAGAAAGCCTAACAGCTTAAGGTAGATCAGATGGCATACTTTAGGAAAGAGAGTCCTGAGTTTGATAGAGAAAACTATCTTGATTGGATGAACAAAATGATAACACATCTTTAGTGTGTTGGATTTGAGATCTATGAGATTGCCACTCAAGAAATTGAAGTTCCCACCTTGAAAGACCTTGCAGAAGATGACTCTACAGTCAAACAAAAGGAAGTATTCACTAATAATGCAATCGCCAAAGAAGCCCTAATCAGTGCCCTATCTGACTGTGAATTTTATGAGATCAAGAAGACAGATAAAGCATACTCTATTTGGAAATACTTAGAAGATATGTTTGAAGGAGACATTCAAGCAAATAATGCACACAGAAAGACATGGAAGAAAAGGTACAACAACTTAGAAAGACTACCTGAAGAAAACATCAGAGCCTACAATCAAAGAATTAATGAAGTAGTTTCGGGTATCAGGAACAATGGTGGAGAAATTTCAGAGGAAGATATAATGGACAAACTAATGACCACACTAATAGCATACTATGAGAGCAAGATCAATAGCTTAGATGAGACTATGCAATTTTCAAAAGACTTCAAGAGAGAGACTTTGATCAGCAAAATATCTACATTTGAGATATCAAGATTAAAGACTGAACCCAAAAGTGAGACAACTTTCAAAGCCTCAGTCCACAGCAAGAAATCCACAAGCAGCTCTAATAATAATGAAGAAGTGGATACAGACTAGAAGAAATCATTGCCATGATTTCCAAGAAAGAAAGGAAAGGTAAAGGGAAATATGAAGGACAACTATCATTCAAATTTTTTTCATGCAACAAAGTTGGTCACTTTGCATCCAAGTGTTCTACAAGAGTCAAGAAGTTCATATCAGATTACAAGCCCAAGTACACTAAGGAATGTTATCATGCTGAAGACGGTGTAACTAATGATGACTCAGGAGAAGATAAAATTGGTTTTATTTCCATTAAAGACATTGAAAAGATGCTTGAAGAAATGGACAAAGAAGATGAAGAAAAAGAATAAGAGTTAGCATTAGTTTCAAAAGCTGACATCAGAACTGACTGGATCATTGACAGAGGATGTTCACACCACATGACAGGAGACAAAGATAGATTTTTACATTTGGACAAATACAAAGGTGGCATGGTTATATTTGGAGATAACACTCCCCAACCTATCATAGGCAGAGGTTCTATCACCTTAGATGGAAAGAACAAGACATATGATGTTCTTTATGTTGATGGTTTACATCATAACTTACTAAGTGTTGGACAGTTGCTTGATAAAGGATATCAGTTGGAATTCAAAAACAATCAGTGCATCATTAACAACAAAGAAGGAGACATGATTACATCAGGCTCAAAAACCAAAGGTAATGTTTTTTAGCTCAATTTAGAAGTAAGTTGTTTTGTTGCAAAAGTAGATGACAGTTGGCTATTGCACAAGAGACTTTGTCATATCAACTTTGACAACATAGTCAAGATAAGTAATGTAAAGGCAATAAGAGACATTCCAAATATTGCAAGACCAGTTGACACCATGTGCAGGGAATGTGTGATGGGGAAGAATGTGAGGACCTCATTCAGGAGAAAACACGACTCTGCAGAAGACAAATTAGATTTGATACATACAGACCTATGTGGACCTACTTAAACAAGAACTTACTACGGAGAAAGGTATTTCATTTTTTTTGTTGATGATTTCTCAAGGATGATGTGGGTTGCGTTCTTAAAAGACAAATCTGAAGCTTTTGAGAAGTTCAAAGTGTTCAAAGCTAAAGTTGAGAATGAATTTGGACTAAAGATAAAATGTCTAAGATCTGATAGAGGAGGAGAATTCACCTTTGACCAGTTTTATGATTACTATGAAGAACATGGAATCAAGAGACAGTTAAGTGCACCTAGAACCCCTTAGCAGAATGGGATTGCAAAAAGAAGGAACATAATAATACTTGACATAGTGCACACTATCATGATTGAAGGAAAGGTTGCTCATACTTATTGGAGAGCTCATACTTATTGGAGAGATGCGGTCAATACAGCAGTCTATACTATCAATAGAATACAATTAAGACCAGGCGCATATAAGACACCCTATGAACTTTGGTTTGGTAATGTACCTACTGTAAAATACTTCAGAATCTTTGGAATCAAGTGCTACATCAAGAGGGATGATAGCATTGGAAAGTTTGATGCTAGAAGTGACGAAGGTATTTTTATCGGTTACTCTACTAAAAGCAAAGACTATAGATGTTGTAATCTAAGATTAAAGAAGATCATTGAAAGTAATCATGTGAAGATTGATGATAAGTTTATGATTTAAGAAAGATATTATGACTATGCTCCCATGATTGAAGATGAGCCCAGACCCATCAATAAGGATACAATTATTGAAGAAATGTTTGACTGTATTGATGTTTCATGTAACAATCCCGAATCAAGTGAAGAAGAATCACTGATTAAAGATGAAGGTATCACTCCTAAGAACTCAAGATACACATCCAAATACCACTCTAAGGAAGATGTCATTGGAGATCAGAGCGCAAAATTCTTGACAAGATCTAGAGCAAAAGGTTCAACCGTTGATGAAGAAGTATGCTTACTTTCACAGATTGAACCCTTAAGTGTTGAAGATGTGTGCAAAGATTTGGATTGGAAAAGTGCCATGCAAGAAGAATTAGATTAAATAATCAAGAATGAAACATGGGAACTGGTCCCTAGACCTTGTGACAAGAACGTGATTGGAACAAAGTGGATATTCAAGAACAAAATGAATGAAGAAGGCACAGTGGTAAGGAACAAGGCAAGATTAGTATGTAAAGGATATGCATAGAGAGAAGGTATAGATTACACTGATACATTTGCCCCTGTGAGAAAACTTGAATCTATCAAGTTGTTTTTGGCCTATGCAACATTCAAGAACTTTAAGGTATACCAAATGGATGTCAAGTCATCTTTTCTGAACGGTGACTTAAAGGAAGAAGTCTACATAGAGCATCCTAAAGGATTCAAACTTTCAGATAAACCAGACATGGTATGCGGATTAAAGAAAGCACTTTATGGACTTAAACAGGCCCCAAGAGCATGGTATGTGAGACTTGATGGTTACTTAACAAAGATAGGATTCAAAAAAGGAGTAGCAGACTGTAATTTATTCATAAGAGAGACAGATGAAGGACTACTACTTGTTGTTATTTTTGTTGATGACATTATCTTTGGAGGTAATGACAAACTTAGTGCAGAATTTGCCAAAGAAATGAAAAGTGAATTTGAAATGAACATGATTGGACCTATCAAATACTTTCTTGAATTGAATGTAAAACAAACAAACAAAGGCATATTCATAAATCAGTCTAAGTATGTGAAGGAGATATTATAGACTTTCAAAATGGAAGATTGCAAACCAGTAAGCACCCCCATGATAACAGGAAGCAAGATTTCTAAAGATGATGATTCCACAACAGTTGACAAGACCCTATACAAGTCTATGATCAGAAAACTCATATATCTTACCCAATCTAGACTTGATATTTCTAATGCAGTTGGCATTATTGGAAGATTTGCAGCTGAACCCAAGAAAAATCACCTAATGGCAATAAAAAGAATATTCAGATACCTAAAAGGGACTATTGACTATGGTTTATGGTATCCTAACTCATAGAATATACAAATTCATGTGTACACAGATGTAGATTGGGCAGGTTGTGTTGATGACAGAAAGATTACATTAGGAGGAGCAATATTTCTTGGAGACAGATTGGTCACTTGGACAAGTAAAAAGCAGAATTGTATCTCTCAGTCAATAGCAGAAGTTGAGTATGTTGCAGCAACATTGACTTGTTCAACAATGGTTTGGATCAAACATATGATTAAAGACTTTGGTATTCAGATTGACTATCCTATTGTTATTCACTGTGACAACACTAGTACTATCAATATGTCAAAGAACCCTGTGATGCATGCAAAGACAAAACACATTGAGATCAAATACCATTTTCTAAGAGACAAAGTTGCAGATAGAGAAGTAGAGTTGGATTATGTGAGCACTAAAGAACAATTAGCAGATATTTTTACAAAGCTATTATCAAAAGATACTTTTGAGTATCTCAGGGAGAAGTTGGGAGTAATTCCCTTTCCTGAGTCTGATTAGAACTTGCAGCAAGAACATCAGTCCTTGGTGACTGATGAATGGTTGACTACTCTACTTCTGGAGTAGTACATGTGCTTAATGGTGTTTAACACCCTTTGTCATTGATGTCAAAGGGGGAGTATTAGTAAGGGGGAGTATTAGTAAGGGGGAGTATACAGAGCAACAAAAGTGAAGATGAACTTTTGATAAGGATATTGAGAAGATTGTAAAAAGAAGGAAGACACTTTGAGTTGATGATATCATATGTTTCCATCAATGTCAAAGGGGGAGATTGTTGGAGATTTCCTTCTGTGCAAATAATTGATTGCATGTTTGTCATTGATGACAACATATAATATACAACAGTGTTCCATATGTAATTATCAATATAGATGTTTTGGAGCTATGCGTGTTCATTTCCATGGTGTATACATGTTCTAGATGCTATGTGTAATCACGCCCGAGTCAGATATGAAGTTTCAGTTGAGTTATGTTAATCAGTTATGACAGTTACAGAGATTGAAGACTATCTATGAAGAGCCGATGTAAGTACATTATTTATTGAGTTGTGCCTATCTTTGGGATATGTGTGTTTGTATTCATGTTTAGTTATGAGTTAAAGATAATTATCTAAATGCGCCAAACATTTTCTATCAGAATTGTGAAGTTAGAGTTAATTTGGTGGAGCCGACTTTGTGACGCGTCGCATCTATTCAGTCTGAGTTGTGTGTTCCTAATCAGGTTGCGTGGTTGATGTAGACAACTAAAGAAGTATTTAAGGGACTCCTAGAGCTGATGAAGATCACATCCTTTGGATAAGATACTTATAGTAGTTCATTTGATGAACGACAAGTGTGAATGAGAAGAAGAAAGATAGAACAAGTGCAGGACATAATGTTTGCTATTTTGGGATAGTAGAGACATTTCATTCATCAAGAAAAGATCTATGAGAAGAAGAAGTGGAATTATACAACACACTAGAATTGATCAAGACAACAGGTCTACTCTAACAATTCATCTATCAGATATAGTGTATATATGTTCTACTGAAGGTTGTAGCCTTCATCATTTTAGCAGTGAGCTTTTGGACAGTGAGTCCTCACCCCTAATAGGATTACTTGTAAAAGGCTCCTAATATGGTGTGACCTTTAACCAGGTCTCATTACTTATTGCATTGTAAAGAACAACTCCTAACAGGGTTGCAAGATCTCTTAACAGGGATAATTATACTGAAGTACAGTTCTTTGTGGGTGTTAATTCCCACTGGATTTTTTACCTCTTTGGTTTCCCCATAACCAACATTCTTGTGTTCTTTATTGTGTTATCTGAATGTGCATTTACTTTATGTTAATTGTATCTAAACAAAGAAAAGAATTGAAGTAGTTGATAACTGATTCACCCCCCCCTCTCAGTTATCCTTTGGGACTATTCTAACAGATAGTAACTTCCTTGAGAAATTTGCACATTCATGCCACCCTGAGCGTTTGGAGTTGACTAATATGACATCATGGAGCCATAGCATGCTTGATGGTGGTCGTATTCTGATTAGCTCTTGTGTGTGTTCCTACGTATGCGGACAAAGGTTTTCAAGCTCACTGCATCCTTAGGTAGAAAGTGCTTGTACGTTTTTCCAGTGTTACAATCTTTGTGCAAAAAATTCTTGAACATACACAAAGTCTAAAGGTTTTTGAAATTCCTTTTGCCAAGGAGATTGACATTTCATGCTTCTTGCAAGGTTTCTTTGACTCTTGCAAGATTGTTTGCTCACAAATTCTAAAAGTTCATCACTTGTTCCAAAAGCAAAAAATCCAAGGCACACTTGTCGTAGTCACTACCTACAAAAGTATTAGATTGAACTCATGTCCCATTCCACCAAGCATCAGAAAGTGAAGACTCCTTTGCCACATATCTACCAAGAACAAAAAGCCATAACCAAAAAGGCCAAGCAATATCAACATATCATTAAAATCGTTAAGGTAGAAACCCATAAGCGTGAAGAATACGAGAAGGTCCTTATAATTGCAAGATTGTCTATTTCCGAAGAAGTTACCATTTGAACATTACCTTCATTGCACATGATCAATATGACTAGCTGCATCATCAATCACTTTTCCTCTTCTTAGATCACTTAGCTTGCACTTAGGACTTCCCTAATTGCCATCCCTAGAATCACATCACACAACATAACCATAGCATAAATATGCATTCAATCTTAAACCATCCCTTAGCAATCCTAAACCAATCCTAAACCATCCTAGTTAATCCTAAACCAATCTTAACAAATCCTAGATCCATCTTAGCAACCCTGCATCAAATTTTAGTAATC
Organism: Thuja plicata; assembly: GCA_018584345.1. Classification (NCBI taxonomy): domain Eukaryota; kingdom Viridiplantae; phylum Streptophyta; class Pinopsida; order Cupressales; family Cupressaceae; genus Thuja; species Thuja plicata. Next base: position 479,285 of record MU226080.1, read on the forward strand.
CTTATCATCCTAGAAAGCGCATCCTTCACATGGTATCCTAGCCTATTTTTGAGTTGCTTACCCTTCATCCCAAGTCAAGGACCATCATCTTAGGTATCTTTAGAATGAAACATTGTTCTAAGACAACCCCCTCTATCTGTGAAACCTCATCACCTTGAGCAAAAGGTTGGTTCACATTGACTGAGGATCTCGTCATCCGAAGACCACAAGTCTGTCCTAGGTTTTGAAAATCATATCCACCTTGATCATACATTAGGAAAGCAATCCTTAAATCAGTCTTTTTTACCAAGTCATCCTTAGTCTTTCAGGAAGCATCCCCATCATCATAGATAGCATCATCCTAGATCGTCATCTTAGCATCATCATCCTTAGTATTTTTTAAGAAAATCTTTGCATTTTATCTTGCATCTTGCATCCATCTCCTTAGGACATTCATTTCATGCCACCCATCACACGAGCCGCTAAGAAGAGGAAAGTCATGGCCCTTAATCAGTCAGCTAGTTCATCTGACCCAACGATAGATCACTCTAATGCGATGGATTCCTTTGATCCACGACAGAACATACTTATCTAGTACATTTGGGTAGACACTAATAAGATTCCCACCGTGAGTACTATCAAAACATTCATCAATCATCCAGCACATGTTCACATGGTAAGAGCCATGAGTGGACGCAATAGCAATCAAGTACTCACAGATATTCAAGAACAAGGAATCCAATTCCCACCTTGGATTATACCCACACTCATCACACAACCTATGGGAATTTCAGGCGCAAGTCCTTATACCATCCAAAACAAAGTTGTTGATCCCCTTCAGTGAGGCTTGCAGGTAGGATCTCTTATCTCACAGATGGTACAACCTTCCATCCCACCTTCTATAGTGCACACGACACCTCCATCTACCTTTTTCATAGTCATGGGAGCCCCGCTTCCTAATCCACCATCAACAGTACAAGCAATACATCCCATCACTATGCAAGCGCCTACGCCTCTTCAAAACACAGCTGCTCCACTTTCCCAAGCAATCCCAACATTTTTTGCATAATTCTCACCACCACTAGTCAACACTCCGCAAACCAACATTCCACCCATCCCCACTCAGCCCATTCAAAATGCAACAACCAGTTCACAACTTCAAAGCACCCAAATCTCCATGCCCATTCCTCCCTTTTCCTCCACAACATACCCACAACAACAAGCATACTTCACCACAAGCATGCCACCCACCAACGCCTATAATCAACCCTTATTGCCACAAGGGCCCACTTTCCCTATTTTTCCAACAACACACTCACAATGTATTCCATCAGTTCTTCCGCAAGCACAATCCAACCCAAATCCTCCACCATCATTTCCTCAAAACAGTCAACCAGCACAAGGTACTTCCTCATCCACTTGGAATAACTACCAAGCCACCATACAATACTTGGGCATACCTACACAACAACAGACCACCAATCCATTTACATCCTATACACAACAACCACAATTCAATCCCTTCGCCTCAACATAAATTCCTATCCCCCCAATCCTGCAGCAATAACCAATCCAACAATAGCAACCTCTTCAACAGTAACAACCCCAGCAATCCCAGCCATAAAGCACAAACCCCTTTGCTTCTCATGCACAACCACAATATAATCCTTTCACCGCAACACCACCTCTTATTCAACCTACCCAGCAAACACAACCATTAGCACAAAATCCCAATCCACTCATCACATAGGTGCTACAACAAATTGTGAATCCTTTTGCAAATACGCACTCTGCCGCCCTATCTACCCAACAGCTGCAACCCAGCTATGCCAACTACCTGGCTATGCTATCTTCCACTACCTCACAACTGGTCCCTCCACCACAACAAACCAGTGTTCCCATCAATCCCAACTACTTCATTCCACCTATTGTGGGCATTCCACCTCAAAACACTTATATACCATCCTTCAGCAATATGGCACCACCACCCAATGCAAGTGCACAGTCGCCTCAGCTCACTTATCCAACACCTCAGTAGATACATGCCTACTTCCAATAGATACAACAACAACATCATGCATTTCCACCCCCTCCACCACACTATTCCCCTCAGTTACAATTCTCATCACCCCAACAACCTATCTATATTGAACAAACACCACAATACCCTCCGCAAAACCCTTTGTATTCACCAGCTCCATTCGACCCCTATCTCATGAGTGGGATCAACATGCCAGCAAGTAACAATCCTCCACCAGCCAATTCAGAATGGGAGGAAATGAAGAATTCTTTAAAAGAGCTACGTGTTGGAACTGAAGCAAAGACCTTCAAATTTGAGGAATTTTTTCCTTACCCGTTTGATAGATCTATCAATGCCACACCCTTCCCCAAGAACTTTGAAACACCCAAGTTTGAAAAATATCAGGGGAAGAGAGATCTTGTGAGCCACGTGAAATAATTCTAAATGGCATGCCAAGAAGTGGCCAATAGTGATAGCTTCCTCATGAGGCTATTTCCCAAAAGCTTAGGAGGGACCACTCTTGAGTGGTTCTATAAGATCCCCTATGGCTCAGTCTCTACTTTCGCCAAACTATCAGAGAATTTTGTGGCCCAATACGCACACAATGTTGAGAATAAACTCTCTCTGCTTGATTTATGTAATTCAAAACAGAAGGGAGGAGAGAGCTTGGCAGATTACCTTCAACGCTATCAAGGACTTACCATAAGGTTTTCCTATCAACCCCCCGAGCAACATCTCATAAAGATCTTTATTAACAATCTTCATCCCAAGATTACCTATCATATGCGCATGAATTGTATACAGACCTATCAAGACATCAGAATCAAAGGCATGGATCTTAAAAGAGGTCTTGTAGAAGATGGTTCCATAAAGCACTATAAAGAATCACAACCTGACAAAGGCAATAATGATCACTCCAGATATTGGAACAAAAACAATAATGTCGTAACTGATGGAACCACTGACACTAAACATGTCTAGTTTGTTGTGGCATGTCCTCAAGCGTCCACTCCCACATACCAAAAAACCCTGCACTATCAGTAGAATTCCCCCGCACCGACCTATCAACAACCACACTATCAACAAGTTCCACCTCCCCCACCATATCACCAAGCAACCCAACATCAAGCCACACAACAACAAACCATATGTCCATAACTAGCTAACCTACCCAATTATCAGCATAATCCCCAACATTTCCAGAATTAGACTAATGCAATATCAATCCAGCAGGGACAAAGCAGACCAAGAAGAGATCAAAATGCACCTAAGCACACATTCACCCCTTTGGGTGAACCTATTGATGTTATTTTCCGAAGAATGGCAACAACAAACCTGGAAGTATATCCTCCACCAACGCAACCTTTTGAGGACTATTCTCCAAAACTACAATGGTTCAATGCCAACGAATATTGTGACTACCACTGTGTTAAAGGAGACGCCATGATCAAGTGCATGAAGTTAAAATGCTACATCCAAGACCTAATTGATCGCAAGGATATTGAAGTTGATTCTACAAACAAACTTCACCCAATAGCAATCTGAAGATATATCAAAATGCATTCCCAAACCATGCCAATAATACTGGACCTACCAATACACACATTGCCTCAACATCCAATCAGGAAAAAGGAAAAAAAAGTGCTCATACCAGTAGTAACACCACCACTCATGTTGAGTATGGTAGTATCATCGGTTGTATATCCCAAGTCAAGCCATCTGTCAATGTCATTCATGTGAAAGGCGCTGATACTAATTTTGTTGTTACCATGCATCATGGACACATAACTGTTGTAGGTGCTAGTACTACCTCATCCTTTGGGGCACAATATAACTTATTGGAACATCTAGGGAATACACCCGCCCAAATATCCATCTTGGATCTCTTGCACACATCACCTGTCCATCAAGAGATCTTGCATAAAGCTTTGCAAGAGTCATGTGTTCCCAACAACATAGATCCCGATCAGTTTCAAAACCGTGTGGGTCACTTATCCACATCTTATGCTATATCTTTTAAACCCACTAACATGCCATCTGTTGAGCCCGATCATATCCTCACTCTTCACATCACCGTCATGATCTAAAATTGTGTTGTTAAGTGAGTCATGATAGACAATGGTTCAGCCTTGAATCTATGTACTTTAAAGTTTGTAAGGGAACTGGGATACACTGAGGCTGATATCATGAATGATGTCATCACAATCAAGGCCTATGACAATCTAGAATGAACATCAGAAGGTACAATCTCCTTGCCCATTCAATTGGGCCTGGCAGTACAAGAGACAACTTGCCATGTGGTCGATCTTGACCTCCCATACAACATCCTCCTTGGGCACCCATGGATTCACTCTATGCAAGCCATCTCATCCACCTATCATCAGTGTATCAAGTTTCCACACAATAGATTCAAGATCACTATCCACACAGATCCCAAGCCCTTCGCATACTTCCATGCGTTGGAAGCCTCCCATCCAGATTCAAATCATTGTCCTGGGATTGACATTAGCACATCTCTCGCCAATTCCTCCACAACCCTTCCAAAACAAAACACCATCCTTCCATCCACTCTATCCATTGTCAAGATCAACCACCAAGGTTGTGGAGAATATAGTCTAACTAATGCCTTCACTGTTGGATCCCTCATGGCTGATCCACATACACATGGGCGTCCATCTAGTTACATTGAGCAAAAGCCACTTGAACTCATGCAATTGGGTCCTACCACCTTTCTTTCTCACGACATTCCAAATAGCCAGGACATGACACCTGATATCAATCAATGAATCTACAAAGATCCCACACCTCCTGACAGTGGCCTCCTGAATCGCTTCAAAGATAAATATCCCTCTACCCACAAATTGGTCACCGAAAAGTGGAACTATCAAGGAGGTGGACTGGGCTCTGAAGAACAAGGCATGAGATCCCCCATTGTGCCCTCCAAACTTCAAAAGCACATTGGTCTGGGATTTGAACATGATACATCTGGCCTTGGCCATAACATGATTGGGGGCACTAAGGAAACCAGTCTAACTTATCACATTCCCTTGGGCAACATACACGAATTCGAAGACATCTTGGAAGAGAAAATTGTGAAAGCCTATGACGATATTGACGATGAAATTTTCATCGGTAACTCTGTCCTTTGCCAATTATCCCTCCACTTCATTGACCTTCCACTCCTCCATCCTGAGCTCATTAACTGGGACCAACCAAGCGTCGTCCTTATCAACGAGTTTGAAAGCATGGTCGCGCTTCTAAACTTCATGGGAGCTACAGATCAGGAACCAGATTGGGGGCAAATTTTGACACATGTATACACCTTGAACCCGAAAGCATACTTTGGGGTAGAGGAGGACTCTAGCCACAAAATTGAAAAGCAAAATAAAAAAGAAAAAAATTATCCCTTAGTGAAAACCCTTCTGGGGAACTATCAGATCATAAAAAAGGAAAAATAAGGGTGTATCTCCTGGTGAAAACCTTTTTGAGGTGCCAAGAGATGGAGATTCTCCTCTCCCTATCATCCATGATTATAGGTTAGAACAACCATCTATTCTCATTGAAGAAACCAAACCTGTTAATATGGGAACAGAGGACCATCCTCGACTCACTCACATTGCAACATCCTTGACAGAAGCAAAAGAAATGGCCTTCACAACTCTTTTAAGAGAATATTCAGACATCTTTGCATGGTCCTACTCTCACATGCCTGGCTTGGATCCATAACTTGTAGTACATCATTTATCTGTGGATCCTAACATTGAACCTGTCAAACAAAAGCTCCAGAAAATGCATCCCAAAGTTGCACTAATGGTCAAAATAGAACTTGAAAAGATCTTAGCAACTAGAATCATTAGAACGATAGATTACTCGTACTGTATTTCAAATATGGTCTCAGTCTCTAAACCAGATAACTCTATCAAAATTTGCACCGACTTTCGATATCTAAACAAAGCATGTCCGAAAGATGACTTTCCATTGCCTAATATTAACATGATAGTGGACCTCACCGCTGGACATGAGATGTTATCTCTCATGGACAGGTTTTTAGGATATAACCAGATCAGTATACCAGAAGAAGATCAACATAAGACAACATTTACAACCCCATGGGGTACCTTCTGTTACAACATGATGTCATTTGGGCTCAAGAACGCTAGCACAACATATTATTGGAGTTGATGAAAACTATCACTACCGAGGAGCTCCCATCATCTATATCAAATCAAAAATAACTGATGGAACCTCCACTATAATAGAACATGATCAGGTAGAGAAGACTTTAAACAAATCTTCAAGAGCTGATCAATCGAAGATGGAAGAATGCCTCCAAGACAGGAATGAAAGAAGAGTGTCCATATGGTAAATGATCCATCTCACCGAAATGCATAGGTACCAACCACTGCATTTGCCTAGTACATAGGAACAAATACTAAATACATAGATCACTCCATCGAACCAAGGAAGCATTAGAACTAGTAGGAGATACCCCCTCATAATGTTGAACATGGAGAGGTCTTACAGGAACACTAAAATGCAATGCCAAAAAACAACTACAAGAAGAAGAATCAGGAACACCAATAGTGCAGAAGAAGGTACAAGCATAGGATAAAGGGCAGTGTCGAAATAGAAGAAATGATCTTCTAGACACACATCATGAGGCTAATGTCATGGAAGGGACACTCACTTGACAAAGGTGGATGAGCACAAAAGACAAAACATCATAAGCCCCCTATGACACTTTATAACTGAGTGCGAGTACAAACAAGCACAAGGTGTACAAGATCCCAGATATGCAACTGTAGGCACTTTATTTTAGTGTGTTTACAAAATAAATCTACAAAAAGGTGTATACAATGTTCAGAGAAAGAAACAATCCCAAGACCTGAAACATCCAAGATATCTACTAGAATGCCATAAAGAAAAAAATTGAATACATAGATACATGGAGAAGAATCTAGGTGTGATACCCATAGAAGAAGAAAGAGGACAGAACCAGCTTTCCAACGCCATGCGAAAGTCAAAAAATGGAGTCCAGAAGAGCAAGATATGGCTCCCGAAGTGCAAAATAGAACCCTGTCTTTGACAGGCAAAAAAACCTGTAATATGGAAAAATCATAAAATCTATCCTCTAGAAAGATGCTCGTCTCAGAAAGAGCTTTCCGACGATATAAGGAATTTGAAAATCGGCCTCCGTTTGCTCCAGATATGAACAAAAAACCACTGGGAGGTCAAAACAAAAGTGAACCTCATGAAACCTCAGCCAAAAATGGCGGAGCCTTGCTAAACTGGCGATTCCTCCAAAAAAAATACTGCCTCCAGATTTCCCACCAAAATGGTAGAAAAAAAAAATATTTTTTTAATGAAAAAAACAATAAAAAAATATTATGCTTTTTTTTTAAGAAAAAAAAACATAAAAAAACACATATTTTTTTTTATATATAAAAAAAACACCAAAAAAAGGTTTTTTTTTTTTTTTTAAATATTAAAAAAATGTTGGGGCCTGTTGTTGCTGACATCAGTGGCATGAAAACCGAGGTGGATTTTTGCCTCAAAAAATGTGCCAAGGTCATGCAAGCAAAAAAGAGGGCCCAGATTTCAACTGTGTCCAAATAAGACGTGCTTTATATGAAAATAGGGGTTTTGGGGTATTCCGGACACAACCCAGATGTCAGTTTTTTCTCAAAATGCTCCAAACAAAAAATCCTCCTAAAAACCACTAAAATCTGAGACAAAAACCTCTCAAAAATATAGATTTAAAGAACAAGGCCAAATCTCTCATGAAGAGAACAGGGGCATGAAGATCTAGAGCTCTAATAACATATTGGAGTTGATGAAAACTATCAACCCAAAAGTCCCAAGAATCACTTGCATGCAAACCTGTCACAGAAAGAGAAGCAAAAAAGCTATGGAGGCCAAAAATCACAGATTGATGGAAGATGAAACATATTGTGCAAAACAATGGAGAAAAACTCTTAATGCAATAACATCCTCAATTAATTAATAACCATCAAATTGAATAATTTACAAAGAGGGAATCCTTATAAAAGGATACTGAAACCCTAAAGGGGAAATATCTAGGTTGCATAATAATAATTAATAAAAGAATTAATTATTAAATGCCTAAAGTTTAGCTTAAGTAAAAGAGAGATAATAAGTGACTTAATAATTAAATCAATATGATTTAATTAATAAGTGGAATCACTTTATTACTCTAACACATATCAGAGGGCCATGACCGTCATCTTTCACGACATGATCCATAAGATCCTTGAAGATTACATGGATGATATATTGGCTAAATCACAAAACAGAATGGATCACCTAAATGATCTAGAGGTAGTGTTTGATCGCCTTCAACATTATGGTTTCAAGCTAAATCCAAAGAAATGTGTCTTTGGAGTTACATCAGGAAAGCTTCTTGGCTTCATCATCTCAAGGCATGGCATCAAGATAGATCCTTAAAAAGTTAAAGCAATCATGGAAATGCCTCCACCAAAGACACTTAAATAGTTGCGTAGTCTACAAGGAAAGCTTCAATCAATGCGCTACTTCATAGCACAGCTTGCAGACAAATGTCAACCTTTCACACATTTGCCGAGGAAAGATCATAGTTTCAAATGGGATCCTATATGCCAAAGAAGCTTCGACAAAATCAAGGAATATATGGCAAATTCACCTATTCTAGTGCCACCTACACTAGGCAAACATCTCATATTATATATATCTACAACGACAATAGTACTGGGGGCACTCCTGGCCCAGTTAGACGATAATGGAAAAGAGCATGCTATCTACTACATCAGCCGCACTTTGGTGGGTTATGAGCTAAATTATACACCAATGGAAAAAACATACCTAGTAGTGGTCTTCACCACTCAAAAGCTTTGTCACTATATGCTTAGTAACACAGTCAAGATTATATCAAAAGTAGACCCACTCAAGTATCTACTATCTAAAACAACTCTCATAGGTCGCATGGCTAAATGGGTAATGCTTCTCAGCGAGTTTGACATCCAATATATTGATAGAAAAGTCGTCAAAGGTCAAGTCATCGCAAATCAGTTACTAGAGGCACCATTGATTGATGCATATCCGTTAGTCATGGAATTCCCCGATGAACATTTATGCATTATCAAAGAACAACCATCTAGGAAGTTATTCTTTGATGGTTCATATACATCTCATGGTTATGGGGCTAGAATTCTCTTTGTCACTCTAAAAGGTGATTACAGGGTAAAAGCACAATAATCTGTCACCCTTTTACAAAGGAAAAGGACAACAACACCAAAACTGTAAAACTTCAAGGGCATAAAAGTCACATTTCTATTTAGAATTTGAAGATGATGTAAACTGATGAAATGTGTCAAATAGGATGAATTATATTCTTATAATTTTTTTAAAAAAAATTGAACCAAAATTAATATGTTTTTTGAAATTTTTAGGTCTATTTTTCATTTTCTGAAAAAACTGTAAATCAGGGAGTTTACTTCCCGCCAAATAATTATAATTAAAT
>MU226080.1:489375-508032 GCA_018584345.1 Thuja plicata
CTCGGCCGAGTCCTACTTGCCCTCCCATTGGCTCGCGCACGAGCCGACTTGGCCACGTAGGCGCCATTCGGTGCCACGTAAACTCGGCCGAGTTAGACTGGGCCGAGTTTGACTCGGCCGAGTATGAAATGAATGAGCGCCCAAAATTGTCCTCAGGGGTGACAGATTATTGTGCTTTTACCCTACATTCTGAAATCATTCAAACTCAGATTCCCTTGCACTAATAATATAGCAAAATATGAAGCATTATTTGCAGGGCTTAGCATGGCCATTCAATGGAACATAACAGATATCCAACTTTTTGGTGATTCTTAGTTCATCATAAAGCAAGTGTTAGACGAATTCCAAACAAAAGATGATAAGTTGTTACCTTACAAAGAGATGGTAGATAAAATGAAGGAGCATTTTATCAATCGACAAATCACCCAAGTGTCAAGTCTACAAAACAAAGCTGTCGATGCAATGGCTACAATAGGATCTCTTCTAGAAATACCATGTGATGCAACATAGTATGAGTTCTTGGTTGAGCAACTTCACGCGCCAGCTTACGAGAGTGATGACGTTAATCGGGTCTGTGTCTTGGTTGGTCCTTAGTCCCCACGGTACCACGACATCCATTCTTATCTAAACAATGGTATCATATCCCCCCATCTAACAAACACCTAATGCCAAAACCTTATTCAAAGAGCTTCCCACTACACCATTGTAGCCGACACCTTATATCGTTGCGGTTATCATAATGTTCTCTCTAGGTGTTTAGATGAAGTTGAAGCTGCCCAGGCATTGCGAGAAGTGCACAGTGGAATCTGCGATGCCCACACGAGTGGCATGGTCCTAGCTAAATAGCTTCTCAGAGTTGGATATTATTGGCCTACTATGAAACATGATGCTTGTAAATTTGTAAAAAAATGCTTACCATGTCAGCAGCATGCAAATTTGATCCATGAAACAACACAAGAGCTACATCCTATTGCACCTTCTTGGCCATTCTCATGTTGGGGTTTTGACCTCGTTGGTAAGATCACTCCCCTGTCCTCTGAGGGACATAAATTTATCATCACAGCAACTGAATACTTTACTAAGTGGGATTGAAGCAATCCCAGTTACCCTCACAACAAGCATCCAAATCTCCAAGTTTATCCTATACCACATCATTTACTGCTTTGGCATTCCATCCACCATTTTCACAGATCACTGTTTGCCATTTGAAAATTAGCATATGGTTGATCTGTGCGAGCGCCTCCACATCCATCTTCGCTTCTCTAGCCCATATTTCCCATAGGATAACGACCAAGTTGAGGCAACCAACAAAAGACTTCTAAAAACCCTAAAGAAGGTTGTCAATGATACTAGTCGTGACTGGCACCTCCAAATTAATCTCTCTCTTTGGGCCTATCACACTTCCTTTCACACTCCCACAAGCACCACTCCATATTCCCTTGTCTATGGTGTCAAGGCTGTCTTACCAATTGAGGTCAAACTACCATCCTTACGGGTATCTCTCAAAGACCTAATTACAGATGAAGACTACAGAGTAGCAAGACTCACACAGCTTGATCTCCTTGATGAAAAGCGCCAACAAGCATATGACCACCTGGTCATATATCAGAATAGATTAAAGCAAAGCTATAATAAGAAGATTCACCCACGCCAGTTCCAGGTAGGGGACTTTGTGCTCAAAGAGAATCAAAAAGTGGGCGCTAATCAGGAAAAGAAGGATAAGTTTGAAGTTACCTGGCAAGGCTCATATATCGTCACTGCATGCTTCAGTTCTGGGGCATATCAGTTATCTACTTCTGAAGGAGAACCCATGAATGATCCAATCAATATCATTCATCTCAGATGCTTCTATGCCTAGCAGTTTATCAGTCATTCCAATGGTGAAAAGTTGGCAATCAGGCGCCTTGGACAAGTATGTGTGGCAAAAACCTGGCAATCAGGCATCACACATAGTGGGCCGTATCATTATTTATCAAAATCTCATTCTCCTCCATCTCATTCATTCCACTCCACTTTGGCCTAATTCTTATTTATATTTCCTAAATGTTCCATTATCGCTCGCATCAGTCAGCATTGGTCCTCCTATCCTACATCCTACACTTTTGTACATATTTGTCATGTATATACTCATTTGTCCCATTTATATATATGTTGTCCTATCCCAATCCCTGAGCTTCAGTCCTATAAATATCTTTTCTATGTTAGTCTAGTTTTGTATCCAGTCCCGCTTGTACATATCTCACGTCCTTGGTCAATCTCCTTGCAGAAAGTGATCCATTTCCATTCTGAATCATGTGCTTCAACAAGTTCCTTATGACAAAATCTTATTTCAGCAATTTGATCATCGTCACATCTTTTGGCCAATAAAATACACACTTGACATATCCATGGAAATGGGTCCTTGAGGATGTATCCTTCTTCTTATTGACCTAAATCCAATCATCTTTCTGGAAATGGGTCCTTGAGAATGTACCCTTCCTCTCCTTGACTAAATCTAGATTATCATCATCACTGGGTTCTTGTAGGATGTATCCTTCCTCTTGACCTAATCTCAATCCAATAATCATCCCATATTGTTGATCTCTCTGGCAAAAGGCATCATGTTATTGAATTTTTTATCTTGAAATTTGATTTTGGTTCTTGATTGTCATTCCTGATTCTTTTCGACTGTTCTCCTCCTCAAGGTTGCCATGATTCTTTATATCATGGTATGCTGCGAATGGATACACCTGGGATAGGGAACTTGATCTTTTTGTTTTCTGCTTGTGAGTCATTCGGATATGACCCTTGCATCTATGTAATTTGTTTGGGTTCACATGCTGCACTTGGGAAATGTCATTTTCTTATGGGCTTTTCCAACATCATTTTGACCATTGCTCTTCTAGGACTCATGTGTGATGTTGGGGCAACCCTCGCGTGTTTTTTGTGTCAAACCTCTGCAACACTGGTGACAAGGCCTCATGTTCCTAGTAACCTTGGCATGGTCTCTAGCATTGCTATATCAAAATAAGTGCTCAACTACATGGTGGTATTCCATCCCGGAATACCCCTCGCTCAAGCTTCAAGAAAAATCCTTCCCACCATCAAATCCTCAGCAAAGTATTCCCTTTTATTCCAATCAAATCTTATCTCAAACCTCACCCTTCATCCTTGATGCAAACCTGACTATCCCATCCCTCATTCTTCTATCCCCCTCCTTCCTTTTTCTTCTATCATGTCTCTCCTGGCCATCTTTTCGAGATGCCGCTAGGGCTTCGCCTTTTCTCTCTATCACCCTCTCGAGGGGGCATCATCCTGGTCATTCTATTCTAATTGTATCCTAATCATCACTCTGGGGCAACTTTGTTGCCTATGTCCACATCTTTGCATTGTCTATTGTTTTAAACGTCTTCAAAATAGTATTATTCTAACACTATGTCAAAGAGGGGCAAAATGTAGACACCTAAATCTGATTAACACATCTAATCATATTTAGTTCCTTCTGGGACATATCAGCTAAGTAATTAAGCATTACCTAATTGACCTATGTCATCCCCTAGCCCTAAATAATTTAATTAATTGGCTATAGTCCTGATTAATTATTAAAAGCAACCAATAGCTTAATAATTAATTAAAACCCATTTTCCCTATTATTGAATGAATATGTTATTTATATAAATCAATTCATTAATATTCCCTTTAACCCCTAACCTAACCTATCCCAACCACCTAACCTTGAGTTCTAACTCAACCCAACCTCTTCACACATACTAACCTAACCAATCCCAACCACCTAACCCTGAGTTCAAACTAATCCCAACCTCTTTACCCTTGCTAATCCTATCTTAAACCCTAACCCTAATCCTAAACTCTCCCTAATGATGTCACATTCCTAATCTTTAGATTAGGAATTCAATCCCTTCCCCAAAGTCAACAATCTCAATCCAAGCCTATCCATATGCATTTAAAGCTCTTACACCTTTATAAATGCCTCTTACATCTCTCATTAAGGCTCTTACACCCTCTTTATGAGCCTTATCTTCTAGAGGCTTCTTGGTCCATTTTCCTAAATGGTCACATTCCTCCCCACTTTCAACCCAATCCCCTTGTTACAAGTGTCACAATTTGATGCACTTGAAGAAGCACAATCCATGTGCTCTCTTCTAGTGGCATCTGGACCTCTCTTCAACTTTGCATCCCGACCCTTGGTTTTCCTACCCATTGCCTATATAAGGAACCCCTTTGCTTCGTATTTTAAATCCACCTTCCATGTAGAGTTATAATGCTATTTTGAGAGCAAAATCATAGATTCCAATCTTGAAGAGTAAAATTATAATGCCAGTTTAGAGAACATACCTTTGAAGCTTTGAGCACATCTTGAGTACACATCCATAAGCATGAACACATCAAAAGGGGAGCTTAGATTCGGTTTGAGGAGGTTTGCACTTCCTTGTTTCCTTATTGTTTAAGTTTTTTCTTTTTTGGTTCAATCATGTATGTAGCTTAGATTCTTAGTTATTGAATGCTTTATTTATTATCGTGTTCCTTTATAACTAATTTTTCTCCCTCATTCTTCTATCCCCTCCCTCTTTCTTCCATCCCCCCTTCCTTTTTTCTTCTATCCTTTCTCTCCTAGCCTTCTTTTCGAGATGCCGCCAGGGCTTCACCTTTTCTCCCTGTCACCCTCTTGAGTGGGCATCACCCTGGTCATTCTATTCTAATTCTATCCTAATCATCACTCTGGGGCAACTTCATTTCCTATGTCCACATCTTCATGTCGTCTATTATTTTAAACATCTTCAAAATAGTGTTATTCTAACACTATGTCAAAGAGGGGCAAAATGTAGACACCTAAATCTGATTAACACATCTAATCATATTTAGTGCCTTTTAGGACATATCAGCTAAGTAATTAAACATTACCTAATTGACCTATGTCATCCCCTATCCCTAATTAATTCAATTAATTGGTTATAGTCCTGATTAATTATTAAAAGCAACCAATAGTTTAATATTTAATTAAAACCCTTTTTTCCTATTATTGAATGAATATGTTATTTATGTAATTCAATTCATTAATATTATCTTTAACCCCTAACCTAACCTATCCCAACCACCTAACCTTGATTTATAACTCAACCCAACCTCTTCATACATGCTAACCTAACCAATCCCAATCACCCAACATTGAGTTCAAACTAATCCCAACCTCTTCACCCTTGCTAATCCTATCTTAAACCCTAACCCTAATCCTAAACTCTCCCTAATGATGTCACATTCCTAATCTTTGGATTAGAAATTCAATCCCTTCCCAAAGTCAACAATCTCAATCCAAGCCTATCCATATGCATTTAAGGCTCTCACACCTTCATAAATTCCTCTTACATCCCTCATTAAGGCTCTTACACCCTCTTTATTAGCCTTATCTTTTAGAGGCTTCTTGGTCTATTTTCCTAAATGGTCATATTCCTCCCTACTTTCAACCCAATCCCCTTGTGACAAGTGTCACAATTTGATGCATTTGAAGAAGCATGATCCATGTGCTCTTTTCTAGTGGCATCTGGACCTCTCTTCAACTTTGCATCCTGACCCTTGATTCCTTCCCCATTTTCTATAAAAAAAACCTCATTCCTTCATAATTTCATCCACCTTCCATGTAGAGTTATAATACTATTTTGAGAGCAAATCATAAATCCATCTTTTAGAGAAGAGTTATAATGCCAGTTTGAGATCACAGCTTGAAGCTTGAAGCACATCCACGAGCACACATCCACAACAAATGGACAAATCCAATAAACACAATGGAGTTTGAATGAGCTTGTAGGAGGTTTGCACTTTCTTAATTTAACTTATTTCAAATTTTTATTTTATGTCTTAGCATGTATGTAGCTTATATTCTTAGTTATTGAATGCTTTATTTATTATCGCATTAATTTAAAACTAATCTTACATGCTTGTGGGCCAATAAGTGGAATAGATAGCCCACCTTTTGTGCACTTGGGATTGATCAATGAGGATGCCCCCCTCCAAGATGAATTGGGAGTTGTAAGGATGCCCCCTTAAATACTCTCAACAATATTGAGGATGACCCACCTTCATATTATTATTTGCAAGTATTTATAAGAAATTCACAATGTGATATTTTATGAGGAATATGATATGATTTAATATTTCTAATATTAATAATTATATGATCTATTAATTTGAGTATATTGATCTTTGACAAGACAATCTTGTAGAAATCAAGATAAGTTTTATCTTCTGAGATATTCTTAGTATTTTAAGTTGAATATAATAATAAAGTTTTAGTTTTGATAAAATTATATTTATGAATATGTAATGGTGGAAATGGTGATCAATACTAAGACTAGCTAGATCCCCAAATCCAACATACATTAGAATACAAAACCTCTAACAAAGTGAATCTGATTAGCTCAACCAAAAAAGTAAGGGTGACAATGCGACATCTACACAATGTAAGGTTTTGAATTCCTTATGATAGAAAGGGTAAGGAAATGTAAATTTGATCTATGAAAGTAAGTGCAAGAGGAAAATATATAGAATAGACTCACCTTGAATTTTGAAGAGGAAGAATGGCCTTCAAATTTGATTTTGATTGTCGTTGAAGTGCCATAATCGGTTGAACTCCATATTTGGGACTCTGGTGTCTGTAATTGTATACCATGCAATTTTCAGCCAAAAAGTGCAGGACAAGGTTAGACAAGTCGACCTCACCCTGGACAAGGTTGAACAAGTTAACCTCATCCATGTAGGTCCAAATCTGATGAAATTTTTTGAGGACCTTAGACTGTGTTTGAGAATCCTGAATCCAGATCCGCAACTTGTTCTTACACATATAAAAGAAGGGGAAGAAGGTTGGGTGGTGGGGTTTTCCTTGGTCAAACCCTTATTTAGGAGTCAACCTTGAAATAAAATAAATATAATAGAAAGAATGTTGTCATGTAGCAGAGATTAGATCTAGACAATGGAATATAGCATACCATGTAGATGCAAATGTCTCTTAGAATGTGATCAAGTATGTTGATGCAATAGCTTTGACTCAACACAAAAACCAAAAATAAATCATGTAAGACCAAACCTTATGTAGTACATTTTGTAATTTTTCACAATTTTGGATTGAGGAAGAGAGAGAAGATGGATGAATGTAGATCTCCCTCCTTGATTGCAAATTCCTTTCCTTGACCTCCAATGGGGGAAAGAACCTAGACCTATGGAAGGAAATGCCTTGAATACATGATGAAAATGATGGAATGAAGACTTGAAAATTCTTAATGGCTTCCTTGCACTTGAATGTTTGATTTACTTGAATGCTTGATAATGGATGCCTTTACCAATGGATGCTTGCTTGCACTTGGATCTCTTGAATTCACAATGGATGATAATAACTTGCACAATAATGGATGACTATAAATTAAAACCATGGGAGAAAATCTTGTTATTGAGCTCAGGGCCAATTTTAGGCATAAAACACTAGGAAAAGGTCGACTTGGCCGACCTAGTCTAGGACAAGGGTGACCAGGTCGACCTAGTCCAGGTAAAATTGCCTCAAAATCTCTTGGGATGTTGGGGAGTGTGCTAATAAGTGGTGGTTAAATTCACAGTCTGCTAGGAGATCAGGGCCAATCCCGAAACCCAAAAATGAATGCATAGGTCCTAGGTGGAAAATAAATTATGTGATTGGATAGAAAAATGGGAAATTATGCATAGAAGCAAGATCCAAACTTGATTTTAAATAATATTGATGGATAAGGAGGACCTATATTTGAATTAAATATGCATTTAAGTGCAATATGAGGTCCTACCATAAGAAACACACTAAAGTAGGCTCAGAATGGTCCCAAAATGAGCACAAATTAAGTGCTTACTCTATAGGATGGTACATTTAGCCCCCACTTTAGCAGGATTATGAGACAAGATCATGCTCATGGGAAAGAAAGAGATAGAGGAAAGAAAGAATGATGATAGAGAGAGATGATGATGGAGAATTGCAAAGAGGTAAGACAACACTAAGTACAAGGATGTAATCCCCAAAACCAAGGATCTTAACTCAACACCCATGCACAAGGCCACGAACAAAGAAAAAGGAAAATAAAAAAGACACAACACAAAAAAGGAGTTAGTACTAAAAAGAGAAATCTCAATCAACTAGTAAAAAAGACCTTGATCGTAAATGTCACATCCACTAATATCATGTCTAGAAAGTTATTGCAAGAGCACAAGTGATCACATAGGAAGAACAAGAGCATCGCCAAAGATGATACAAACTCCATGATCTAACATACTAGCACAACCATGAGAGCATAGAGAAAGAAACCATGAATCCCACATACTAGCAAATTGTGTTATGCTAGGTAATTCATAGGGAGAAAAGAGAGAGAGGAAGGAGAATTGATAGTCTAGAAAATTGTGTTGTGCTAATAAATAATCATGAAATGATATTCTTCTTGGGGGAAGAGACCCTTGAAAGGAAGAGATCTTGGATTCAAGACAACTACCTTCAAGAGGAGTTCTTGAACAAAGATAGCATCTTCAAGACAAAAGAGGGGGAAAAAAACAAGAATGCACCCATTTAGCCCCCTATTGCTAGGTGAAATAGGGATTCTTGATGAAGGATGAAAGAATTTGAAATTCATAGTGAGTGAATTTGTTTATAACGAACATGGTTTTGCAAATAATGAAGAGGTTGTGATAAAGTTTGCACACCCCTTGTATAAGACAAAATCTTGAATCAAAATGAACAATTCTTTATATATAAAAAATGAACAATTCTTTATATATAAAAAATTCACATGATAAACAAATGCCATTGTTCTAAGAAAAGTATATCCTTAGAAGGAGAGAGAGGAATAGTGAACATGAAATATTTACCCCCAAGTGTGAAGGCAATATAAAATATTTGATTTAGCACTTAATGATAGTGACATCATAATATATATGCAATTCCAAGCACAATAAGTTTCAAACCACAGAGAACATACAAATCTACACTAGAAAATATATCATGTCATAAGGTAACCAAACCATCAAGGAGAGATATGGATGATTATTTCTGAGAGGCATGCCCTTTGAGGTAGGAAAATGATTTAAACATATATGCTAAGATCTTGCGTGAAAAAAGTATCTTATGCCAAAAAATATGTACCATCACGAAATAATAAAAAGCCATATAAAAATGAAAAGAGGAGGGGAGAAAAATAGATGCGACATTATGTCTACTTAGTGGTCAAACCAATTATACAAGATGTGCACTTCCAAGAAAGGAATAAATTGTAAAGAGGATACTAATCTCATTAAAGAGAAAGATCCTAAACAATAAGTCATTACAAGGGAGGACATAATAATACAAAGGGGGTGATCAGAAAAGAGATAATGGATCCTATGAAAGGATAAGATAGAAAGAAAAACCCAATATATGCACTTTCAAGCAAGCATAAGGTTGCAACTCAGGATGAAGATCCTATTGAAAAATGGCAAAGCCGTGCAAGAAAGAACATCATACTACAAAAGATGCAATGTTACAAGGGACATTGGATGTAGAGAATGAGAGGAAGGACACATTAAACTCCCTAATTGGTTTCTTATATACACTCTCAAACATGCATAAGATTGCAACTAAGAATGTCAATCTTGTGAAAGAGAATATCCTTAAGTAGAACAATAAATGCATGCTTGAAAGGATGTCATTGTATAAAAGAAACATGTTAATCAAAGGGACGAAATAGATCCTTGAAATAAGGAATAAATAATGATCCCTTGCCCCCCAATTTTAGAGAGCAAGAGAGGGTTCCTATTATGATACCCTCAAGCTCATTACATAAAGGGTTTGGCATAATGGAGAGAAACATAATAAGAAAAGAATATGCTAGGGTATTTCTTTAATATGTATAAAATGTAAAATGTATGGTGTTAAGAGAAGAATACATCTATCAACCAAATCTTGAATAAATTGTCTAAACTCAACACAATCACAAAGAGAATGCTTATTATAATAATGAAAGGAGCATGAAAATTTACCATTGATTGGTCACTTTAGGTGTTCACAATGTCTATAAGAAAATCATATCCTAGATAATACTTGATATCCAAATAGATATTCTTGGCCAAAGTAGTACGATCATCAAAAGGTGATGGATCATGAGATGGTGAGAGAATGTCAAAAAGAGGTTTTGACTGAGAGAAAATGTTAGCTTGAGGTACATGGAATTATTTAGGAGGATAAGGGGGAACCTTAAGGCCCTGGTCACTAAATCCTTGATCTTTGTACTCGTATTGAATAGGTTATGATGTAGATTTATAAGGTAATAATCTTGAGATTTATGAGTGGGAGGAATAGAAGTATGGATTATTTCTCTATGAAGATCATCATGCTCATTATCCTTAGTTTGGGAGGAAGAAGGAGGATGATCCCTTATTATTGGAGAGAAATCATCTAGGAAATATCTAGCATTTGGATCACGAATAATGTTTTAGATGATTTGATAGGAATCACTAGAATTATCTACCATAGGATTAGGAAGATTATAATTAGCATTAGGCTCATTAACAAAGACCCTTATGTTATCTATATATTTCATGAATTTGGTTAAAATTTAAAGAAGAAAGACACATAAAACATTGATAATGGGCTTGAAATGTGCCTTGCAAGGAAGATATATATGAGTTAATCTCATTATGCCATATGCAAGAATACCATGAAATAATATAAACACAAGGAAATACAAGAAGTTATGATTCACTCTGTGTGCTAAAATGTTGACACACTTCTATAAGTCATTATATCCAAGATTTCTCAAGAATGAGGTCTCAAATGGCGACTCATAGCTCTCTATTCATGGAGTACAAGGGTTTATAATGGAGACCCTCAGTTTAGACCTAGTTTGTGCCCATGAAAGTACACTGTAAAATGAGAGATTCAAAGAGGAAAAGCAAGAGTGTTAGTCTCCATGATCATCAAATATGCATGCAAATGAAAATGGAAGCTATTCTATATGATAACAATGCATGAAAGAAAACTAATCTATGAAAGGAAATACGCATGTAAGATTATTCTATGAAATGAAATATGAATCTAATCTAACATGCAAGTGCAAGAGTAATCTAAATGGATTTAGATGGATGCATGAGAGAAGAAGACAAGAAAAGAGAAGTTTCAATGTTTAAGCTCAAGTGCTCAAACTCTCCTCCAAAATCGCTCTCCAAACCTGCAACATAACAATAACATAAAATCTAGATCTCCAAAATGAGGAGAGGGCTCCTTATAAAGGAAAGTGTGGAGAGGAATGCATCCTCAAGAGCAATGTGGGATAAATCCCTAAAAAGGTAAGTAAGAGGAAAAAACTCACCACTTATAAATATGTGCATTCAAAGTGTATTTTATATTTTATATAATTAAAAGGGAGGTTTTCTTTTAATTAAATGAGATTATTTTATTTGATTAAAAGGGGTGTTTTCTTTTAATTAAATAAGATTATTTTATTTAATTAAAAGGGATGTTTACTTTTAATTAAATGAGATTATGGATAAAATGATCAAACCTTAGAAAATATTGAAATAATTGAATTAATTACGATTTGATCAAGGAAATTGATTTGAATTGAAAATATTGCAAGGCATTGATTCAGGAAATTGATAAGTTGATTCCGTCATTTGATAAATTGAAGAATGGGGGCCCATAGTCTAGGCGACTATTTTAGGGTGCATACATTTGCCCATGTTTGACTAATGTGTGATCTTTATGGTAACACATGTGGTCAAAGAATGCAGTTGAAGTGTGAGATCGATTTAATCACAAAACAACCCAAACGTGTGATCGACGAAGGGAACACATCAGGACAAAGATAAGATGATTGAAAAAGATAAGGTAAACACCCTTGTAAATAGGTAATTTACATGTCTAAGATAAGAATATCAAGAAAGGTTGCCCCAAGTAGAGAAATTGATAGGATTGATAAATCTGAATCAAGGATTGAAGTTTGATAGGTACTGCCCCTCATGATCAAAATCGAAATGAGATAGAGGAGAAACAACAAATTGATAAATTTGATCAAATCAAACTAAAGATAAGGTTCTTGATGTAAGATGAATGATATAAGGATCAAAGAACCAAGGTAGATCATCAAGCACAAAATATTATGCCCCAAGGGTGAAAGCGAATGGAAGATAGAAGTTTGGAAGAGGTGGAAAGAAATGGAGAGAAGAAAGAGAATTTGCCTTAAGAAAGAGAATGCCCCAAAATCAATCAACTGTTTAAGATAGAAAATTTTCATTGAGATCATGAAAGAAGATAAGGAAATGAAAATCAAAACATGACCACATTTGATTAAAAGTCCAAAAGAAAGATGAAGGAAAGCCCTATCAAACTCATAATGCAGCCTAAAAATGCAAACTAACATGAGGTCTAACAATGCAAGATACATGAAAATGCAAAGATATACTTGCAATAGAGCAACTGTAACATAGGATTTTGTCTTCACCATTCATTATAGAATGTTAAGAAAATTATTTTCATCATTGGGCCATTATTAACGGACATCAGAAAATCACACAATCATCACTAGTCACAAGCGCAACTATGAAGATATGAATGTGATTTATATCGGATTGGAATGTGGAAAGATTCGAACATAAGCATCAAAAACATAAAGGTCAAGATGACTTCGATGTTAGCTTACCCAATTTAATGTATCAAAACCACGCTTGCATCAAGGCATAGATGTCAGGATGACCATAAGAATGATTGTACAAAAATAGTCAAGGATGATGCGTCAAATATCCTAAGTGTTTCAAGGGGACAACAAGAGACACTCTAGAGTTTCAAGACCACACCCACAAGCAGAAAACAGATAAAAACATGCCCCATGCCCCAAGTCTTCTAGCTATGCATAACAGAGAGACATATTAGACAAGGAAACTCAATGAAAATCAATAACAGCCAACACAGAAAGAAAAGATCATGACATAGCTCAAGCATTAAGTGTTGTGTTTAAAAACTAAAGTGTGTTAACTGATACTAAGTTTCGAGGATAAGGATCAAATGCTTGTAAGTATGTAGCATAACATGAAAAAACTGGGTAAGACCAAACCAATAAGTGTTGAAAAACACTCGATGTCAGGGGTTGTGTTGAAAAATACAGTTGGTGTGGTGTTGAAAAACACCGTTTGTGAGATGTCCTAAAGACTAACGCATCCAAGAGACCAAAGCTAACATAGTTATGCCCCATAGACAAAGACAAAGACCAATTCCAAACCAAGGCAACAAGGACAAGGAATGATAGAGAAAGGCTAAGTACCTAGGACACACGCTAAGAAACAGGGGTGCAAAGGCCTCAAGTATCACCCATTTTCAGCCAAGGCGCTTGTTTCAAGGTTTTCACCAAGGCACTTTTTCTATTTTTTTGAAATTTTGAATTTTTTGAATTTTTTTTGTATTTTTGGAATATATAATTTATTTGGAGATACATCAAAGCTCCTATTGCTAGGTTTTCACTAAGATGACCATTTTTTTAGGACATTTTCTGCTTTTTAGAATTTTTGACAATATATCATTTTTTTGGATTTTTCAGGATCAATAAATATGTACAAAGGGTGCCCCCAGACAGAATGGGCATCATGGATAGAACTTATTCAGGTGCAAGACATTGATAGGATCAAGGAGCTGCTCTCCCTCTACTATAGACAGTAAATAAGCACTGACCCAAAAGCTGATGTAATGATGTAAGGTCCAAGCCAATTAGGTTCAAATTTTCCCTTTTGATCTCTATGATGTTGATTCTTACGATTTTCACTTAGGACAAGATATCCCACTTGGAATTCTCTAGGGTGAATTTTTTTGTTGAAGGCTTTGGACATGCGCTTTTGATAAACACTCATATGGTCAAATGACACTTGAAATTTCTCATATATAAATTCTAACTCTTGAAGTCTCATGGCGCGGTAGTCTTCATCTGTAACTAGACCTTTGAGGGAAACTCTAAGTGAAGGAATATCAACCTCTAAAGGTAACACTGCTTCAACGCCATATGTAAGGGAAAAAGGAGTAGCCCTAGTAGGAGTATGAATACTTGTTCTATAGGCCCACAAAGCCAAATTTATCTGTAAGTGCTAATCTCTACCACTCTTACAAACTGTTCTATGTAGGATTTTAAGAATGGTTTTGTTTGATGCCTCTGCTTGACCATTTCCTTGTGGGAAGTAAATGGAGGACCAATGTTGTTTAATCTTGAATCTCTTGCAGAGTTGTTTAAGGTCTTTATTTTTGAACTGGCCTCCATTTTCAGTGATAATCTCGGAAGGTACTCCATATCGACAGATGATATGGTTCATAATGAATAGAGAGAATGTCTTGCCCGGGGCAACAGAAAGTGGGACAACTTCTACCCATTTAGTGAAGTAATCAGTAGAAGTGATAATAAACTTGTGTCCACCTGATAAGTTGGGACAATTTTTTCCAACAAGATCAAAGGCCCAGCGCTGAAATGGCCAATGAGATATAGAAGGAATGAGCTCCCTGCCTGGAGCATGTATCAAGTTACCATGTTTTTGACACTTTTCACATGACTTTTCAAAAGATACCACATCAATCTACATCATAGGGCAATAGTACCCTTCCCTAAGCAACCTTCGGGCCATGGCAAGACCATTGGAATGTCCCCCACAGATGCCCTCATGGATGTCAACTAACGCTTGGTCGGATTCTTCCTTTTCTAAGAATCTAAGAAGTGTTCCATATAGACCCCTCCTATACAAGTCACCAGAGATAAGGGAATGGCGAGAGGCATTTTGGGTGAGGATCCTGTGTTCAGATCGATTAAAGGTTTCGGGTATAATGCCATCACGAAGGTATGAGTAAATGACACCATAACGAGATGAATTATGACTAACAAGGGTACAAATGACATGACTTTCTTGGGAGTCATAGATAGGGTGATGTAGCTCTTCCACCAGGAATTCAAATCTGGATTCACGTTGCCCTAACTGAAGGAGTGAAGAAAGTGTAGCCATAGCATCAACTGCTTTATTTTCTACTCTAGGGATTTGCTGAAACATGACAAATGTGAAGTATCATTTCAAGGAATCAACCATTTGCTTGTAAGGTACCAGTTTATCATTTTTTGTTTGATATTCATCATTGACTTGGTTGATTATCAGTTGTGAATCCCCATAGATGTGTAACTCTATGATTCTCCATTCTATGGCCATCTTAAGTCCATTTGTTAAAGCTTCATACTCAACAATGTTGTTTGTACATGGGAACCATAACTTGTAAGACTTAGGAATCGTGTACCCATGAGGAGAAACAAACAACACACCAACTCCTAAACCATTTTGCATAAAGGATCCATCAAAGAACATCTTCCATGTTCTTTCACTCATATACATGAGGTGTTCATCTGGGAACTCAACTTAAATAGGTACATTATCTTGTATTGGGAAATCAACCAATTGATCTGCTATGGCTTGTCCTTTGATTGCTTTACATTTAATGTACTCTATGTCAAACTCTAAAAGGATCATCATCCATTTAGCAAGTCTACCTGTGAGGGTAGCTTTACCTAGTAAATACTTGAGTGGATCTATTTTTGCTATGAGGTGTATAGTGTGTGCAAGCATGTAATGTCACAAATTTTGGGAAGCAAACACAACTGCAAGGCAAGATTTCTCAATGCTAGTGTAGTTAACCTCATATGAAACAAGAGTGTGGCTAATGTAGTATATTGCTCTTTCTTTCCCATGTTCATCAAGTTGAGCTAGTAATGCCCCCAAGGAAGATTCTATTGCTGAAATCTATAGAATAAGTGGTTTCCCTAGGATAGGAGGCATTAAAATGGGAGGATTTGCCAAGTATTTCTTGATTTGATCTATTCTCTTTTGAAAATGCTCATTCCAAACAAATTTGAATCCTTTGTGTAATTTCTTGTTGAAAGGTTGAGCTCTATCTGCCAACTGTGAAATGAATCTCCTTATGGATTGAAGATGTCCTTGAAGACTCCTCATTTGACTAATGTTTCTAGGAGGTGGCATATCTATGATTGCTTGGACTTTTTTAGGGTCTACCTCTATTCCTTTTGCTAAAATGATGAATCCTAGTAGTTTTCCAGAGGTGACTCCAAAGGCACACTTTTTAGGATTTAACCTTAGTTGAAATTGTTCCATGTGATCTAGAATGACTTCTAAATCATCTAAGTGTTTGTCTCTTGTCTTAGACTTGGCCAAGGTGTCATCCACATAATGTTCCATGTTTTTATGCATCATGTCATGAAAAATGGTTGTCATAGCTCGTTGATAGGTGGCTCCTGCATTTTTAATCCAAAAGGCATAACGTTCCAACAATAGGTACCCCCTGCATAAGTGAATGCAGTCTTTTCTTGATCTCCATGAGCTATCTTAATATGATTGTATCTAGAAAAACCATCCATCAAGGAATAAATCTCATAACCCACAGTCATATCCACTATCATGTCTATATTGGGAAGTGGAAAGTCATCCTTTGGGCATGCTCTATTGACAACTCTAAAATTTGTGCAAATTCAAATGTATTTGTCATGTTTGGAAATTGGTACAATGTTTGATATCCATTCAGCATAGTCAATAGCTCTTATGAATCATGTACCAAGGAGTTTCTCTAATTCTTCTTTGACTAGGAGAGCTATGTGAGGATGCATCTTTCTCAATTTATGTTTAACCGGTTTGACACCCGGAGCTATGGACAAGTGATGCATGATAAGATTAGTGTCCAACCCTGGCACATTTGAATAAGTCCATGCAAAGTTGATCTTCTTTTTCTGTAAGAACTTAGTGTAAGATTCTTTTTCTTGTGGTGACAAGGACTTAGCCAAGTGTACTATCTGTGGAGCCACATTTGCACCCAAATTGACTGCTTGTGTTGGTTCAATAAGCATTGAAGATCTATCTTGAAAGTAGCTAGGGAGATGATCAAGTACCTCATCCTTAGGCACCTCAAAGAGGTTTTCACCCTTGGATACGTCATTTATTTTTACTTTTTTTTTGGTTCTGACACTGCCACACAGTGGTTTTTGCCATCAGAACTCCTATTCTTTTTATTTTATTTTGTGACTAAGGCACTATATGTCTGGCTTTGTCATGATGGTAGTCGATTCATTGGTGGAAGAGACTATGGGTTCAATGGCATTCAAGTAACAGGCTATCTCATAATCATTTTTGAAATGTTAAGAGCTTAGGTTCTTGATAGCGTTAGGACCAATCGATGAAGTTAGGATGGAAAAGAGGTAAGAAATGACTGGTTCAAGGTTGTAAATGTGAGTGATATTGTCTCTGGTGACCAAAGAGTCAGAGTCTATCAAGTATCCTTCTAAGCTACCCAAATCGGGATTCATCCTAACAAGTGAAGAATCATCTACTAAGGCAACATGTGGGTTCAAATCTTCTAATCCTACACATGAATCATCGGCTACATCGGGTTGAGAACTATAAGTGTGGATGACATCAACATCCATGTCAACTATGGAAGGCTCTGAGAAGGAGTCCCATTCATACTGATATGAACTTGTTTCTGAACTTCGACTAGGATGTTTACACCATGAAGGTTTGGGATGTCTTGATGTGGAAGTTATAATGTCATCAAGGGTAACACCTTCTCTTTCCATCAAACGAACAAGATTCTTTCGTTGACGTTCTATGATAGGATTTTCTACATCTGATTCATCTTGTTCTAAGGTTGCAACTATCTCATGAGTGACTAGACTATCTGAATCTCCCCAAAGGAGATTAGTGGAAGGGACCCAATCTTTACACATGTCTTTCTGATTTGTCAAACTAGGTATGTATTCTAGTTCATCTTCACTATCCGACTCATCAAGGATAGGAGTAGTGTTCTTGTTCTGATTCACAAATCCTAGGCCAACTATCTTCTTAGACTTGCATCCAAAAAGATCATGATCAAGGGGTTCGGCTCTAGCATCAAATTTGTGACTAAGAGGGCCATGTCCAGGATAGCCCATATGTTTGACAAAAGTATACCCTCTTCCATAAGCCCCACGGTGGGCATCAAAAATGTGTGCTAAAATGTTGACACACTTCTATAAGTCATTATATCCAAGATTTCTCAAGAATGAGGTCTCAAATGGTGACTCATAGCTCTCTATTCATGGAGTGCAAGAGTTTATAATGGAGGCCCTTAGTTTAGACCTAGTTTGTGCCCGTACAAGTACACCATACAATGAGAGATTCAAAAAGGAAAAGAAAGAGTGCTAGTCTCCATGATCATCAAATATGCATGCAAATGAAAATGGAAGCTATTCTATAAGATAACAATGCATGAAAGAAAACTAGTTTATGAAAGGAAATACGCATGCAAGATCATTCTATGAAATGAAATACGAATCTAATCTAACATGCAAGTGCAAGAGTAATCTAAATGGATTGTCATGGATGCGCGAGAGAAGAAGACAAGAAAAGAAAAGTTGCAATGTTCAAGCTCAAGTGCTCAAACTCTCCTCCAAAATCACTCTCCAAACCTGCAACATAACAATAACATAAAATCTAGATCCCCAAAATGAGAAGGAGAGGGCTCCTTATAAAGGAAAGTGTGGAGAGGAATGCATCCTCAAGAGCAATGTGGGATAAATCCCTAAAAAGGCAAGTAAGAGGAAAAAGCCCACCACTTAGAAATATGTGCAT
>MU226080.1:508188-564899 GCA_018584345.1 Thuja plicata
ATTAAATAAGATTATTTTATTTAATTAAAAGGGATGTTTTCTTTTAATTAAATAAGATTATTTTATTTAATTAAAAGGGATGTTTTCTTTTAATTAAATAAGATTATGGATAAAATGATCAAACCTTGGCAAATATTGAAATAATTGAATTAATTACAATTTGATCAAGGAAATTGATTTGAATTGAAAATATTGCAAGACATTGATTCAGGAAATTGATAAGTTGATTTAGTCATTTGATAAATTGAAGAATGGGGGCCCATAGTCTAGGCAACCATTTTAGGGTGCATACCCACTCCATGTGCTTAATAAAGAGAGGTAAGAAGGGATGTAATGACATAAGTAACTGCACACTAATACAACTTAGAGAATTCCATGTTAGAAAACACACAACTAGATCTCAAAATAGGAATGTGATAAATATTAAGATTTAATATGATGTAGCAAAGATGTAATATAAATTGTAATGCACACAAAGTAGTTCTAGATACCAAATCAGAATGGAAATGTCATGCATCGGGTTCACCAAAATGTAATGGTGGAAATGGTGATAAATACTAAGAGTAGCTAGATCCCCAAATCCAACATACATTAGAATACAAAACCTCCAACAAAGTGAATCGGGCTAGCTCAACCAAAAGAGTAAGGGTGCTAATGTGACATCTACACAATGTAGGGTTTTGAATTATGTAGAATAGAAAGGATAAGGGAAATGTAAATTTGATCTATGAAAGTAAGTTCTAGAGGAAAATATATAGAATAGGCTCACCTTGAAGTTAGAAGAGGAAGAATCGCCTTTAGATATGATTTTGAGTGTCGTCAAAGTGCCAGAATCATTTGTAACTCTAAATTTGGGACTCGACCAATTTTGAGGCAATTTTAGCCAAAAAGTGCACGATAGGGTCAGAAAAGTTGACCTTGTATTAAAAAAGGTTAGAAAATTCAACCTCGTCCCTGTAGGTCCAAATTTGATGAAATTTTTTGAGGTCCTGTGACTGTTTCTGGGATTCCTGAATCCAGATATGCAACTCCACAAATTGTTCCTACACATAGAAAAGAAGGGAAGAAGGTTGCGGGGAGGGGTTTCCCTCAGTCAAACCCCTGTTTAGAAATCAACCTTTTGAAATAAATGTAATAGAAAGAATGTTGTCATGTAGCAAAGATTAGATCTAAACAATACAATATATCATACCATGTATATGCAAATGTATCTTAGAATGTGATAAAGTATGTTGATACAATAGCTTTGACTCAACACAAATACCAAAAGGAAATCATGTACGACCAAACCTTATGTAATAGATGTTGTAATTCACCACAATGTTGGATTGAGTAAGAGAGAAGATGGATGAATGTAGGTCTCCCTCCTTGATTGCAAACTCCTTTTCTTGACCTCCAATGGGGGAAAGAAGCTATATATATGGAAGTAAATGCATTGAATATATGATGAAAATGATGGAATGAAGACTTGAAAATGCTTAATCGATTCCTTGCACTTGAATGCTTGATTTAATTGAATGCTTGATAATGGATTCCTTCACCAATGGATGATTGCTTGCACTTGGATCTCTTGAATGCACAATGAATGATAATAACATGCACAATAATAAATGATGTATATGTAGATGCCTATATATATGAAAATGAGATGAAGAGGTCTCCTTTTATACACATTTCAGGGCTCGTATTTTCTCAAGGTCAACTGAAATTTCAAACCATGGAAGAAAATCTAGTTATTGAGCTTCGGGCTAATTTTAGACACAAAGTAGTAGAAAAAGGTTGACTTGGCCGACCTAGTCAAGGACAAGGTCGACCAGGTCAACCTAGTCTAGGTAAAATTACCTCAAAATCTCTCGGGATGTTGGGGAGTGTGCTAAGAAGTGGTGTTTAAAATCATAGCATGTCAGGAGATTAAGGCCAATCCCAAAATCCAAAAATAAATGCATAGGTCCTAGGTGGAAAATGAATTATGTGATTGGATGGAATATTGAGAAATTATGCATAGAAGAAAGAGCCAACCTCAATTTTAAACAATATTGAGGGAGAAGGAGGACCTATATTTGAATTAAATATGCATTTAAGTGCAATATGAGGTCCTACTATAAGAAACACACTAAAGTATACTCATAATGGTCCTAAAATGAGCACAAATTAGTGCTTACTTTTTAGGATGGTACATAATATAATGCAATTCTAATCTTAAGTTAAAATTATTGTTTTAGGGAAAAGATAATGAATATACCAAAATGGGACATTACACCTCAAAGTGATAACCCAAGAAAATTCCAATAGGAGAATTCACCTTGAGAATCCTTACTTTTGAGAAAATACTCATACAATATAGTCTATCAAAGCTAAATAATGTTAGGTTTGACCTTAGGGTTGAAGTATTGAATGTTAAAGTTTATTTTTGTTTATTATTTTAGAAACGAGGATCTTCTTGTCACGAATTAAGAATTCTATGGCATTAGTGAAAGGATGTGGTGTGTAATATAATTTGTATTTTTTCTCCTTGTGGTTTATTTTTTATATTGATAAAAATGTATTTTAAAAGGACCCAAACCCTTTTATAATGAAGCATCCCTTGATAAAATGGAATCACTTTACGATGAAGTTGTCCTTAGGAAGATGGAATCAGTACCATGATATATGAGACAAACAAAGCAAATATTGATGTTATGAAGCACAAAAATAACCAAAAGGTGAAAACAAGTAGGGATCCCATGAATCCAATCTAGGAAAAGCCAAAACCAACCATATTTAACCTCATACACTTCACTATAGTGTGATATTGGGAGCCAAATTTAGAAATACCTTTCTTCCACTCATGTAGAAAAGTCCAAGAATGTCTTCATCCAATTCTAAAAAACTTGGTGAAGCAAAGGTTATTTTATCACAAAATTCCTAGCTAAGTGCAAAGCTAGGATATATTATTATCAAGTGAGAGTAGGTTAAACAAGCATCTTGTGAGTAGGGAAAATAATTACTAACACCAATTTCATAACATGTTAGTTGACCATAGTAGAGAATAGTAAGGACTCACTAATGTGAGTTGATGAAGCAACTTGGTCCAAAGTATGTCAAAAATAGTCCAGAACAATATGATAAAAATATAGTATGTGTTAGGATCAATCAGGAGAAGATGTTAAACATGATAGAAAATACCCAGAACAATCCGAGGATGATCATAATTAGGAAACATTGTAAATCTAGTTTTTCAGTATTTTCTACATCATACTAATCAACATTTTTGGAGGTCTCAAGAGCAAAATTTGGGGTCAGAAGTGTTTTTGGTTCCTTAGAATGGTTGTCGAAGGCATAGTTTTAAGGAATTGAAACTAGATCTCTTCAATACCTCTTCAACAATGCAAACAATTTTGAATTTTGACTATCGAGTAGACAGTTATGACCCACTGAGTTTGTGTTCCTAATTTTGTAGTTTTTTGAATATTTATAATTTTATTTGTTATTTTCTTCTCTATGATACTCTCCAGTTTGGAGCTCCTTGGAATCATAAGACTATTGGCATTCAAGATATGTATTTAAAACTCATTTTGGAGCAATGAATGGTAACTTTTCATGTGCACATCTCTTCTATGAATTCTTGTATTGTCCATATTTTTTTAACAATACTTACGGGTTTTCACATGCCTAGTATTGTAACTAAATTTCCATTTTAATTCATATCAGTGGTATCAGAGAAGGTATGTTGATGTATGTCACATTACATGTAGTTTGGTTAGCATAATTTGGAATTGGAGACACACGCACAACCCATAATTTTTTTTCTTATGAAGTGCAACCAATCAAAGATGGCACATGCAGACCCTTTCAAAGTCTCGATGGAAGAAATATTGATGGAGCAAAGGGGATAAATGATGAGATAGTTCACTCATATTCTTAAAAATATTCAGCCATCAAGCATAAAATAAAAATCATTTAGTAGCCACACTCCCTTCAAGGTAGATGAATGGTTAATACAACTGGACAAATATTTCTCTATTGATTCCTACTCAAATGCTGAAAATATAACTTTTCCCTCCTTAGAGTTGAGGCACGTGTGAAGCAAACATGGAAAGGAAAACTTGCATCGAATAAGAATGATTATGTACCAGATGAAGAGGAAGAATTGGATAGAGGAATATATATCAACTTTGCATGGTGGGATTTTGTAGAATTCATAAAAGAGGAGTATTATCTTGAAGACACATATGAAGAAAAATACTTGGAGTGGCAAATGGCACAACAAAGAAGGGATGAAACTATGCAGGATTACACCAATAAATTTCATGCTTTATCAACAAAGCTTGGCATCCAAGATTTTGAAAAACATTGAGTTCTAAAATACTGTAGTGGGCTATACCGACATATTAAAATTGAACTAGCCCTCATAAAATTTGAATCACTTGGAACCACCTACAAAAATGCAACAAAGATTGAGGAAAAGATGAAACTAAAGGGAAAAATATTGGTGATTACCTAGAAAAATAGACCATTGTAGAGTCTTTGCCCCAATTGCCAATATTTAACAAAGTTGTTATACACAAACCAAATGATGCAAATATACAGTGTAATACTCACAAAAGCACTCAACATACTACCAAGGATTACAGGGCTGCAAAAACATTGGTAGTACAAGCACACCACAATAAATAAGGAATCTAATTTGTTGTCAAGAAATCATTTTTGTCAAAAGGATGATTAAAAGATCATTGAAGCAAATCCTTATGACATAGTGGCTAATACTAAAATCTTACCCCAGGAATATGCAGACCAACTATTTCATTCATATATGTGGGTAAATGGTAAGCCATTACATTTCATAGTTAATAGTGGAAGTAAAAAGAATTTAATCTTTGTTGAAGTTGTTAAGATATTGAACTTGCAGACCAAACCTTACCCACAACCATACTCCGTGGGATGGGTCAATCAAGGGTGAAATATGCAAGTGAGTAGGCAACGCTACTTATCTTATTCTATTAATAATTTTGAAGATGAAGTTCTATATGATGTGACACCATTAGATGTGTGTGATGTACTTTTGGGATGACCAAATATGTATCAACGTCATGGTATCTATGAGTCAAGACTACACAGTATTACCGTCAAATTAGAGAGAAATAAATATCGAATACCTAAGGTAAGCTCTACAAATTCCAAATCTTTGATTTATAAACAATTGACTATATAGAGTGGAACTAGAATTCACCATGAAGGGGTGCAACCAGGTGTAAATAGATCTTATTTTACCACAACAACCCATACTATTCAACATAACTATCACAAGCAACCAAAATTGAAGAAACAAAAGGTGCTCATGTCAATTATAAATTTTGTCTACACTCAAGGATCCAATTAACAAAAAATTTCACAACACATAGCTAGATCATGAAACTATGCACTACATAAATTGACAAGGATTTCAAGACAAGATAACCACATCAAGCAAATTCAAACCACTACAATATACCATGTTCCCAGTAAATAGATGAAAGAAATACAATAGCAACAAATCCCTTCCTTTCACATGATTCAAACCCTTACCACAATCTTAGAGAACAAATTCCTAAATGTTATCCTCATTTGTTACAAGGTGTTGGCACAATGGGACCCATTGTCTCTCAAGGGGAGGAAAGATCTAGAGTGTGTTGGGAATAATCCAGAGCAATATCAGGAAAATATAGTGTGTGTTTGGAGTCATCAAGAGAAGATGCAAAATGTGATATAAATTACCCAGAATAGTATGAGGATGGTCCAGAGCCATTTGGGAACGGTCCAAAACCATTAAGATCTAATAGAGCAAATATAATTTGGAAAAATTGCAAATCTAATTTCTCAGTATTTCTACATCGTACTAATCACCATTTTTAGAGGTATCTAAAGTAGAATTTGTTGGAGGTGTCGTCGATTCCTTAGAATAATTGTTGAAGGCATGGTTCTAAGAAAATGAAACTAGATCTCTTCAACACCTCTCCAAGTATGCAAACGGTTTCAAATTTTAACCATCAAGTAGAAAGTTACAACCCTGCCAAGTTGGGGTTCCTAATTTTGTAACTTTTTTTAATATTTATAATTTTGTTTATTATTTTATTGTCTATGAAACTCTTCAGTTCAAAGTAATTTGGATTCCTAAGACTGTTGGGATTCCAAATATGTATTTAAAACTCATTTTGGAGGAACGGATGATAAATTTTCATGTGCGGATTCTTTTATTATCTATTTTATTCTCAACAATACTTACAAATTTTTGCATACCTAGTATTATAATTGAATTTTACATTTTAATTTAGATCAGTGGTAACAAAGTGGGTACGCTCTTATATGTCACATTGGACACAATTTGGTTAGTACAATTTGGAATTGGAGACACACAATCCATCAATTTATATCTTGTGAAGTGCAACCAATCAAAGATGGAAGATGTAGACCCTTTCAGAGCCTTGGTGGAAGAAGCATTGACAATAGAGAGGGGATAAATCATAAGACATTTCACTTAGATTATTCACAATATTTAGTCATCAAGAACAAAAGAAAAACCATTTAATAGCCACACTCCCTTCAAGGTATAGGTTAGTTTTTGAAAATTTGATGTAGATGTGCTAGATGAGTGGTTGATAAAATTAAATATATATATTTCTCTGTTAATTCATTTTCCAACGTTAAGAAGATAACATTTTACCTCTTCAAAGTTGAGGCACATGTGAAGCAAGCATTGGAAGGAAAACTTACATCAAAGAAGATTGATTTTGTACCAAATGAAGAGGAATTGGATAGAGGAATAAATACCGACCCTATGTGAGGGGTTTTATATACTTCATCAAAGAGGAGTGTTATCTTGAAGACATATATGAAGAAAAATATATGGAGTGACAACTGTTATGAAAAAGAAGTGAGGA
Source organism: Thuja plicata (assembly GCA_018584345.1). Lineage (NCBI taxonomy): Eukaryota > Viridiplantae > Streptophyta > Pinopsida > Cupressales > Cupressaceae > Thuja > Thuja plicata. Next base: position 515,085 of record MU226080.1, read on the forward strand.
AATCGTACATGATTACACCAATAAATTTCATGCTTTATCAACAAAGCTTGGCATCCAAGATTATGAAAAACATTGTGTTTTGAAATACTGCAGTGGGATGCAACAATATATTTAAACCAAATTATCCTTCTTGAAAGTTGAATCACCTGGAACTTCCTACAAGTATGCAACAAATATTGAGGAGAAAATGAAACAGAAGATAAAAAAAATATTGGTAAGTACCCATAAAAATATACCATTACAGAGTCTTTGCCCCAATCACCAATATTCAATTAAATTGCTAAATATGAACCAAAAGATGCAAATATATGGTGTGATATTCACAGAAGAATTCAACATACTATAAAGGATTGCAGGGCTGCAAAAACATTAGTAGCAGAAGCACATACAAAATATAAGGAATCTTATTTATTGTCAATATATCTTTTTTGTCAAAAGGATGATGAACAAATCATCAAAGCAAATAGTTATTCCATGGTGGCTAGTACTAAAATATTACCTTGATAAGATGAAAAACAACTCTTTTATTCACAAATTTGGGTTAATGGTAAACCATTACATTTCATAATTGATGGAAAAAGTCAAAATAATTTAATCTCTATTGAAGTTATCAAGAGATTGAACTTGTAGACCAGACCTCACCCACAACCATATTCAATGGGATGGGTCAATCAAGGGAAAAATATATAATTAATTAGGCAGTGTTACTTATATTATTCTATTAATCCATTCATAGATGAGGTTCTATGTGATGTAGCATGATTACATGTGTGTGATGTACTTTTGGGACATCCATATATGTATGAATGTCATGGTATATATGAGTTAAGATCATACTTTGTTATTGTCAAAATGGGGAAATATAAATATTGAAAACCTAAGCTAAGCTCTAGAAATTATAGATCTTTGATTCATAAGAAATTGACTTTACAAATTATAACTTGCATTCACCATGAAGGGGTGCAACAATTTTTAAACAACTGTCATTTTACCACAACGACCCACACCATTCAACAAAACAATCACAAGAAACCATAGTTGAAGAAAAAAAAATGAGCCCATATCACCTACAAAGTTTTTACTATAATGTATGCTCAAGAATCAAATTAACAATGTCTACCACAACCCACAACTAGATCATGGAATTGTGCACTACACAAATCAACAGGGTTTTTGAGATTGGATTAACCACATTGGGAAAATTCAAACTGTTGCAGTACATCATGTTCTAGTAAATAGATGAAAGAAATAGGACAAAAACAAATTCATTACTTTTACATGATTTAACCCCCTTACCACAACATTTGGTCTATTCGAGAACAAATTCCCAAATATTCTCCTTGTTTGTGACATGGTGTTGGTGCAATGGGGCTCATTGCCTCTCAAGGGGGGGGGAATGATCCAAAGTATGTTGGGAATAGTCTATAGAAATAGGAGAAAAATCAAACATGTGTTAGGATCCATCAGGAGAAGATGAAAAACATGACAGAAAATACCCAAAATAGTCTGAGGATGGTCTAGAGCCATTTGAGAGTGGTCCAAAAATGTTAAGAATTGACAGAGTGAATTGAATTGGAAAAAATGAAAATCAAATTTCTCAGTATTTTCTACATCCTACTAATTGTTGGTTCCTTGGAATAATTGTTAAGGCCATGTTTCTAAGGAACTGATCTATATCTCTTTAATACCTCTACAATAATGCAAATAGTTTTGAATGTTGACCACCAAGTAGAAAGTTATGAACCCACCAAGTTGGGATTCCTAATTTTTTAGTTATTTGAATATTTGTAAATCTGATTATTATTTTATTCTCAATGAAACTCCTCGGTTTGAAGTTTCTTGGAATCCTAAGACTATTGAAATTCCATATATGTATTTAAAACTCATTTTGGAGAAATGAATGGTAACTTTTCATGCACACAACTCTTCTATGATTTCTTCTATTGTCCATTTTTTCTTAACAATACCTATAGGTTTTCACATGCCTAGTATAGTAACTAAATTTTCCTTTTTAATTCATATCAATGGTATTATAGTGGGTATGCCCCTGTATGTTACATCAAAAGAAAATTGGTTAGCAAAGTTTGGAATAAGAGACACACACAACCCATCAATTTATTTTCCTATGAAGTTCAACCAATCAAGTGTGGCACTTGGAGAGCCTTTTAAAACCTTGGTGAAAGAAGCATTGATGAAACATATTCAAAAAATTATGAGACAATTCACTCAAATTATTTAATAATCCAAGATTATAAAGCTCTGGGCTATATCAGAGGTTTTCTTGAGCTCGCTTCTTTCCTCCCAGTGCCCACACTGAAGTAAGCTGTAAAATTTTAAATATTATAATGATAATAAAACTTTTGGCTAGGACTGTTTACCCATAAAAAAATCATTCAATAGAGACACTCTCTTCAAGGTACATGTTAGTTTTGATATTCAAAATTTCAAAGGAAAATTTGATGCAGATGTGGTAGATGAGTGTGATGTAGAGCTCCAAGGCAAGACAAATTTCCTTGACACCCAAACCTACAATCCACAAAGATATTTACCCTCCCATTGGAACTAGGCCTTCAACACAAGGCACCAACATCCCTTGGAGACTTTGTAAATTGTCAAAACCAACAAAAGGATTCAAACCATGACCCTAAGGCATAAGAAACCTTTGGAGAATTCAACAACCCTGTAGATATAACTTCTCACATCAAGCCCATATATCCATCATGATTCTCAAGGAATATTCTATGGTTTCACAAGATTAAGTCTCAAATATATTGCAGAGGTTGGTTAGACACCAGACATCCTTCTTCATTGTCACTGAGGTCCCAAAAAATGAGGATAATGCAACCCAAGTGACTTCACAAATTTCCCATTGGACACTTGTTGAGTAATAACCCCAACTCCTACTAGCCCTACCAAGTCACTTTTTTCTTCCTCAACTCTGATAATTCCCAAACAACCCACCAAACAATTCACCTCTATAGATACCCTTTGCAAGTTACAAAACATATCCAAAACCCAGTTCTTAATTCCACCATTGACTGGGTCAAAATCACTATCCAACCACATACCTAATAGGGCTAATTAGGTTGGTTGCCAAAGCAACCACTGGGAAATGGGGTGATCTCATGAATCCACCTCTTGAAAAGTATTTATACATGTCTTAAACAACCAAATCTACCATAGACAGGAGTCTAACCCACTATTTTGTCCCTCTTCAATCCAATCTAGACACTACCTAGGCCTGTCACATAGAAATGCCATGCCTACAACATGATGTTAAAAATAGCTATTCGAAGGAACTGTCCCAACACTTTTATAATCATAATATATATATATATATATAAACCTACCATTTCCCTCAATATTAAGACTTTTTCCTTTGGAATGATAGGTTAATTCACCCAAAAGTCCAAACCATAGGTGTAGGAGGGTTTATGGACTAGTTTTACCAAAACTACTATATCTTACTTCAAAATTGATAAAAATTTACCAAACAAATTCTAATTGGAGGCTAACTCACTATTATAAAAATTCAGATGCATGAGGGATCTTGGTCAATTTGTACATGTCTGTACACCATGGGAAAATTGTAGAAAACAATATCGTTCAAAATAATCACTTCAATCTCATTCCAAATCAACAACAAATTTTTTCATCAGTCTCAAAGAGGCTTATAATTCTTTTTTACAACCATTCCAAGCAAAATCAACCACTTTTTGAAGGTGGTGACCATTGGGAAACCAAAATGCAATTTCTGTCACAAAAGTTGCAAAGTTGCATTAGCAACTTTTTGACAACTTGAAAACTTTCATAATATGTCAACAAAATTGACCAAAATACCTTAGAAATAATATGAAGTGGCCACACATGGCTTAGAAACATAAAAATTACTATTTGCACCTATTTCACACTTTTTGGTGCCCCTTTGACCAAAGTTGACCTTGTAGGTCCTAATAAGCTATGAAGGTACATATGGCTTCAAAGTCTTACAAACATGAACCAAACATATCCAAATTAGTCTTTCAAACTTTATTACATCTTTAAAATATTTTAAAACATGAAAATTTTACCAAGAGCCCATAGGGTTCCAATGAATTCTGAGGTGCTCCTACACCATATTCCGGGGGGGAAAAGAACTCATGTCCCTTGAGGCATAAGATCTGAAAATGTGGTACCATGCTTCAGAATGTCATCTTCACTCATCCAAGTTGCATCTTCCTATGGTAAGCCTTGTCATTTCACCAAGTAATCTTTATAGATCTATCTCCTACTTCTCTTTGCTTCTCTTCTACCAGGAATACATTCCAACTTCAATGGTTGGCTTGGAGGTAAGTCTTCCCTCCATACTATAGTATCTTTGACACCATCTCCTACATTATAACCTTTATCCAAAGAACTCTTATATGCATATATATCATAAACATTAAAAATAGGGGACATACCTATCCTAGATGGAAGGGAAATTTCATAGGCAATATTGCCAAACTTGTAGATGAATTTGCAAGGACCTATCTTCTTCATTTATAATTTAGTTTACTTCTCCTTAGGAAGTATCTCTTTCTTGAGATGTGCCATAACTAAGTCCCCCACTTTTAATTGAAGATCTCTCCTCTTCATATCATCCATCTCTTTGTATTTATCAACATTTTGTTGTAAATTCTCCTTGACCTGTTGATGGATGTCTTTCATCACTTCAACAAAATCCTCTACTTGTGCACTCCTTTCCATATCTTTCAGATCTCTGAGTTCCAAGATTCCTCTTAGATGGAGGCCATATGCTATCTTAAAGGGAATCTTGTCAGTGCTTCTATTTGTTAAATCATTGTAAATAAATTTTGCTTGAGGAATAATGACATCCCATGTCAATCCATGCTCCTTAGTTAAACATCTAAAAAGGCTACACAGGGATCATTTTATAACCTTAGTTTTACCATTAGTCTGAGGATGGTTGGCAAAACTAAAGGATAAGTTGGTCCCAAGTTTATTCCAGAGAGTCCTCAAAAAATTCCCTACAAATCTTGAATCTCAGTTTGAAACAATATTGAGTGGCAAGCCATGAATCCTTACTACTTACCTAAAGAACAATCCTACTACATGGGAGGCATCATGCACTCTTTTACATGAAAAAATTGAGCCATTTTGATAAAACAATCCACAACAACAAAGATATTGTCATATCCTACTTTTGTTCTTGGGAGGCCTAGAACAAAGTCCATACTCATACTCTCCCGTGGCCTATTTGGATTAGGTAATGGATTATACATCCCTGCATTGGATGTAGAACCTTTTTCTCTTTGACAAAAAACACAAGAGTCCATAATTTTTCTGACATCAAATTACAATTTAGGCCAGTGATAGAATCATTTCACCTGATCCAATGTTTTGTCTAACCTAAAGTGCCCTCCTAGGCTTCCACAGTGCTTTTATTTTACAATGTTCTCCCTCATGGAACATTTTGGGATACATAGTTGACTACCTTTAAATAACAACCCTTCCTGTAGCATGTATTCAGAAAAATCAGAGTGGCAAGAGTTTGCAAAATTCAAACATACCTCATAAATTTCTTTGAAATCATTATCATCTTTATGCATCTCTTTGAGAGAGTGGATTCCCGTACTCTGCAATTTAATCTCCTTCACTATAAGAACTCTTCTACGTAATGCATTAGCTAATATTTTGGATGTCCCTTTTGTTGTTTTACTAAGAGGGGGGGGGGGTGAATTAAAAAATGATGATTCTTTAAACCTTAAAACTTAAACTCTGATTCAACTTGGTAAGACAAACTACAACAGTAACTGAATCACTAATAACTTCACTATAACAATCAGTAACTTAAGTAAACATGCATAATAAACATTCAACACATATAACACCAATTTTTAAAAAGGAAACCCAATTTGGGAAAAACCTCTGAGGGAATTGTCACCCACAAATGAAAATACTCTTCTGAAGTATGCTCGGTTAAAAGTCAATCCTGTTAAAGATTACAATGCACATTGTCAAATATGACCCTGTTTGGGGATTTACCTCAAATGTGTTAGCATCTTCACTCTATTAGGAGTGGCATGGTTAAAGGTCTTTAAACACTCTTTTAGAATGTCACCTTTCATAAGGATTTTACAAAAGACTATTAAGTTCACTCGGTTAAGAGATTTCTCTGCTACAAATGTTAATAGGAATCAATATAGAATTTAATTTGTAATATTGCAACTACCTCTTTCTTGATCATATCCCTTATGTGCTATTTGACTACTAACATCAACACTTCATCAGTCTTTTCTCTAGACTTGATTTCACCTTTTCTTTTTCAACACTTCACTCGGTAGCACATCCACACTTCAACTCGACAGCTTCTCTATCATTCAAATTCATCCTTTATATAGACTCTATTTTTTCCTTTTAATCTCCTTGATTAGTTTTCCTTTGATTACTCTTAATAGTTAGATCAACTTTTTGAACTGATTCAATGAATTTGATACTTGGTGAACCATGTTAGCATCACCTCAGAACTTAAACTTTTCTTGGAAGTGGTACCATCACTTTTTCCGCTTAATCTTTACCTTAGATCATCACCTTGAATTTTCTTGAACGTGATCTCTGTAACCAACTCTTCTTTATCCTTGGAATCTTCCAGATCATTGTGGCTCTTCATTAAATGTTGATCTGAAACCTTATTCCATACTCGGTAACTAACTTTTATGTACTCGGTGTCTTGTCTTGCTCTTGGTGTCTTGGTGTGTTGGTTTCTCTTACCAAAAAAAATTCCCTTTAACGACATACTTCATCCTTCTTGGTAGCTTAACTGTTTCTTTTACCAACTTGACCAATATCCTTTATCGACTTGATAAAATTAAATGTAAAGTAGAGAACAACTATACCAATATGGTATTATCATTGTCTAATCTGTATTAACTGCCCAATTAACTCATACTCCAGAAGATATGGCAGCTTAATATGAACCAGAAATTAATTTCTTGACGTCAATGACAAAATGAAAATTGATCTAATCCTTTCTACAATCTTGTATACCTCTGATCTCAGTCTTCATCATCATCACCATCAGTTGAGTAACAATCTCTCTCTCTTTGGAATTGATGGAAACATTGTCAATTGATGATGGCATATTCTAATATCTATGTTTTTCCTTTGATCCCTCTTAGCTTCTTATTCTTGTTCTCCTTCTTTGTCCATCAACATTCTCCATTTCTCATTTTCTCTTTTCTCTTGTAAACATCAATCAATCTCCCTCTTAACACTTATTCTCTCTTTAGTCATCAATCACTCATTCTCCCTCTTTGACAATGATTCCAAAGATACATACTCCTGAAAACTATGTTCAGGCAGTGGATCATACCTAGCATCTACTAATAACTCATTTCATACATAATTACTTTTCACAACTTCAGGCATCACCTAAAGTGTGAACACTAGCATCAACTCAATAAATAGATATTCTAATGAATTCTAGAATTGATGCAGAATGCATTTAACTCTAGTGAATGTTGGAGAGGGGTAGGACCCCTAATTTACCTATGAGATACTCGAAAGAATCCTTTGGTAGTGACTTGGTGAATATATCTACTAACTTATCCTTTGAATTCACATACTCCAATATCACGTGCTTGTCTTGAACTTGTTCTCTTATGTAATGATACTTGATAGAAATGTGCTTCATCTTAGAATGCATCACCAAATTATTTTATATGTCGATAGCACTAGTATTATCATAGAAAATTGTAATTGGATCGGTAATCTCCTCTTGCATACCTTCAAGTAACTATTTGATCCATACAATGTTTGCACAATTCATAGCTGCAACAACATATTAAGCCTCAACAATAAACTATGATATACAACTCCATTTCCTACTTAGCCATATCACTAATCTTTCTCCTAAAAAGAAAGCTCCTCCACTTGTACTTTTCCTATCATCAATGTTTCTAGCCCAATCAACATCAGTGTATACCTTCAAGTCAAAATCTCCTCCTTTCTTGTATATTAGACCGAAGGCTTTAGTACCTTTCAGATACCTACATATTCTTTTAACTACAGACATGTGTGATTCTTTTGAATTGGCAGAAAATCTTGCAACAATACCTACTGCATGAGCAATATCAGGTCTATTGTGTACAACATACTATAACTTACCAATGATTGATCAGTAGAGTGTCTCATTCACTTCCTTTGACTCATCTTCTTTTGATACCTTGCAACCAATAACCATTAGTGTTTCAACTGGTCATGAATCCTCCATACCAAATGTATTTAGGAAAAGGTCTGCAATTCCTTTCTAATCTCTTCAGCAAAAGATCTGCACAATGTGTTATTTCCTCCAAAAATAATATCATGAAAAAAAAATTTAGCAATCAAAATCTTGTTATTACTATCACATTTAAAATACACATTATTGTTGGCACTTGTTCTTTGAAATCCAATCTTGATTAAATACAAATGTAACCTTTCATACCATGCTCAGGGTGCTTGTTTGAAACCATACAATGCCTTATACAGTTTACATACCATGTCCTTGTTAGTATTCTCAACAAATCCTTTAGGTTGTTCTATATAGACTTCTTCTTCAAGAATACCATTAAGAAATGAAGACTTGACATCCATTTGATAAACTTTAAATCCTTTTTATGTTGCATATTATAGTAGAATTCTAACTCCTTCTAATCTAGCAACAATTACAAAAGTCTAACCATAACCAATACCTTCTTCTTGTGCATACCCTTTGCAAATTAGTCTTGCTTTGTTTTTTTATTACATCTCCATGTTCATTTAGTTTCTTTCTAAAAATCCACTTTGTATTAATAACATTTTTATCTTTAGGTCTTGGTACCAAATTCCATGTGTTGTTCTTTTCAATACGATCTATCTCTTCTTTCATAGCTTTAATCCAATCTTCATTCTCCAATGCATCTTTTACTCTTCTTGGCTCTAATTCAAAAATTAAGCATGCATTATCTCTTACCTTGCTTCTTGTCATAACTCCAGCATTCTTGTCTCCAATAATCTTGCTCGATGAGTGGTTTCTTCAGACATACTTGGCTAGAATAGGCTTGATAGGTGGTGGAATTTCTTCATTTTCATCATTCGATGGTGGTTCTCTCTGTTCACCTTCCTCCTCAATTTATGCTTTAGGTAAGCTATCAGGAATATCAAGTTGAACATAAACAAATCTTTGGTAGTCCTTGGGTTCCTTCATGTTGTCTCCATCATTTTTCTTTGCAAATTCACTAACCCTTACATTTTCACTTTCTACAATTTTGTTAGAAGACTTGTTCAAACACTTGTAAGCTTCGCTCTTCGTAGAATACCCTAGGAATATTCCTTCATCTCCTTTAGAATCAAATTCTCCATCTCTAGCATCTTTTATAATGTATTGTCTACTTCCAAATACTTTGAAATAACTTACATTCAGTTTATGATCATACCAAATCTCATATGGAGTCTTGTTTCTACCTTTCTTTAGTTGTACTCAGTTTAGTGTATAAGATGCAGTGCTAACTGCCTCTCTACAATTTTTTTGAGAAATACCCTTCTCAATCATCAATGTTCTTTCACAATCAACAATGGACATGTTTCTTCTTTCTGCTACACCATTTTGTTGTGGTGTCCTTGATGTAGAAATTTGTCTCTTTATTCCATGTTCATTGCATAAAACTGTAAACTTGTTAGATGTAAACTCACCTCCTCTATCAAATCTCATACATTTCAATTGTCTTCCAGTCAACTTTTCAACTCTAGCCTTATACCACTTAAACATTTGAAAAGCATCATATTTTTATTTTATAAACATGACAGACATCATTCTTGAATAATCATCAACAAATAAAATGAAATATCTATCACCATAGTAACTTTGTGCTCTCATCAGTCCACATAGGTCAATGTGCACTAATTCCAAACTTCCTTGAGTAGTGTAAACCTTGCTTGTAAAACTTGACTTTGTCATCTTACCAACTTGACATCCTTTGCACATGACATTTTTCAGGTTTGTCCAATCTCGGTAGACTTCTAACTCTATTTTATTTTCTCACCTTAATTAAGTTGTCAAAATTCACATGACAAAATATTTTGTGCCATAACCATACATCCTCAATTTTAGCAAATAGACAACTCTTTGTAGAAGTATCAAGGTAGAATAAGTTACCTTTAGATTGTTCACCAGTGGCAATCAGACTTCCATTCTGAACAAATAATTTTACCTTTCCATTATTAAATTATATTTTGTGTCCTATATTTTTTAGCTGTGCCACACTCAACAGATTATACTTTAGTCCTTCAACCCAATAAACATCATCACATCTTGTATTATCCAGCAGAATTATATATAGAACATTTACCTTTCATAGGATATGGAGCATCATTACCAAATCTGACATACCCTCCATCATGTTCTTCCATAGTAATAAACTTAAGTGTGTCACCAGTCATATGGTGTCAACAACCATTATCTATAATCCAAGTATCAATCTTGCTTACATGTGAAATTAGGTCTTTTTCTAATTCTTCATATCTTTCTCCATCAGAATCATCCTTGATAGCAACATACACAACTTCTTCACTGTCATCATCATCTATATCATCATCGGTTAGTCCTTGATTAGCAATGTGGGATGAATTCTTACCTTTGTTCTTGAAATCTTAGAATCTCTTAAATTTGTTCTCTCTTTTGTTATTGTCTCAATTGTCTTTCTTCTCATCATTGTCATTGTTTGGACATCTAGCTGCAACATGACCGATCTTGTTACACTTAAAAAATTTCAAAGGTAGCTTGCCTCGGTACTTGCCTTTTCCTCTATGTAGTATTCTAGCTAGTAGAGCTTCAAAATCTACTTCATTTCTTTCATTTTTGACATATAGTTCTTCTATCTCACTTTTGCAACTGTAAAAACTTTCACTTGCACTACTTGGATAACCATCACCAGATCTAGACTCTCTAGGGATTCCAATTTCAAACATGACTTAAATGCATAATCAATCCTAGTAGTGGAAGATAAACTATTGTCAAAGTCATTTAGCTCAAAAGCAATCAACTTACCAATTTTAACATCCAGTGAAACAAACATCTAAGGAATGGATCTCAGTTCTTGTATTGCAAACACTCGGATGGCATAAATAGGCAAAAATGTCCTCAATAGTTTTCTTTTTACATCTTCTTCTTCTATATTCCTTCAGCACCTCCGATAGTTCACAATTTCCTTCAATCTTGTACTATACCATGTAACAGTTTCACCTTCTTTCATTCTCATAGAATTAAATTTGCCTCTCAAACTTTCAACTTTTGCCTTCTGAACATGTCGATCTCCACCAGATACCAATGCAATCTTATCCCACATATTTTTTGTTGTATCAAATCCTTTAAGGTAATTGAACTCTGGGTCAGTGAGAGAAGAGGATATCTCAATCATAACTTTTGTGTGATCTTATCTTTCTCTTATTTTCTCAAGTATCATAGGCCCAAATAGTGGTGGTGAATACTCATTGTGAAGATAGTATATTGCATACTCTTCAATTCCAGTTAAGTGTAGCCTCATCCTACTTTTCCATATAGAGAAGTTATCCCTATTCAACTTTGGTGCCTCCCTCTTATACATCTTTGGATCTTTTACTCAAGTCTTTTAAACTTATTTCTTTAGAGTACTTAGCTCTGATACCAATTATTGGTTTAGTGAGGGGGAGGGGAGGTGAATCAGAAAACCAACAATTTATAACTTAAGTAAACATGCACAATAAACATTCAACACATATAACACCAATTTTTAACATGGAAACCCCATTTGGGAAAAACCTATGTGGGAATTGTCACCCACATATGAAAATACTCTTCTGAAGTATGCTAGGTTAAAAGCCAATCCTGTTAAAGATTACAATGCACATTGTCAAATGTGACCCTGTTAGGGGATCTACCTCACATGTGTTAGGATCTTCACCCTGTTAGGAGTGCCCTGGTTAAACAACTTTAAACACTCTTTTAGAATGTCACCTTTCACAAGGATTTTTCAAAAATACTGTTAAGTCCACTCGGTTAAGAGATTTCTCTGCTACAAATGTTAATAATAAAAAATATAGAATTTTCCATATAATACTACAACTACCTCTTTCTTGATCATATCCCTTATGCACTTTTTGACTACTAGCATCAACACTTCATCAGTCTCTGCTCTAGACTTGATTTCACCTTTTTTTCTTCACTATTTCACTCGGTAGCACATCTACACTTCAACTCGCCAACTTATTTATCATTTAAATTAATCCTTTATATAGACTCTATTTTTTCTTCTTAATCTCCTTGATTAGGTTTTCCTTTGATTTCTCTCACCCGTCAGATTAAAATTTTGAACTAATTCAATGAATTTGATACTCGATGAACCGCGTTAGCGTCACCTTGGAACTTCAACTTTTGTTTAAAGTGGTACCATCACTTTTGCCTTTTAATCTTTACCATAGACCATCACCTAGAATTTTCTTGAATGTAGATCTCCATAACTAACTCTTCTTTATCCTTGCAATCTTCCATATCACCGTGTCTCTTCATTAAATGTTGATCTGAACCTTGTTCCATGCTCGATAACTAACTTTCATGTATTCAGTGTCTTGTCTTGCTCTTGGTGTCTTGGTGTCTCTTACCAACAAACACTTCCCTTTACCAACATACTTCATCCTTCTCAGTAGCTTAACTGTTTCCTTTACTGACTTGACCAATCTTCTTTACTGACTTGATAACATTAAATGTAAAGTAGAAAACAACTATACCAATATGATCTTATCATTGTCTGATTTGTATTGACTGCCCAATAACTCATACTCTGAAAGATATGGCAACTTAATATGAACTAGAAATCAATTTCTTGACATCAATGACAAAAAAAAAACTGATCTAATTCTTTCTACAATCTTGTATACCTCTAATCTCAGTCTTCATCATCATCACCATCAGTTGAGTAACACCTTTTTAATGTTTACTTGTGAAAGTGTAGGACTGCAGTTGTTCAACCCATTTCATGTGCTTGTGGTTTAACTTTTCTTGTCCATTTAGGAAACTCACTCCATAGTTATCTATGTATACTATGAACTCTTTTGGTAATAGATAGTGCCTCCACTTCTTGAGAGCCTGCACCATTGCATAGAGCTCAAGGTCATAGGATGAATATTTTTGTTTGACTTAATTTAGCTTTTCATTAAATAAGTCTATTGGCTTTCTTTATTGGCTCAACACTGCCCAAATGGCTTTATGATTTACATCACATTCAATGGTAAACACCTAGTTGAAGTAAGCTATTTCCAAGATTGGGTATGGGACACTCTATTGTTCAAACACTCAAATGCTTTATCAACCCCCTCTGTCCATTCAAACTTACATTTTCTTCCACCTTTAACGGTATTGATCATAGGAGCACAAAAATCATTGAAATTTTTAATAAATTTCCTATAAAAACTTGTTAGGCCATGAAATATTCTTACTTCACCTACATTCCTTGGGGTTGGCCAATTAAGGACTGCCTCCACTTTTGAGGGATCCATTTTCAGACTTATGCTTGAGATCACAAAGCCAAGGTAAGCCAACTCTTCCCTCATAAAAATACACTTATCCAAATTTATCATTAGTTTCTCTTCATGCAATTTCTTCAAAACCAAAGCCAAATGTTGTAAATGCTCTTGTTTTGTTTTACTAAAGACCAAAATATCATCAAAGTAAACACCAACAAACTTACCAATAAAAGGTTTTAGCACTTTGTTCATGAGGTGCACAAAAGTGCTTGGAGCATTAGAGGGTCCAAAAGGCATGACCATCCACTCATATAGACCCTCATTGGTTTTGAAAGTTTGTTTCCACTCATCTCCTTCCCTTATTCTGATTTGATTCAATACCCACTCTTTAGATCAACCTTAGAGTAGTACTTTGCACCCCCTAGATAGTCAAAAAGGTCTTCAATCCTTGGCATTGGGAATGAGTATCTAATTGTGATTCTATTTATGGCCCTAGAATCAATGCAAAACCTCCATGTACTTTCATTTTTGGGAGCCAAAACAACAGGAACAACATAGGGACTGAGACTTTTCATCATCGATCCTTTGTCTAGCAATTCTGGCACTTGTCAAGCAATTTCTTCATTTTGTGAAGGAGTCATTTTATATCTAGATTTATTAGGAAGTGTGGCCCCTAGTATCAATTTTATATGGTGACCAATGTCTCTAATAGGAGGCAATGAATTAGGTATCTCTCCTATAACCACACCCTTATACTTATCTAACAACTCTTGCACCTCTCTAGGCCCAACTTCCCTCTTTTTGGTTGCCAATTCTATTTCATGTTTTGGTTTTATGACAAGGGCATAACATGGGGTATCTTCCTCATTCAAATTCCCTAGAAACTCCTTTTCACCTACCAACAATATACTACCACTCACATGTTTATCCTTTCCCTCATCTGATAAGGGTTTCGTCATATAGGTTACACCATCTTTGGTAATGCAGTAAGTGTTCTTTTTCCAATCATGTTGGGATTTGAGATCATATTACCAAGGATGCCCCAAAAGGAGATGACATGCATCCATAGGGATGATGTCACAAAGCAACCTATCTTTATACTCCCCAATTTAAAAATCTACCCATGCTTGTTCATCAATCAACAATTGTTGACCCTTGCTCAGCGAAGACACTTGGTAAGGATAAGGATGTTTCAATTTATTCAAATTCAAAATTTCAACCATCTCTACAGACAACAAATTTGTTAGTAGAAATGAAATCTATAATTTTACATACCTTACCATTGGATTTGTAGGCTGTTCTAAACAAATATATTCCTTGTGGTGGTTCTTGTACTCGAGTGCCTTCAAGAGTACTCTCCTCATCATTAGGTTCTCCCCACGTTCAAGATATGTAGATCTGATTGGCCCATTAACACTTTGATTATCTTCCTCAACAACCAAGTGAGTTCTCCTCTCTCCTCAATGAGAAATTGAAGCTTTTTTTAAGGAAATCTACTTCATGGCATCCTATTTGGTTGAAATTATAACATCTCTTGGTGAACACATTAGGACCTCTACCTTGTCCACAAAACCTACACTGGCTTTTGGGTCTCCTTCCTCTGAAATTACCTCTAAATTTTGATTGCATCCTTGTTCATTCTGATTGTCCTCCCCTTGTGTCCTTTGGTTTTTTTTTCTCCCACCAAAATTACCCCTACCTCTGAAATGTCTGTCACCTCTACCTCTACTATTCTGATCACTTTTTATCCTTAGCTTTTCTTTAGGCTTTAATGCCATTTGAAATCATTCATATACTATTTTAGGGACCACCATGCTCATTTAATCTTGTATGATAAACTTGAGACCATTCATGTATCTAGCCACTTTCTAGCTTTCATCTTCATAGTGATTTTTCTTCAAAATCAATTTGTGGAATTCCTCTGTATAGGAAGCCACACCCAAATATTTTTGTCTTAGGTTTTGCAACCTCCTAATAACTTGGATCTCAAAATTTTTAGGCATGAATTTGGTATTTATCATAGAAACCATTATGTTCCAAGAAGTGATCATGTTCCTTCACATCTCCACTCTTTCCCCTTGAGTGTAATTCCACCACACTAATGCAGACCCCTTCAATTTGGTCTTGGAAAACTTGATCTTTATGTCTTCAGCCACCTCCTTGTATTCAAAATAATTTTCCAAAGCATATATCCATTCCACAAGTTCATGACCATCTAACTTCCCACTATAAGTAGGAACCTCCAACCTATCATCAGAGGCTTCTTTGTGTGCTTCCTCTAAGGCATCTACAAACACTTGTTGGTCTAAAGGTAGGTCTCATTTATGAGGTCTTTCTTCCCCTTCTTATTTTTCTTCTTCTTCTCCTTCTGTCTCTTCTTAGCCCCATTCATCATTATTCTATTTAACTTTCATCTTCTTGATCTTGATAGCCACTCCTTCAGCACCTTTGGCTTGGATCATTTCTTCCATCTCTTGGAATCTTATTGCCACTTTGGAAGTCATCCCCTTTGGAGGCATGATTTTAGACTCTCCTTCACTCTCCTCTAATAAAATACACCAAGATCACTTCTCCCACTTATTAGACTTTCTTTGATACCAGTAGGATGCATAGCTCCAAGGAAAGACAAATTTCCTAGACACCCAAGTCTACAATCCACAAATATCTTCACACTCCTATTGGAACTAGGCCTTCAACACATGACACCAACTTCCCTTGGAGACTTTGCAACTTTACAACACCAAAAAAGGGATAAGAACCATGAACCTAAGGCATAATAAACTTTTGGAGAATCTAACAACCCTGCAAATATAACTTCTCACATCAAGCTCATATATCCATCATGGTTCCCAAGGAACATTCTATGGTTTAACTAGATTAAGTCTCAAATCTATTACAAATGTGGGTTAGACACCATGAATCTTTCTTAATTGTCACTAAGGTCCCAAAACATGAAGATAAGGAAACCCAAGTGACTTCACAATTTTCCCATTGGACACTTGCTAATTAGTAATGACCCCAACTCCTAGTAGCCCTACCAAGTCACTTTTTCTTCCTCTACTATGATACTTCCCAAAAAACCTACCAAAAAATCCACCTTTATAGATACCCTTTTTCAATTTACTAAACATATTCAAATTGCAATTCTAAATTCCACCATTGACTGGGTCAAAATCACTTTGCAACCACATACCTTATAGGGCTAATTAGGTTGGTTACCAAAGCAACCACTAGGAAATGTGGTGAGCTCACAAATCCACCTCTTGAAACATCTCTATACATGTATTAAACAACAAAATCTACCATATACATGAGTCTAACCCATTGTTTTGTGCCTCTATAATCCAATTTGCACACTACCCAGGCCCGTCACATAGAGATGCCATGCCCAGTACATGATGTTAAAAATATCCATTCGAATGAATTGTCCCAACACTTTTAGAATCTTAAAAATATATAAATACCTACTATTCCCCTTATTATTAAGACTTTTGGCCCATGGAATGATAATTTAATTCACCCATAAGTCTAAACCCTGGGTGTAGGAGGGTTTCTGGACTAGTATTACCAAAACTGCTATATCTTACTTCAAAATTGATAAAAATTCACCAAACGAATTCTAATTAGAGGATAAATCACTATTATAAAAATTAATATGCATGAGGGATCTCAGTCAATCTATACACGCTTATACACCATGGTAAAATTGCAGAAAATAACGTCGTTCAAAACAATCACTTCAATTCTCATTCCAAATCAACAACAACCTTTTGCATTAGTCTCAAAGAGGCTTATAAAAAATGCTTACAACCATACCAACCAAAATCAACCACTTTTTGAAGGTGGTGACTGTTGGAAAATCAAAATGCAATTTTTGTCACAAAAGTTGCAAAGTTGCATTAGCAACTTTTTGACAACTTCACAAGTTTCACAACATGTCAACAAAACTGACCAAAATACCTTAAAAACAACATGAAGTGGTCACATATGGCTTAGAAACATCAAAATTAATATTTTCACCTATTTCACACTTTTTGGTGCCCCTTTGACCAAAGTTGACCTTGTAGGTCATGATAAGCTATAAAGGTACAAATGGCTTCAAAGCCTTACAAACTTGAACCAAACATATCCAAATTTGTCTTTCAAACCTTATTACATCTTTAAAATATTTAAAAACATGGAAAATTGACCAAGATCCCATAGGTTTACGATGAAATCCTAGGTGCTCCCGCACCAGAGTGTTTAACAAAATTGGATAGATAATTCTCTATTAATTCCTTTTCCAACACTAGGAAGATAACATTTTCCCTCCTCAAAGTTGAGGCACATGTGAACTAAGCATGAGAAGGAAAACTTGCATGCATCAAAGAAGAATGGTTTTGTACCATATTAAGAGGAAAAATTGGATGAAGGAATAGACACCTACCCTATGTGGGGGATTTTGTAGAATTCATCAAAGAGGAGTATAATCTTGAAGCCACATATGAAGAAAATATATATGGAGTAGTAACTGTTTTGAAATAGAAGGGATGAAACTGTACAAGATTATACCAATAAATTTCACACTTTATCAACAAAGCTTGGTGTATACATTTTAATGCATATTTATGAAACATTAACTCAATTTACTCAATTTGAAAGGATTCAAAGATATAGCATGATAAAACATCAAATTGAACAAATCAAAACTGTCTCATCTCTCTCTAACTAGGAAGCTAAAACAATGCTCTTAGATTTTAAGTATTCCTAAAGTGACAATCCTAGAATGAGAATTTGAAAATTAAGCTACATAATGATGAAAATTTAGCTAAAATATGATGGATTATGATGCAAATTAAGCTAAAGATGCAAGAACAAAGCTCAAAGAACTCAAACTATGCTAATCATGAATTTACAATTTAACTACAATGCCAATTCAAATGAGAATAAACATGAATTGGTGATCTTATCTTAGAATTGTATCCTATTTATAGGATTTTCCAAGGGTAGGGGGTAGAGTGAACTAACCCTGATTAAGGTTGAGTTAAGTTAATGCTTTCAAATGTTGGGACAAAGAGACAAAGATGGATGGTCAAGATGCACTTCAAGATGAGTGGTGGAGAATTGATTTGTCCTTGATCCATGTGATTCAAATGCTCTCACCTCATTGGTTCATTTCATTTTTGTCCTTTTGTCGTTGGTGAGAATAAATGCATTAATCAATTGATTCAATTAATTGATTTATCCATGTGTCCCTTTGAATGGGTTGGATTACATTTGATTTAAACTATCCAATTAATTGATTAAAATCAATTGTATAATTATTTGATCTTTGTAATTTATTTAATCCAATATCTTTGATTTCCAATTAATTCATGCTTTGATGTTCAATTGCTTGATTTGAATTTGATTGAATTGCATTTGAATTATATTGACCAATTTAGGGTGTCTACAAATTACCCTCTTTGAATCAATGTGTGAAGTGCGTTGGTTCAAAGAATCACCGATGTTCGATTCACTCATTAACTGATGCATGATTTCATTTAATGTCAGATCCATTGATTGATGTCGATTTGATGATCTTGATTCAATTTTGATGTGAAAAAGAATCGATGCGATGCCGATATGATAAAGCCTCGATGTGATGTTGATATGAAAAATTGATTTTCAATGCCCCACTAATGATTTGATCAATTTGATTGAATGATAGGATGTTGCTCCCGATGATGAAAAAAAACTATGATATGAATCCTTGATTTGAATCCTTGATGTGGATATGATGCCCCCTCGGGAAATGAATCGAAATGGTATTAATAAACTTGGATAATTTGAGGAATTTTGAATTAGATTACGATTTTGATTTGTTCCATGATAAAAATTAATTTAGAATATGCCCCGGCTGAATTAGATCATTGATGTATCTTGAAGACTAGATTGCCTGCCTTTTTGATGAATGATTCAATATTTTTTGATGTGGATTTTGATGTAAGATGATAGGATATGATGCTTCAACCTCACGATCTATAGGACAAAATATACATGTGCTCACCGAGATTAATAGAAACCTCAATTAAGCAGATAAGATGGATGATGTTTCATGCTTGACTGATTAAGATGATCGATAAATAATTGACTAATTGATGTGTGGTTTGATAGGTCGACTTAGAGGTCTTGATGATGCTCTAAATAGGTTGATGATGTTTTGATATCACTTGATGTTAGTGAAAATCACTTGGTTGATGTTGTATTGATGTCAATCTGATAGGATAGGTAGGTTGATGGCTTAATTTTCCTTCCTTAAGATCTAGAGTTAGGAAATTTGATGCGCTCAAGATGAGAAAATAGATGATAGGATAAATGATTAACGTTATATGATCAATTGGATGATTTGACTAATTGATATTTGGTTTGATAGGCTTAGTTAGATATTTCGATGATACAAAATTAGGGACTGGTAGAAGAGTAGGGTCATCAACTGATGAATGTGCAAATATAGGTACAAGTGATGGAAAAAGTTAGGTTTCCCCTAGATGATCATATGGTTAGGTTGATATCCTTGATGATCAGATGTTTATTGATGATATCCTTGATGTAGCATTGATCATTTGATGGATCAAACATTTGATAATGTAAATTGGTTATGGACTTTGATGATATAAGCGTGATTAACTTTTCATCCCCTTTTTTGGAAATCCCATAAATACGATGCATTCTTTAGATAAAATCACTTAAACTAAAATGTAGATCTAATCTAAAAATGAATGCAAGATGTAGCTATGGTTTTCACTTATCATTGGATAATGCTTATTTCTATTTTTCATCATTGAGCTTTTTGGAACTTGAAGTTGGTACAACCCTCACTCATTAGATTTTCAAACCATGTTGATATGAATGCCTCCTTCGTTCAGATTTCAACAGTGAAGCTGGTACAACTCTCCCTCGTTTGACCATTAGAGTATGAATACCGCTTTCATCAGATTCAATGTTTAAGATATGGAAGATCTAAATGGACAAGGTATCTGTTTGTGTAAATAGATAGAGATATGATCCCTCCCATATGAAAATTTCCTCGATGATTCTTGGATGACTATGTTGTTAGACAAGTTTGCATACTTCTATGAATCAATCTTACAAGAAGACACAAAAATCAAGAAAAATATCATGCCTCCAACATTGATTATCTAGTCAAAGACATCATTGATTCTGTAAAAAGAAATGATTCCAAAAATCAAGTAACACCCTGAAATAACATTGCTTTTATTTGTGGACCCATATTTCAGAAGAACTTCATCCATTTTGATATGTATTCAATTTTTTAATCCAGATTAAGGCTTGATTAGATTTGATGTTGAATCTTGATCAATTTGAAATGTTGGAATTTTGATATGAATCAAAGGGTTCAAGTGTCTTGATTTTGGTTTGATGCAAAGGTTTGTGTCAATTCGGTCTGTCTTGATTAAGTCACTGATTTTGGATTGTGCCCCAGTTGGATAGAAAGATTTAGATTTAGGCAAATCCAAAATTATGACGAAAGCTTGGTATATGAAAATGTAGCTCTAAGACTTTATGAAAGATTTTTATTTTTTAAGTTTTTTAAGTTTTTTTTTGGAATTTTAAGATTTTTTTTTTTGGATTTTGAAAGATTTTTTTATTTTTTATTTTTTAAAGATTTTTAGATGTTTTTTTAATTTTTTAAAAGAACATTTTTCACTTTTTAGATATTTAGAGATCACTAATTCTCAAGCAAGATCACATTGGTTTTCCCCCAATGTCTATGATGTGGAAAACAATCTTCTTGCTGCTACAGAACCAGCTTGGCTCTATTCTGAGATCTTTATCCTAGATCTCTTAGGGTGTTCACAACCCTAAACTAAGGTAAGTCACTCTCAACTTCACCTCCTCTTCAAGACTCAGTCCCCCATCGAAATGATTTTCATCTTCTTCTTGCTGAACCTACACAAATAGATTCATTCTACTCACTTATTCAATATTTTCTAAACATTTCTTTCATTGTCCTCCCTAGCCGGACTATTACCAAGCTCGCCTAGGGTAAGATCTCTAGACTCTTTTCTGTTGCTTCTCCTATAGAAAACAAAAAGGAAACTATGTACAAGGGCTCCTCTCGAGTTCCATTCCAACACATGATTCTCACCATGGATTCAAGAATCTTGAGGGGCCATTACTGCTTACAACCCAGAACAGATGGAGAACTAATAACTTGCAAAACATAAAATAAAGTAACTAATCTACTTGCATGCAAAATGAACCACAAAGAAACTTGATATCCACTAAACACACAGTCTGCAACTTCTCATTACTGGAAACAAAACAAAACAGTACAATAATCTGCAAATCTCTAACTTTCCTATAGCTTCTCTTCTTCTTCAATCTCTACCCTCTAGATCTCTAAAATGAAGGCTTGGGATGTTATTAAAGACCATCCTCTCATTGGAATGACCCTAGATTCCCACATATTCGCAAGCATCTCTTCAGGAACCGTTACAATTGACCATACTGTCCATAAAAGACAAGATCCACTTTTCACGGGCTATTACAACTGACTTAACTGAGCAATAGTAACGTAAAACCAACCTCCAGTCTAAATTAACTGATAGTGTTGACTGACAGTGTTAATCGACAGTGTTAACCGACACAGTGTTAACTGACATAGTGTTAACTGACACAGTGTTAACCGATAGTGTTAACCAAAAAATTAGGAAACCAACTAAGCAACCTAGATAGACATGGATTGACCTAGTCATATCCATCTTAGTGATAACAAATGACTTTCTAAGGTCCACAAAAACTCTCCTGACTTGGCTAGAGTCAGTACATGCCAGAAATAAAGAGCTAAGGGTTTGAGCTAGGTGTGCTCCTGCACCATACTCCCCCAAACAAAAGAAAGGTTAATCAATCCTTGGATTGAGCATGTTTGGATCAATGCCCAACCTTGAAGTTTGTTTCACTGATCCAAGTAGCATCAACATCTTCTTTTTCATTCCATTTGACAAGGTGCTCCATATATTCTTTGTTCCTAGTCTTCTTGTAGATCCTCAAGTCTAGTATCTTTTCAGCTGTCATAGATGGAGTAGGGGTTAATTTCAGATCTTTTACCTCTTGTATTACCTCTTGAAGGTTCTGATCATCATCTTGAATTGGCCCTTTGTATGCTATCAAATCTACAATGTTGAAAACTGGTGGCAACCCAATATCTTCAGGTAGCTCCACCTTGTATGCATTGTTTCCATACTTTGCAAGTATCTTAAATGGACCTAGCCTCTTCATTTGTAGCTTGTGAGGAACACCTTTTTGCAGCCTATGTTTGTTCATGTACCATCACAAACTCTCCAATCTGAAACTAAACATCCCTCTTTGATGCATCCACCTTTTGCTTTACCTTTTTAGCATTTTCAATCAAGTTCTTTCACACACTTTCATGGAATTCTCTCATTGAATGAGAAAATTCCTCAGTGTATCCACTACCATGCGTTCCTTCCTTAAATTATCTAAGTTCAAAAATCCCTCTTGGGTGAAAACCATAAACAATTTCAAAAGGACTCTTACTAGTTGATCTGTTCACTGTATCATTGTATGCATATTCAGCTTGTCCAATGAGTTGGTCCCATGCTTGACCATACTCCTTTGTGAGGCATCTCAACAAGTTACCAAGACTTCTATTGACCACCTCTGTTTGGCCATCTGTCTGTGGATAATAGGCAGATCCAAAAGACAAGTTAGTGCCCAGCTTTTGCCATAAGGACTTCCAAAAATGGCTCATGAATTTGTTGTCCCTATCTAAAACAATACTAAGTGGGAGTCCATGGATCCTCACCACTCCACTAAAAAATAGCTGATCAATGTTACAAGCATCATGAATAGTCTTGCAAGGTATGAAGTGATCTATCTTGCTAAATCTGTCCACAACAACATAAATATTGTCATATCCCTGCCTTGTTCTTGGCAAACCAACTACAAAATCCATGCTTATGCATTCCCATGGTCTGGTTGGGATTGGAAGTGGCTGATAAAGACCTGCATTGGAAGATGCACCCTTTACTTTTTAACACACTACACAACTCTCAACATACTGTCTAACATCTCTATTCATTCTAGGCCAAAAATAGAACCTAGTGACTAGCTCTTGAGTCTTACTGACTCCAAAATGACCACTAAGCACTCCATTATGTTTTTCCTGAATCAAATTCTCCCTCATAGACCCTTTAGGAACACAAAGCTGACCTTCTTTAAACAATAAATCATTCTGCAAAGTATATTCAGAAAACTCACCATGAAAGTTGTTTTTAAACTCTTTGCATACCTTGTAGATTTGGGCAAAATATTCATCTTCAGCATATAGGTCTTTGAAGCTATCAATACCTATGCTTTGTAGCTGAACTTCTTAGACTATGAGCAACCTTATGCTCAATGCATCAACAAGCTTATTCTATACTCCCTTTTTATGCTTGATATTGAAAGTGTAGGCTTGTAGATACTCTACCCACTTCATGTGTTTGCTGCTAAGTTTGTCTTGACAGTTAAGGAAGATGAGAGCTTGGTTATCAGTATATACTATGAACTCCTTTGTCAGCAAGTAGTGCCTCCACTTCTTGAGTGCTTGGACTAGAGCATACAACTCTAATTCATAAGAAGAGTACTTCTTTGCATCATTTAGCTTCTCACTATGGAAAGCTACGGGTCTTCCTTCTTGGCTTATGATAGCCCCAATGGAAACATTACTTGCATCACATTCTACTGTAATAAGCTTATCAAATCTTGGAAGAACTAGAGTAGGCAACTCTGCTATCTTCTCCTTGAGTGTTTCAAACCCTTTGTCATCTTGTGGTGTCCATTGAAACTTTGTCTTCATTCCGCCTTTGATGGTGTCTAACATAGGTGCACAAATCCCACTGAAATGTCTAATAAACTTTCTATAATACTGAGATAAACCATGGAAACTTCTCACCTCAGTTGCAGCCTTAGGAGTAGGCCAACTTAGAATGGCATCCACCTTCTCTTGATCCATTTTGAGGTTACCCTGTGACAAAACAAAATCAAGATATACCATCTCCTGCTTCATGAAGTCACACTTCTCCAAGTTGATCATTAGTTTATCATCATGCAATTTCTTGAAAACAATTTTCAAATGCCTAATATGCTCCTCCTTAGTTTTGCTGAAAACTAAAATGTCATCTAAGTAGACAACAACAAATTTACCAATACATTCTACTAATACCTCATTCATAAGCCTCATAAAAGTTGAGGGAGCATTAGACAAACCAAATGGCATTACAAGCCATTCATACAAACCTTCTGTAGTTTTGAAGGCTATCTTCCATTCATCTCCTTCATTAATTCTAATTTGGTGGTAGCCGCTCTTAAGATCAATCTTGCTAAAGTACTTTGCCTCCCCTAAACAATCCATTAGCTCTTCAATTCTGGGTATTGGAAACCTATACCTAATGGTGATTCTATTTATGGCTCTAGAATCAGTACAAAGTCTCAAATATCCTCCTTTCTTAGGTGCTAAAACATTAGGGACTGCACATGGGCTTATGCTTTTTCTAATTAGGCCTTGGTTTAATAACACTCTGATTTGCTTGTCTATCTCCTCATTTTGCTGAGGGGTCATCTTATAGGCAGCTTTGTTGGGTAAGGTAGCTCCTGGTATGAAGTCAATCTTGTGGCTAACAAGTCTCTTAGGAGGTAGGGGAGTGGGCTGGCCATCATTCACAATATCTCTATAATCTTCAAGTATTTATTTTACCTCATTTGGTATTTCTAATTTCTTGACAACAACTTCATCTTTTGGCTTCAATACTAAAGAAAATCCAACTCCTCCTCCTTCTCCTAGAGTCTTCAAGAATTCCTTCTCACCAACCATGAGCACACTTGGACTTGATGTCTTCATCCCTCCTTCTTCTATTAAGGACTAAATTTTGAAAGTCACTCCATCTTTCTTGAATGAGTAAGCATTCTTGGTTCCATCATGCATGGCTTGCCTATCAAATTGCAATGGTCTTCCAAGTAGAAGATGACATGCATCCATAGGAAGAATGTCACATAGAACTCTGTCGTTATACTTGCCAATGGTGAAATCTACCCATGCTTGTTCTCCTACAAACACATGTTGTCCTTTGTTGAGCCATGTACCCTTGTATGGGTTGTCATGTGGAATCCTTTTCAAATTTAGCTTGGTGACTACTTCTTTACTAATGATATTATCAGTTGAGCCCGAGTCAATGATGACCCTACACACCTTTCCTATGATTTTTCACTTCACTCTAAAGAGTGCTCTCCTTTGTCTTGGTTCTTCTTTGCTTGGCTCTCTGATTAAGGTCCTCTTTATCATGAGGTTCTCACCTTCCTCTGATTCTAATGGTACCTCAGATGGTTTGCTGCTGCAACTTGATTCTTCTTGGACATAGTTAACTCTCTTTCCACCTCCTTGAGAAGTAGAACATTTTTTAGGACACCTATAGGAAGGATTCCCTAGCTGATTACAGTGATAGCATTTCATGGTGGCAAAGTAGGATGCTCCTCTTCCTTGATTACTGTTGTTCCTTCCTCTCCAACTAGTGTTAGAGCCTCTACCTATGCTGAAACCTCCTCTATGCGAGTTTCCTTCTTTATTTTTAGTGAGCTTGTTCTCACTTTGCTGCCTTGAATCCAATCCTCTTCCACCATAGCCTCCTTGTCCTCTTCCTTCTCTACCTCTACCTCTTCCTCTGAAGTTTGATTCTGATTTCTTTTTGTTCTTCTCTTCCACTTTCAATGCAAGTTGGAAACACTTATGGATGGTTGTGGGAGTCCACAAACTGATTTCCTCTTGGATATTCCATTTTAGGCCTCCAAGATACCTAGCCACTTTGATAGTCTCATCCTCTTGGACTCTTGAAATCAAGCACAAATTTTGGAATTCTTCAGTATACGTAGCCACATCCAAATATTTTTGCTTCAAACTCTGCCTCTTCTTGTGTAACTGTATTTCATAATCCTCAGGTAGGTATTGCTCCTTTACCTTGTTTAACATGACCTTCCAATTTGAAATTAGATGCTTACCCATCTTCTCCCTCTCTTCTTGGAGGTATTTCCACCATGTTAATGCTGAACCTCTTAACCTTGACTTTGCAACTTTCACTTTTTGTGCTTCAGTTATGCCCTCACATTCAAAATGATTCTCAATACCTTCTATCCATTCCACAACTAGTTCACTATCCATTTTTCCATTAACGAATGGAATTCCTTCAAGAATTTTTCCTCCTAGGGCTCTTAGAGATTTTAGAAATGGCTCCTCACTCATTGGAGGGTCTGGTTCAAGTATCAAGTCTTCTTCATCAACTTTCTGCTTCCCTTTGTTGCTGCTAACTTCATTTCCATCTCTGCTTTTAGTTGCATCTGCAACTTCTTGAATTTTTACCTTCATCTCATCCAGGGCTTCTTGAAGGAGTATACTCCTTTCCCTTTGATCCTCTATCACTCTCTTCTGCTCATCTACTTCCTTTTCAAGCTCTACATTGGTGACCGTCTTGTTTTCACCTACTGATACTATTGGCTGGAACATCTACCACAAGCCTAATCAATCTAGGCTCTGATACCAATCTGATGTGGACAAAAATCTTGTTGCTGCTACAGAACCAGCTTGGCTCTATTCTAAGATCTTTCTCCTAGATCTCTTAGGGTGTTCACAACCATAAACTAAGGTAAGTCACTCTCAAATTAACCTCCTCTTCAAGACTCAGTCCCACATCGAAATGCTTTTCATCTTCTTCTTGCTGAACCTACACAAATAGATTCATTCCTCTCACTTATTCAATATTTTTTAAACATTGCTTTCATTCTCCTCCCTAGCCTGACTATTACCAAGCTCACCTTGGGTAAGATCTCTAGACTCTTTTATGTTGCTTCTCCTATAGAAAACAAAAAGGAAACTATGTACAAGGGCTCCTCTCGAGTTCCATTCCAACACATGATTCTCCCCATGGATTTAGGAATATCGAGAGGCCATTACTGCTAACAACTCAGAACGGATGAAGAATTAATAACTTGCAAAATAGAAAATAAAGTAACTAATCTACTTGCATGCAAAATGAACCACAAAGAAACTTGATATCCACTAAACACACAGTCTGCAACTTCTCATTACTAGAAACAAAACAAAATAGTACAATAATCTGAAAATCTCTAACTTTCTTTTAGCTTCTCTTCTTCTTCAATCTCTACCCTCTAGATCTCTAAAATGAAGGCTTGGGATGTTATTAATGACCATCCTCTCATTGGAATGACCCTAAATGCCCACATATTTGCAAGCATCTCTTCAGGAACCGTTGCAACTTACCATATTGTCTATAAAAGACAAGATCCGCTTTTCACGGGCCGTTACGACTGACTTTACCGAGCAACAGTAACGTAAAACTGACCACCAGTCTAAATTAACCGACAGTGTTAACCAATAGTGTTGACTAACAGTGTTAATCGACACAATGTTAACCGACACGGTGTTAACTGACATAGTGTTAACCAACAGTGTTAACCGGAAATCAGGAAACCAACTAAGCAACCTAGCTAGACATGGATTGACCTAGTCATATCCATCTTAGGGAAAAAAAATGACCTTCTAAGGTCCACACAAACTCTCCTAACTTGGCTAGAGTCAGTACCTGCCAGAAATAAAGAGCTAAGGGTTTGAGCAAGGTGTGGGGTATGACAAATGGATAAGAAAGTTGATGGATAAAAAATGGATATGTCATGATGGATGAAGTGAGTGAAAGTGACCCGTAGGACCATTTCCTCAAGATTAACCAAGCTAAGCAAAAATGATATAGAAATGTGAAGCGAGTTTTGGATAAGCCACAAAATCCAATGATGCAGTACTAGATAACATATAGGATAATGACCCGATGTCATGAAAGTGTGTGGTCCAAAAGAGTGGACATGTCAAGAAGTTTTTGAAAACAAATTTTGCACTTTAAGTCCTTCATTTTGATCAAGACCCAAGGTATTTTGGATAGGATCACACAATTAGGATAATAGGTTGATGGAGGCTACAAGGGGATGATTTGGGATGATGACAAGGCTTCTTAGGAACAATGAAGGTGGATTTGGAATAAGCAAGATCATGATAGGGTAGTATGGATGAATCAAGTGAATAGGCTGATGAAAATGTTAAAGGATGTCCAAATACCTGATGCTCAATGACTATGTTCAACCTTGTCAAGATCAAAGGTGAAAGAGGGAATATGGATGTCACTGGGATAACTGGTAGGCAATGGAAGATGGATGATATGATGGATAATGTAAGATAAAATGGCTATGGATGGAACTTGCACCCAAGTTTAGAGTACCATAAGGTGAATTATGCATGACGCCTATTTGCCATATTTTCATCATGGCACTTATCCAAGGTGCCACAACAAGTGGTTTTCACCATAGAACAAATTTATTTCTCAATACTTTTTCTACCAAGGCACCTGTTTACCAGGTTTTCAACAAGGTACTTTTTTCTCTTTTTCAATTTTTTGTACTTTTTCTTTCTCTTCAGATAGCACTCCTTTGAAGGATATGTGATGATGGGACAAGAACACTGAAAGGTATGCTTAGAGATGTTGATAGGGTGATGGTAGGGGAATGATATGGAGGATAAGGAAGATGGTAGCCACAGATTCATGCGATGGATTGGATAAGAGGGATAGAAGGTTATGGGATGGATGGGTAGTAGGTAGGTGTAGGATATTGGAGAGTGTATTGAAATGTTTGCATAGGTTTAGATGGATAGGGTGACAAGATCAAAAATGACACACAACTTGAAGGGAGATGGAATGATAGAGGAAAAGTGGGTGCAATAGCTTGAGGTTTCAATGTAGGAATGGATATGGATCTTAGTACACAAGGACCCAATATGGATGGAGAAGTTGTTGAAGTATTCAGAGTAATGGATTTTGGGATATGAGGACCCAAAATAAATTTGGAAGATGGAAATTGTTTGAAAGGAGATGGAGTGGAATCCTTTGGAATCTTGGATGCCAACTCTAATTTTTCTTTTTCATTCAAGTCTTTTAAGAATGACTTGGGAATCCACATAGCTTTTGATTTTTATTTGCTTTTGGATGCTTTAACACACACTTCTTCAATGACAGATCTTGGAACCCACATTTTCTTCAATTTTCTTATTTTCTTGTTGGACCTTTATGGTCTCTTTATTATCTCTTTTTTATTTGTATTCACATGTCTATTAGATAGGACATGGCGATCTTGATATATAAGTGGATTATTGTATTTCTGATTTCTTTTTTTGACATCCAAATTGCTTCCAAAAGACTTGGGAATTGTGGATGAATAAGGATGATGTGGCTGGTTCATATGGATGGGTTGATATGGAGGGTTCAAGGATGCATGTATTTTTGGATCTTGATAGGAGATAGGGTAAGTGAATTCCAAGTTAGGAGTGATAGACATAGGGGATGGAAGGATATAAGGACCCAATATAGATGGAAGGTTTGAAGGTTTCATCTTTGGGACATAGGGACCGAGAATAGATTTGGATGATGGTGAAGGCATGTGCTTATGTTTAAATGGAGGGAGATAAGGTGTGAAATAGTATCAACATCTGTAGAGTGAGATGCATGACCAAGGCTCTTTTATTTAGAATTCATCTTTATATCAATAGGCTCATGAGTAACTTTGATAGGAGCAACTTTGAAAGGAACCACTAAAGCTTGAGGGGATTTATTGTCCTGCAAGGGATTTGGAGTAATAATGGTTTCTTGAGGTGGATATGGAGGAGTATGACAATGAAATGATGTGATTCTCTGATCTTGACAAGGATCTTTGGATAATGCAAGAAGAGTACGTTTCTCTTGATTTTCAATAGGATTATTAGAAGTAGAGGGAAAATATTGATCTTGCTTAGGATATGGAGAGGTATGTAGCTCTTGAGGTGGAGGGATATCTTCTTGGAAGAAATGAAAGTACATGGGGGGATCATCATGAAATTCTAGGGATATGGGATCTTTGTCAAATGTTGGAGGGGATTGGATAATGTATTGATCTTGATCATTTGTTTCTTTGTACTTTGGATTATCCTCTTGGCATGGAGCCACTTTGAAGGACAAGGTAGGAGATTTAATCTGTATGAGGGATTCTTGAAGGGCTGATGAAGGATCATTTGGAATAGGCATGATAGTCATTGAAGCACATGGAAGCTTTGGGTCTATGATCTTTGAAGCCTGAAAAAGACTCGCAACCGTATGCATATTAGCTTGGATCTCTTTTAGAGGTAGTCCTTGAGGGTATACATAGTTATCATGAAAAGCATTAGGTTATTAGTTTGATGGAGGGACTTTTGATAGATTTATTTCTTTAGAAGATGAATGAATGTCAGAGGAAGTGGAGTCTACACGAGAACCATTAGTAGACATAGGTTCATGATTTGGATATTTCTTGAGAATAGTATCTACATTAGATGATTCATTATGATTTTCAACTTTAATTATGTCATCCTCTATGAGATCTTGGATTTTATGCTTCAAATCCATGCAATCTGAAGTTCCATGTTCATTATGTCTATGATATGCACAATATTTTCTCAAGAATACGAAACCACACGAAGTGATTTAAGGCAATGTGATGAGATTGTTTTTGAGAAGTTCTTCCAAAGCTGATTTGTAAGTTTGTCCCAAAGGAGTAAATGTTCTATCTAATGGATATTAGATGTTCTCGTGTTGACCAAAGATATTTGAGGTTCAAGATAATGATGATCTAATTTGTAGTTATCATGTGATGAGGATTTTTGAGATAGGACTAATTCCTTCATGATTTTCTTGATCAAAGATTTGATTCTCTTGAGATTGTGAAATAGATTCATGATCAAAGATTTGGTTTCTATTAAGATGTTCTTGATCAAAGATGAAAATGATGTGATATTGTGAAGTATCCTTATTTTTGAAGAAGATGAAGATATGGATGGTTCATGAGCATAGAGAAAAGGAAAGATTAATCTTATTGAGGATTTGTTGGATGATGTATCATGAAGTTTTTTTTAATCAAAGATAGGATTATCATTCTTAAATGCCTCTTTGTTGGAAGAAAAGGGAGGGATATTTATATCATGATTAAAGAGAAAATGACAAATTGATCTTAATGAGTACTCCTTGGATGATATATCATTTTCTTCCTCTAGGTCTTGGATTTGCAATTGCAAAGATTGAATTTTCTTTGTTAGGGATGTAATACAAATATCTTCTTCATTATCATCATGATTATGATATCTAAACCATTCAATTTCAGTTATTGTAGATGAAAAAATTTCAGAAATGAAAGAATCAAAGATGTTCGAACAATTTTGATAAAATTTTGATGAGTTTGGAATGTTTCGGAAGATGTCTCAGTTTTCTCAAAAATTCTAGAAATGGTGAAATTCAAATATGTTTTTACTAATTTAGGACAAGCTCTCAAATGGGTATTTAGAAAAGTAACTTTTTTTGTCCAGAAGTGGCCACAAATACCCTCTTTTTTAGGGTTTTGATGTATATGCACTATAAAATGTGGCATATGCACTCCTTTATGGTCTATAGGCACCAAAATACTATGTATAGGCACCACAAAATGTGTTATAGGCATTGTTCTTCTGGGCACAAGCACTGAACTGGTAAAAAGTTTGGCAATTTTCTATTTTTTAGCTTTTTAAGTTGAATTGAGATCTTTAATCTATGTTCTCTTCTAATATATCTGATCATCAAACACAACAAAAAAAAATTATTTTTTTTGCCACCCTTAAGCTAACACAACGTGTATATTCTCGATCATTTCCACTGGTCTTTTCACATGAAAACAAGTCCAAACAAGCTATCTAAGGTCAATTTGGCTTAAAGCATCTTATAAAGGTAGGCTTGATAATGTAACCAGGGTGTAGTTTGGATTCCAAAAAAATATATCAAATTAATTGTACAAGGAACACACACGCGATTGAGGCACATATCCCTACGAGTCCAGGCATTGATATTTTTTCCCTCTAAGTATTTCAACTTAAATGAGGTCTTTGTTTATAGTGGGTGTATGTAGGTGGCTTAACCTTGTTTCCAATTTGGGTCATCCCTCTCACCGGCCTCGCTAAAGCACATTCTCAGGAGGCAGGCCCACTAAAGCTATAACATGTTCATTGAAAGCAAGAAATTGAAATGAAAAAGTAGGTCTAGGAGTTTGATTATCCTAAGAAGGTTAAGAGAATATCCCTACTACTTTTTCATCTCCAAACACAATTAACAATTTTCTTTCCCAAGCCTTTAAATCTAATCGAATTCAAGAAATTCTAGGAGCTTGATTCAGCAAAAGGTTAAGAGCATAACCCTAATGATTTCCTTCACAAATAAGGGGACTTATTTTATATGGTTGTTCATTCCTTAACTCCTTTTCATCTCAAGTTTAGCACTTATAGGACTTTAGCCATAAGTTAAGAAAATGCAAAGGGATTAGTGTTACCTTGTTCGAAGCTAGCAAAGGCTAGGTGCATTTTTGAGATTTTGTTTTTGCATTTTCACTTACCACGACTATGGATCCTTATCCTTTGCATCCCCTTCATACACATTAGTCCATCACACTTACCACACAAATTTAGGGAAATAAAAATCCAAAGGAAATGCTCAAATTCTCCTAAAATGTAATGCTACTTCAAAGCTTTTAAGGTGAATAGATCCAATTCAATGAAACATACTTTGATTTGTAAGAATTCACAATTCTTATGTAATGTTCATAAATCTTTTCATCTTCATTCAAAGTTTCTAAAAGATTTGATTTGTGAATCTTCTTCTCAAACCTTAGTAACCTTTTGATTTCCATCTCTTGTGAATTCGGGGTGTAGGCTTCCTTACTTTCTGTACTTTGACATCTACAAACCATTTCATACAAGATTACCTCAAATATTTGCAAAAATTAGGCCAAAATGCATAGGTGCTATAGAATCTTGCATATGCACTAAAATAATTTGCATAGGCGCTAAAACAACATGCAAAAGCCACAATTTAATGCATAGGCCCTAAAACAACATGCAAAAGCCATAATTTAATGCATAGGTGCTAAAACATCTTTCATAAGTGCTAAACATAGGGTATAGGTGCCAAAAAAAGTTGAAGAAGCCAAAACATAATGCATAAGCACTCTAATTTATTGCGTAAGCGTTGAAAGACAGTGAATAGGTGCCATAAGATGATGCAGAGATGCTAAAAGGCAGTGCAAATGTCAACTTATTTCGCATAGGAATTTATCTTTGAGGTGTAGGCATTGTAATTTATGGTACATTCCCTGATCTTTAGTGCAGAGGCACCCATATTTAGGGCATAGGTGTTGATCTTCAAGGTATAGGCGTCAGAATTCCAGAAAAGCTCCAAATCTGTATTCTAATAACTCAAATATGACAAACAAAGTTAGTAGAGGAAAGATGCCCCATGGTGGGTTCCATTTTGTATACAACTTAATGCACATTTAATGAAACATTAACTCAATTTACTCAATTTGAAAGGATTCAAAGATATAGCATGCTAAAACATCAAATTGAACAAATCAAAACTGTCTCATCTCTCTCTAACTAGGAAGCTCAGACAATGCTCTCAGATTTTAAGCATTCCTAAAGTGACAATCCTAGATTGATAATTTGGATATTAAGCTACATGATGATGCATATTAAGCTAAAGATGCAAGAACAAAGCTTAAAGAACTCAAACTATGCTAAGAATGAATGCACAATTTAACTATAATGCCAATGCAAATGAGAATGAATGTGAATTGGTGATTTTCTCTTAGAATTTCATCCTATTTATAGGATTTTCCAAGGGTAGGGGTAGAGTGTACTAACCTTTATTAAGGTTGAATCAAGTTAATGGTTTCAAATGTCAGGACAAAGAGACAAGGATGGATGGTCAAGACGCACTTCAAGATGACTGGTGGAGAATTGATTTGTCCTTGATCCATGTAATTCAAATGCTCTCACCTCATTGGTTCATTTTATTTTTTTCCTTTTGTGGTTGGTGAGAATAAATGCATTTAACAATTGATTTAGCCATGTGTCCCCTTGAATGGGTTGGATTAAATTTGATTAAACTATACAATTAATTGATTAAAATCAATTGCATAATTATTTGATCTTTGTAATTTAATTAATCCAATAGATTTGATTTCCAATTAATTCATGCTTTGATGTTCAATTGCTTGATTTGAATTTGATTGAATTGTGTTTGAATTATCTTGACCAATTTAGGGTGTCTACACTTGGCATCCAAGATTTTGAAAAATATCAAGTTCTAAAATACTACAGTGTGTTGCAACAATATATCCAAACCAAACAAGCCTTCGTGAAAGTTTAATCACTTGGAAATAACTACAAATATGTAACAAAGATTGAGGAGAAGATGAAATATAAGGGGAAAAGTATTGATAAGTATCTGGAAAAATAGACCATTGCAAAGTCTTCGCCCCAATCACCAATATTCACCAAAGATGATAAAAAAGAACTAAAAGATGCAGATATGTGGTGTGATATTCATAAAAGAACTCCACATACTATCAAGGATTGTAGGGTTGTGAAAACATTAGTAGCAGAAGCACAAACAATAGATAAGGAATGTGATTTATTGCCAACAAATCCTTTTTGTCAAAAGGATGATGAATAGATCATTGAAGCATATCCTTATGCCATGGTGGATACAACTTAAATATTACCTCAGGAAGATGCAAAACTACTATTTCATTCACAAATGTGGATAAATGGTAAACCATTACATTTCGGAGTTGATAGTGGAAGTCATAAATATTTAATCTTTGTTGAAGTAGTTAAGAGATTGAACTTTCAGACCAAACCTCACCCACAATCATGTTCCATGGGATGGGTTAATCAAGGGAAAAATATATAGGTAAGCAATGTTACTTATTTTATTCTATTAAGTCATTCTAAGATGAGGTTGCCTATGAAGTAGCACCATTAGATGTGTGCGATGTACTTTCA
Organism: Thuja plicata; assembly: GCA_018584345.1. Taxonomy (NCBI): domain Eukaryota; kingdom Viridiplantae; phylum Streptophyta; class Pinopsida; order Cupressales; family Cupressaceae; genus Thuja; species Thuja plicata. The sequence goes on from MU226080.1 coordinate 550,549, forward strand.
GGACAACCATATACGTATCAATCTCATGATATCTATGACTCAAAACCATCCAATGTTATATTTGAATTGGGGAAAAGTAAATATAAAATACCTAAGACAAGCTCTACAAATTCTATATCTTTGATTCATAAGCAATTGACTATACAGATTGGAACTTGCATTCACAATGAAGGGGTACAAGCATTTGTGAATATTTATTATTTTACCACAAAAATCCACACCAATTAGCTGAACCATCACAAGAAAACACAATTGAAGCAACAAATATCATCGTGTCACCTATAAATTTTTGACTAAAATGTACACTCAAGGATCCAATTAACAAAGTCTACCACAACTCAAATCTAGATCATGAAACCGTGCACTATACAAATCAACAAGGTTTTTGAGACAAGATTAACCGCATTGGGAAAATTCAAACTATTTCAGTACACCATGTTCCCAATAACAAATGAAAGACACAGGAAAACAAAAAATTCTTCCTTTCGCATGATTCAATCACCTTACCACAACAAATGGTCTCTCAGAGAACAAATTTCCAGCATGTGTTCTCATTTTTTACAGGGCATTGGTGTAATGGGGCCCATTGCCTCTCAAGGGGGGAGAAATGATCTAGACTATGTTGGGAGTAGTCTAGAGCAATATAAGGAAAATCCAACATGTGTTAGGAGCAATATAAGGAAAATCCAACATGTGTTAGGATCCTTCAGGAGAAGATGCAAAATATTACAAAAAAACATTTAGAACAGTTTGAGGATGGTCCAAAGCCATTTGGTAGTGATTTAGATCTGGCGAAGCGAATGGAATCGGGAAAAAATGCAATTCTAATTTCTCAATATTTTTTACATCCTATTAATTAGTATTTTTGGAGGTCTCTAAAGCATAAATTTGGGTCAAAAGTGTCGTTGGTTCCTTAGAATGATTACTAAAGGCATGGTTCTTTAGAACTAAAACTAGATCTCTTTAATACCTCTCCAACAATGCAAAAACTTTTGAATTTCAACCACCACGTAGAAATTTATGATCCTGCCAAGTAGGGGATCCTAATTTTATAATTTTATGAATACTTTTTTAATTTTATTTATTATTTTATTCTATACGAAACTCCTCAATTCAGAGTTTCTTGGAATCCTAAGACTATTGGAATCTAGATATCTATTTAAAACTTATTTTGGAGCAATGAATGGTAAATTTTCATGCGGAAAACTCTTGTACAAGTTCTTCTTTTATCTTTTTTTTTAACAATACTTATAGGTTTCCATATACCTAGTATTGTAACCGAATTCACCATTTTAATTCAAATCACAATTGGAGTGATACTTATCAAAGTCTCATTCACACCAACATACTAAGATGAATTATCATCTTAAGAGAAGCCATAAAAAAGAGAGTTATAGGCATACATGATAAACTGATATTTTCTAGCATTATTTCAACACATTGTAGTTCCCTTGTATCAAGAAAGAGGAACATCAATAGCTAGTTGGATAATAGTGAAGTATTTCATCTACGTGTCTAAAGGGGATATCCTCATAATCAAAGGTTTGAGTCATGTCAATTTTTGGGTAAAATTGTGGATCAGAATTGGGGAAAATTAAATTACTCTTGTATTTGACTTAGATTGGCCTTCAAAAAGTTTATAGTGGTTTCCTCATTTTGTACCCAGATGTGTCATTTTGGGGATCATAGAATTGTGAAAGGTATTGTGGCTATTTGTTGAAGGGATGAAGATAATGACTTAAGTGGGGATGAAATGCATCTATGGAAGCAACCACTCAAAATCAAGCACTAAAAGGAATAATCAACAATTGCATTCTTAAAAAAAATCCAAAGTTAATGAAAACTCAGTTTAACAGATACCTTCAAACACCCATATTTAATTATGAATCATCCCAATTAAATTAAGTAATAGTATTTAAAGTGAAATCATAATACAAACTAAATACTTTTAATTCTAATTACATATATAATAACTCTTAGAAATGCAATGGTTCATGCTACACTATTCTAGTGACATGAGTTGTTATAGCCTAGCGATAGGATATGCAGTATTAGACGGTGATAGGACAATGAACATCTATTTATCAGTCTTTCTCAGTTATGCATGCATAGAGCTTTAGAAGACTTCACAGTTGCATTGCATTTTTAGAAGAATCAATAAACAAATTCCACACTTTTATGAAAATAGATCAAACGTATTAACTAAACAAATATCATACCTCAAATAAAAAACAATAAGGAAATAATTCAATCGGTGACTAAGAGTGGGCCCTTCTCCTAGACAGTTGACTGAAGAGATTTTAAGAAATTCACAACAAATCAATCAAGATGATAATAGTTTAGATCTATATTGGTTTCTGATCAAAAGATTCATACAACAAGAGTACATATTTATATCTTACTACAAAATTGAATGCTCCAATATGCATACTAGTAGTTTTAAAGTTTAGGGTTGAGATTACATAAGCCAAGTCTGAAAATAGTGAAGTGGCCTATGATCACTATTTTCCAGATCTGAACAAAAGTAATTGCTAACCATTATTTTCTATATGCCAACCATATGCTAAGTATTCCAACCATTTACTAAGAAATAGTAACCAATAAAACATGGAAATCTCCCAAGAAATCTTCATGGCTTCCTCTCGTGATCACGAATTCCTTTGTTCACACAACCACCCAAATTAGTGCCTAACATATGGTTAATTTCTAGAGAGTAATTTGCATCTTTCAATTCATATCAATTATTTTAATTATTTCACAGATATCATAGAAACTTATAGGAGAAAGGTCATTATGAAAAATAGAATAAACACAACACTAGGCTATTTTATGGTAGGATTAAGGGAAGGTTTTTAACCCATCAGTTAGTGATCAAGTTTTATTCTAGATCCCTTAGGATGGGTAGTCCCCGAAGTGTCGAGGGTCTCAATCATGGGAAGAGTACCCAAAAACCTATGTTTACACTAGGTAACTAAAGACCATTTTTTGAGGTTGATAGAGCCTTATTCACTTCTAATTATGTAATACCTAGGGTGTTTCCCTAAGGTACTAGATTATATGATATTACTAAGATTGAACAACTACCTTGCTACAAGTCATACACACTGCACTATTTACCCCTACCTTGATTCACAACAAAGCTACATGCTAGTTTAAATATGCAAAGCTATGCATGTTCAGATAGCAAAAAAATATTATCAGGTAGTGCATGTAAAAAAGTTTATACAAGTGAATAACCCCTATTACATTTATGCACTCGTTGATAGAATCACAAACAAACAAATACAACACAACTTGCAAGAAATTGATTATGATTGAATTCTTTCAATGTGTTGTGGTGATGAGAAGTGGAGTCAATAACAAATTGGTGCCAATTTTAACAAGGAAACAAAATAATGGATTCATTCAAAATATGCAATAATTGAAATCTTGGTGTGATGCCTTAATGCATATTTCATTGAAGACTATACCCCATAGAATACACAAGCAAACTAGGCTCTACACACATATTCATAGAAATAACTAAAATTTTAGAAAATTAAATGAGTCTATTTATTATTTCCATAGACGAAAAATATTATTGTGACAATACACCATGCAAAAGCTTTGTAGGATTTTTAAATTCATCTAGTTGGCCAAGTGCTCATATATATATTAAAAAATAAACACAATACTAATGAAGATACTCAATCATGGTTGATTTTTCACTTTTAAATCCATTTCTAATGTCACAAGATCAACTTACAATAACAAGTCCCACTTTTTGGCCAAATGAGGACAATGAATTGTCTTGGTGGTTTCTAGATTTTACTCTAGGGTCAATTTTATCATGGATTGTGGAAACTTCATGCATTTTACATGACAATTTATCATGGACTATGGAAATTTCATGCATGTAATAGGACATTGAAATCAACAATTTTCACCGGATTTTCAATTTCAAACATCTATAACATATAAAACATTAGAATTTGAAGATGATGTGAACTAGTAATTTGTGAGATTTTGTGTGCAGATTTTAATTTTCTTTCGAAATAAATTGTGAATCCTGTTACATGATTTTTAATAAGTTTTTTTTATAGTACGCAACCTTTTCAAATATGACATTTATGTCATCATACATAAAAGAAAATTAGAAAGCATAAAATTATCATTTTAAAAATATGGCTTTTCAACACCAATATTTAGTCCATATATTTTTTTATTTTTTTTATTTTTTTGTATACATATTTTAGTTAATTATAGAAATGAAAATAGCTATAATTTGGAAAGAGGTGTAAGTGGTCTCACATAAGGAATCAATAGGAATGTCTTCATCCATAGGGGGGTTAAAAAAAATGGTCTTCTAGGCTAGGATTCCCTACTTCTGGTCTCTTTACTAAAGGAGAGAAGGTTGAGCTAACAAAGCCCTTTTTTGACAAGTCAACTATCATTCTGAACCTAACTTTCTCATGTGTAAGGATGGAACTATAGATTCCCACCCACCTTTATGTGTGGGTGTTCGTATAATTAAGGCATTTTACCTTGGTTAATTCACACCTAAGTACTAATTATAGTTTACTTAAGCCTAATTAGGGACCACATCGGAGCTTTGGGATCATTTCCACTTTAGGTGGTGTTATCATGTTATCACATTCCACTTTATGTGTTGACTCCACCTTTAGTGCACTTATTACTATATCACTCTCCACCTTTGTTGCACATGTTGCGCATAATTTATTAAACATTGGAGGATGATCCACTTCTGGTGGACATGTGATTCCACCTTTGGTGGGTGATAAGTTGTCTCTTGATTATGATGTATTGAGACAACAAGACTTTTCATTGTCTCATCAACTCCTACATTTGTACCTTGGTCTAGTTAACCAAGGGGTCTCGTATGTACTTTCAATAACGGTATTGCATTCTTGGTGAGAATACAATTTATTCTTGTTATATTTATTCTCTCTTACTGTTCTGCTTTTCATTTGCTTCTAGATCTTGGGTGGCTACCTTCATAGCCAAATCTTAGAGTGGGGATGGGTGGGGTTATATTGGCCAAGTGGGTAACTTCTCTCTTTTTTTTTCTAAAATGAAGACATTGTTACCTAGGGAACATATACATTTTTAGAAAAAAATTAAATCTATTTTTCTATTTTTTCATGTGTGTGAAACAAAGACCTTAATGTTTGGTGAAAAAACCACATTCACAAGAAATTATAAATTAAAAAATAATCAAATTAAATATATTTAAAATTATACTTTTTAGAAAGATCATAACAATGGCTATATACTTACAAAAAATTACTTAAATAAATGAATTTATTTGATCCCCAAAGCACAAAGAAAAAGTGGTTTTATGTAAACCTTTTGATAAGTGTAGAGGAGACTCCATTGGAGGCATGATTTAAGACTATAAGGGGTTCTGTTTAATGGAGAATTGATCTAACCTTGTTCAATTAAAATCTTTTAAATGAAAACTGTTAAGACTTAATCATTATATTTTCTCAAATGTATGTGACTTTAGGAAAAAAATAAGATGTCCTATAAGTCGGGGCATAGTGTCATGAGATTACTCTGAAATGAGTTCATTATAAATTTGGGTGAACCCAGATCATCAAAATAAAAAATATGTGTTTCCCTTCACTGAAGTTGAAATCCTATCTTCTTGTAAATGTCTTCTTCTCCAAAATAATTTTTACATCCCTTGAATAATGAAAATAAAGTCCTCCCACCTTGCTATTGGTGTTCTAGTGTGAGAAATGTTAAACTTACAAAATAATGCCAAAACTTGTGACCTTGATACTTGAAGTGGGATGCCTATACTTCTACTAAATTTTTTCATCATTTTTATGCCTTAAAACTACCTTGACATATACACATGTACTCATAAATTATCCAGATTTATAATTGTTTCATCAACAATACTTCAAGTAATTAATGGAGTCCATACAAAACAAGAGAGGTGTAAAAAATATCAGTAGTTGGGTGATCCTTGAGATGAAACTGTAGAATTATAGTGGCTTTTGGATTTTAAGAGGAACTTTGGACCTTCTATTCAATATCAAATCAACGGGTGTAAAATTCCTAGAGGAAACAAAGACTTTGGAAAGCTACCATAGGAGTTCAGGTTCTAAGAGGAACTCAAAAAATAGGACGAGATCAATGAGCATTAAACTTTGTGTTGGAATTGAAATTTGCAAATATGATATTTGAGTGTCAGGCTTTAGGGTAGTCATGATACTTATAACTTAAGGTTCCTTTCAAGTTCCAAGAGAGTTTTGAAGTCTAGTTTGGTATTACAAGATTTAGGATAGAAAGGTAACTTGGAACTGGAACCTATGTTATAGGTTGCAATCAAGGCCTAAACTCTCACATGAATGAATCAAACAACACACCAAGGAGTGACATCTAAGAGAAAGTGGAGAATTAAGACTTAAATGTCTTGGTATTTTAGGGGCCCAATGTAAGTTTCACAACCTTAGTTATCTCATAAATAAATAAACTTGCAGCCCATTTTTCCACATCATCAATGAAATAATAAAAACATTAATTCCATAATAAATGATAATTATAATTTAAAGGTTTAAGTGCTTAAATTTCTAGGTAATAGCACATACACATTTGAAATACATGATTTGATCATTGCCTAACATGTCATGTGAACATTAATAAATCAATCAACTTTTACAATAATGGTAATACGAGTTAACAATGTCCTTTCTCACCATCGACCTACACGATCATATCCAATTTAAAATATGGAAACATTGCCTAGCTACTTTTCCACCCAACCTTGAAGCAATGCTTCCCCAAGTTTCTTCTTACTTGAAGAACGCTCAACCCTGCACAAAGAGCCTAAGTACCTAGAAACAATGACATGGTGGAAACCTTGATGCAACCCGATACATATACATGCATATCTAAACATTATAAAGAAAATAACCTAATAAAAAGATATGAAAGTTACAATAGGAGTTCAGGTTCTAAGAGAAACTCAAAAAATAGGACGAGATCAATAAGCATTAAAATTTGCAAATATGCTAGTCGAGTGTACAGATAAGAGAATTGAGAACTTGGAAAAACTAAGAATATAAAAATAAGAGAATGAGAAAAATAAATTTTTGTACACACTATTTTATAGCATTTTGGTTGTAATGTGCATATCATTGTTCATGTTCTTCAATATTGGTTTGATGGTATGTGTCATGCCTTTTATGAGAGTTTTATTGGTAGAATTTTGTTGCTTTTCTAAACACAAAACAAGACATTTATTGTGTGGTGGGAGTTCAAGGAGGTAAATATGTCCTTGGTAGACACATTTCATTTAAGTGACAAGGATATTTAAGTTTATTTTTCACACATTGATGTGTTCATTACAATGAGAGATGATAACATTGAGCAAGAAAATACATATACCAAAGATGAGAAATATAGTATGGATCAGATTTGTCATGAGAAAATTGTCTATTAACAATTGAGATCAATTGGTTGTGGTAATTATTCCAACTATACTAGAGTGTGTGGTGCATACTCGACCCTAGTTTGAAGGAGATTAGACTTCTACGCATGTCTTGATAATGGGTTGATGTTGGTTACAAGGAGTATGCTTCATAGCTAGTTAATTGTCTCAATTGCGCTCTAGAGTTAATTTTGAGTGTGTGTTTTTGAAGTTATTATGTGGCTTCAAAGTATGATTGAAGTTATTGAGCATGTTCCATAGTGTGCTTCAAATTTGATGCCATATATGATTTGTGAAGCCTATGAATACAATTAAGTTCAGTTGGGACAAAATGTTGGTACCCTTGGCCATTCACAAATTTGTTGGGGTTTCACTTTTTCTATTGCAAAGCATAAAACAAGTGGAAAAATGTTGGATTTAGTTGGGTAATACACATTACGAGTCATAATATTAAAAACAACTAATTTAAATGTATTTACAAATATTTGTGCCTCGTTTGAGAAAAGGGATATTCTCACTTTTGACTTGGCCATTATACCAGCATGTCTTTCATATGACATAACTATAAGACTATGTAGGAGCATTATGTCATATAATATGTGTAAAAAGTAATGCTCCCCAAGGATGCATACCCTACCTAAAAACCCCATCCCATGAATGGGGCATTTCGAGGACTCGAGACCGCTTAGGAAATTGATGGCAATATAAGCCATAATCACTAACAAAATCCAGAAAATCTGCTCTTAGAAACTCAAGTGCAGGAAGATCACATTAAAGAACCATGAATTTGATATTATGAATCTACTATGATGACAACCTTATTTGGAAATAGAATGACAAAATATATAGAAAAGAATTACCAAGTATAAAGGATCAAAGTTCTTATTTTAAACAAAGTGCTTAGGAAACAAACATTCATTCTTCAGGAATAGAACAAATAAGATTGGGATCGATAGAGATAAATGAACCGATTCAGATTTAAGAAACTCTTCAATGACACCTTTGTGTTACAGCTTTTATAATGTCTTCACTCCCCCAAATAATTGGTCTATACACACACCACGTACAAACTCAGAAACACCACTGTTACCTCGACACTTTTCTCAACCCTGAATAGTCGATTTGCAGATTTGCCTTCACCGTTGAAGTGTTCTTAGAGTGAAGTTTTCTCCTTTTCTTCCAATCGACTCTCCTCCCCAATCGATGACAATCAATCTTTCCTCGTATATAAGAGAACATGCAAATCAAAACCATTTAACTTCCCCAATGACCTTGTAACTTTCAGAGGTGATTGCTTAAGTTCCTTGATCATTTGGAATTCCATCAACTGCATGTCTTTGGAAACTACAAACTCTCTTGTCTTTATATTTTAAATGAATATAAACAACAATATAAGATCAACCAATAAACAATACGTTGATTCAAACAACTGCTTCACAATCAAACTAAACTATAGATCAACAAAAACTTAACAAGAGAAATCTTGAAATTTGAATTAATAAGAGGGTGATGCTCTTGCATTAAAAATGCCTCCCATCTCTAGTCAATGTTAAAAAGGGGAAAATCCTTAAAATGTTCCATAATTGAAAGGCGGTGACATTGGATGACTAGTCATTCCTAATACGACCAAGGGACGTTTGGGCATCCCCTTGTCGGAAATATATGTTTGATTGTTATTGTTTGGTTGTCATTGATGTCAAACACTGTGGTTCATGGGTGTTTTCTCCTACTCTAGTGTCCAAAAGTATTTATTGAAGACATGTTCAAGTATATATGAAGAAGGAAGTTGGTCTGGAATAAGTAAGGTAGTGTGCTACAAAATAATGCACAGATTAGAGGAAGATAAGTACATATTTTGTGCTAAAAAAATAATGGAAGACATGTATGTATTCTGGAAATTGTGAGAATTTTGTTTGTTAGTGCTTTAATGTTATATCCTTAGGTCCAAAAGTTAGTGGTTTAGTAACAATGATCTACAGTTGAAGATGACAGTTGTGTTTTTCGGAAGGTTTTCATTCCAGAAATAAAGGTTGAAGATGTGTAGTTGTGATTTGTATTATATTCTAGTATTGGTCTTGGTTGTGGTGTTTCATGGTGATTCGAAAATAGTTCTTGGTGATCTAGAAATAGTGTTAACAAGTGTTGCAACTATGACCAGTTGTTGTTCTGGTCTGAAAACATGTTGTGATGGCTTCTGATATGGTTTTTGATGTGGCATGTGGATCTCACTATGGCGTGTGGAGGTCTGGAAACAACTGGAAAGTGATGTGATTCTTTGGGCAGTGTGTTACTACACATTTGAGATGACTATGGATGTTCTATGGAAGTTCCATTAATTACAAATTTAGTATTGGGAATGTGTGACATGTCCATGGTCCCTTTCTCTCTTGGAGTGGATCATGCTTCATGTTTTTTGGTCTGGGTATTGCATTTGATGTTTATCTCTTATCTAGATGGGTTTGTGCTGTGTGACCTATGTATTTAGTGTTTATCTCTTTTCTAGATGGGTTCATGTTATGTGTAATATATGTTTTGGTTTGGATGCATTTGACATGGAACCTTATTGTAATTTATTGTTTACATGACCTACTTGTAACTTAATTGTAATATTCTTTTAGCATAGTCGACCTTGTTGTGAACTCCAATGATCTATCTTGTATATAAGTACAGTTCATGATTTGGAAAAAGGTAAGAGTATGTGGTGAGTGAGCAAGTGAAGACCTATAAGAAGAGTTTTGAAAGAGAAGAAGGAAAGGTGGAGACAATGTGTTGCAGAAGTTAACAGAGTTGTGCAGAATAACTACAATATCAAGACAATTTCTCTTTATCTATTCTGAAGAGTTGTATGTACCCTGTCCCTAAAACAACGTGTCTTAGGTGAACAAGTTCTTTTTTGTATCTTTCTACTTTGGCAATGAGCCTCTGTTGCAAGTATGAAGCAGTGGGCTCTTATATATATTTAGTGTTGTATTGGCAGTGAGCCTTTGGTTGCAAGTCTAGAGTAGTGAGATCCTACTTTATTTTTAATCAGACTATATATCAATGATTTATCTTTGTGGGCAAGTGCTTATAACTCTGGTTTTTCCCAATTTGGGTTTTCCATGTATAAAAATCTTGGTGTTTTCATATCATTATTTTCTTAATGTTTTATGTTGTCAATATTCAAGATAATTGATTACTGAAGCGAAGTTTTGGCTTATGTTTATTCACCCCCCTCTTAGCATCTGGTGTGTGTTCAATAATTGGTATCAAAGCAAGGTTCCTCTTGAAGAAAGTTAATTGCTTGAGGCAGATCCAGGACGGCGCAAAACTTACATTTTTCAAGCCCTGCTATTTGATGCACAAATTTTACTTATTGGAAGGACAAGCTGGAAGCATATCTGGAAACATTTCAGAAGTGTATTTGGGAGGTTATTCAAACTGGTTTAAGTCCACCTTATAGAAGACCTTTGACTACTGCCAAAGAAAAACAAAAAGAAGCTAATGTGAAAGAAATAGCAAGTCTTTTTAGTAGTTTATGTGACACAACATTTGGAAAGGTGAAAGGTGTAAGAATTTGCAAATAACAATGAACCAAGGATCTAGAGGTCAAAGAATAGGACAAAGACAAGAGAGATGATATGAACAAGAATAAATTATATTCTCATTAATGATGCAATATTCAAATAAGAGATATTGGAGATGGTTTACAATGTAGAAGTGTTTGCTTATATAGGCAAGGCAATAAGAGACAATGATAAGGAGTTGATATGCTATCACCTACACAAGGTGGAATAACATGTCCAACAAAGGTGGATCATCCTCCATTATGAAATGAAGTATGTGCCATATGATGAGGATGATAATGTGATATGTGCATTAAAGGTGGATCTCACACATGAGATAACAACTATCATCACCTAAAGTGGAATTCTCCTACACCATGTGCTTAATATAGGTGCAAACTCCTAGGTGTCTCAATGACAAACTAATATGCAATGCAATATCCTAAGTAAGATTAAGTAAAGTCTAATTAGGAATATTTAATTTCACCAACAAAAAAGGTTTAAAAGGAGATAAAGAGATATGGGATAAGTTGGTTTTGGTATATGAAGGAGATTTAAAGATAAAACAAGAAAGACTTTTGAACCTAAAATAGAAGTATTGGGTCTTAAGAAAGGCATAAGGCGAATGTGTTTAAAGCTACATATATAGAGTCACATATGTTGTTGGTGGACATATAGAAGAAACATATGTTATAATTAAGATCTTATTAACCCTACCGAATGAGTTCATACCAATGACATGTTCAATAAGGGAAAACAATGATCTAATTCAGTATTCAATTGATCAACGTATTGGTTCACTTTGTGCATTTGAGATTGTAGAAGTTGAAAGGGAAAAGAGAGAGACCGCATTCAAATTTGTTGAACAAGTTGAACTCGAGACAAACAAGATGTCAGAGGAAGATGAAGCATATCTTTGAGGAAGATTCAAGAAAGGCACTGAAAATAAAAAGGTAAGTTACCTCTTAAGATCTTTAATTGTGGAAGAATAGGACATTTTACTAATGATTTCAAGTATAGAGAATGTTATAGTGATTCAAATTATAATGATAAAAAATAATCCAAAGAAAGGTGTTTTTAGGAAAAGAAGAAATTTCAAAGGAAAGAGTAAAAAGAGTTTATGTTCTATGGAGGAACACTCCTCTAAAGTAATGATGAAACTATTGAGGAATCTTTATTTTTGGCTATTTTACAAAAGACAGAGGTAAAGAAAGAGGAGATTGCATTACATGCTAAAGTTATTACAGGTGCATGAATTATAGATTCTGGATGTTCAAATCATATGATAGGTGACAAGAAGAAATTTATTAAGTTTAAAGAGTATGATGGAGGAGAAATCAAATTTCAAGAGAAGAAAGTGCACAAGTCAAAGGTGTTGGAACCATTTCAATAGATGGTAAGCATAGAACTAATGATATTTATTATGTTGAAGGTTTGAAAAATAATTTGTTAAGTGTTAGTCAATTGTGTAAGAAAGGGTATGCAGTCATGTTCAAAAGGGATGGTTGTGTTATTAAAAAGAAAAAGACTGGTAAAAGGGTTGAAAATGTTTTAGGACTACTGGGAACACTATTATATTAAAGACAAATGTGAGAATTTGTGTTTCTAACTCAATACAATGGAAGTTGGAGAGATGAAGTTGAGATGGAACTCAAACAAGACAAAGTGGTTTCTGCATTACTGAAGAACATTCAGGAAATGAAGAATGAATCTAAAAAATTGGTGAAAGACAAAAAGAATTTGGTAGACTAGAAGTTGGTGGAAGACAAAAAGGAATTGGTAGAACAGAAGCAGGTGGAAGACAAAAATAATTTGGTAGACCGGAAGAAAGTGGAAGACAAAAAGGATTTGGTAGACCAAATACAAGAAAAAGACAAAGAAAAGAAGAGGTTGATGAATCATAGACCTCCTCCTATTCATTCTAGGTATTCATCTTTTAATAGAACTTATTTTTCTTGAAATAACTAATGAATGCAGAATTCATAAAAGAGGTTATATTTTTAATGGAAGATGCTATTGTTGTAAAAAGTTTAGACATAAGGTAGTTCAGTGCAGAAGTGGAATGAATATGAATAGAAATGTTAAGAACTTCAATGGATATTGCCATAGTTGTAATGGATGTGGAAACAAAAAAGTTGAATGCAAAATAAACATCAATGCCAAGAATAATGGAACTGCAAAAATGAAAAAGGATGGTATGATTTACTATAATTGTAACATGATAGGATAAATTGAAAGGTTTATCAAAAGTATGGATCAAAAGGATGATTGTTCCATGTGTTGGAGATTTGTCTATGTGCAGTTGATTGATTGTATGTTTGTCATTGATGACAACATATAATACACAGTAGTGATTATGTATGTACTTATCAGAATGATGATATCAAGCCTTGCATGGTTAGATACATGTTGTAGACATGTTTATTATGTTATGTTCATACACGAAGATTCATATATGATGTTTTAGTCAAGTTGTGTAATTATGTTATTGGCAGTTACAGTTCTGGAAGAGTATCTGTTCAGAGCTGACGTATGTAACGTGTTCCTTGAGTTGCGCCTATCTTCAGGATATGCGTGTGTATATTCATGATTAGTTATGAGTTGATGATAGTTATATAAATGTGCCAAACATGTTTCAAGAAGATTGCAAAGTTAGAGTTAATTTGGTGAAGCCGACTTAGTGAAGCGTCGCGTCTATTAAGTTTGTGTTGTGCGGACTTAATATTGTTTGTGTGCTTAGTAGAGCCGACAAGGATGTTATGAAGAGTTGCCTTACAGGTCCCATGATCTCATACTTTGAGGAAAATACTTATAGCAAGTCATTTGTGATACGCTAAGTGTGAATGATACAAAAAGAGACAGAAAATGTATAGAGCAGAATATCAATTGTGGTTCATTCATCAAGAGTCTATGTGAAGAAGAAGTAGAAGATTACAATACATTGGAACTGATCAAGACAATAGGTCTACTATACAGTTCATCATCAGATATAGTGCATATATGTTCTACAGAAGGTTGTAGCCTTCACCATTGAAGGAGTGAGCTTTTGGACAGTGAGTCCTCACCCCTAACAGGGTTATTTGTAAAAGACTCATAACAGGGTCAGACCCTTAACCATGTCACTATACTTATTGCATTGTAAAGTATAACTCCTAATAGGGTTGAAATATCTTCTAACAGGGATTACTATAAACAAGTATAGTTCATTGCGGGTGTTGATTCTCACCGGGGTTTTTACCATTTGGTTTCCCCGTAATCAAATTGTGTGTTGTGTACTATGTTATCTGAATGTGCATTTACTTTATTGTATTCTGGAGTTAAAGAAGTAAAAAGAATTAAAGTTACTGATAATTGATTCACCCCCC
>MU226080.1:570497-613051 GCA_018584345.1 Thuja plicata
CCCCCCCCCCCCCTCTCAGTTATCCTTTGGGACTATTCTAACACCATGATTGTAGAAGACTCAAAATAAAAGAACAAGACACATTTGATGAAAAGAATATAAGATGCTTCTGAAGGTGGTACAACATCCATTATGGATGTTGTTTCCTCTTCTGTTAAATGACTCAGAGTGTAGGGTCTGAGGGGTAGTTTTCATGTTAATTTGTTTCCCCCCTCCAGGTTGGATGTTGGGTATCTCCTCGGCATGGAAATAAGGCTTGAAGGATTTTCCAGAGGTAAGATTTTTGTTTTGTGGTCTAAAAAAGTGATTGTATGGCTCTGTAAACAGTGCATTGGTTGGTTGGTTGTGTTAGAGATTGTACGTACTAAGTTGTGTTCAAATGTGGATTAGAGAAATGATATATTGTATGTTGCTTCACATATTACGATACATTTGGATAGCTTGGATAATAATATTGTTGATTGTAGAAGATTCTTTGATAAGTTGAAGGATAGCTTGTGTCTGAGGAGCCATATTCCTCCTAAGGTAATTGACTGTTATAAGGGTTTTGTTTTCTTCTACGTTGATAAGGATTTCTGCTACATAGAAGATGTAGAGAGCAGAATTTTTTGGGTAATTGAGTTGTCCTATGGGATTACTGAGAAAAAATGTATGATAATTATTAAAAAATTGATCAAATTTCTAAAAGATATTGCAAGAATCAAAGTTGTGGCATAATTGTATGTTCTTGTTGGTGAAAGGAAAGATAGAGATAAGAGAAAAAAATGAAAAAGATGTCTATAGAGGATTCATCCTTTGGTAAACAGGAAAAGAAAATTAGAAGAAAGCATTGGAAGAGTTGCTTTGCTCCAACGATTGTTTCAAGTGACAGTGAAGAGGAAGAATAGAAAGATGACGGTGAGAAAAAAGGAAACTATAAGTATTAATTTACATACTACTAGTGATGAGAAGAATGTTGCTTCTCCTATCTCATTAGATGGAGTTTATATGCTACTTGAAAATATTCCTACTATGTCAAGTCAATCGGGAGGATTGAAGACTATTGGAGATATGTTCCATAATATGATCAGGCTACTGTTGAGTTTCTCCGAGAGACGCTTTAGATTTTTTCCCCTCCTTCTAGCTTAGTATATCAGAGTGGTGCATCTGTCCAGGGGCGTCTTTCTGGATTATTTCTTTTATGGACTGATGCTAGTGGTTGTTATCAAAGTTGTGCAGTGGTAAGCATGTTTTAGGTCTTTGTCGTTGATGGAAAAGGGGAGAAAGATAAGGAAAGTGGTTAGTTGACAACATGTTTTTCAGAAGAATGAAATGTAGGAAGGTTAATTAATGAGGAATGTTTTGGTTATTTCAGTTAGGGGGAGTTGGCTATGAATAATATCTTTATGAAATAATTTTAGTGGATATTTTCCATCAATGAAAAAGGGGGATATTATTGGAAATATATATTTGATTATTATCATTTGGTTGTCGTTGATGTCAAACAATGTGGTCTAGGGGTGTTTGCTCCTACTCTAGTGTCTAGAAGTATTTGTTGAAGACATATTCGGGTATATTTGAAGAAGGATGTTGGTCTAGAAGAAGTAAGGTTGTGTGCTACATAATAGTGGACAAATTAGTGGAAGACAAGTATGTATTCAATGCTATAGAACAGTGGAAGACAAGTATGTATTCTGGAGATTATGAGAATGTTGTTTGTCAATGGTTTAATGTTATATCCTTAGGTACAGAAGTTAGTCATTAAATAACAATGATATATAGTTGAAGAAAACAATTGTGTTTTTAAGAAGTTTTTCACTCCGAAAATAAAGGTTGAAGATGTGCAAATGTGATTTGTATTGAACTCTGGTATTGGTCCTAGTTGTGGTGTTTCCTAGTGATCCGAAAATAGTTCCCAGTCATCCAAAAATAGTGTTACCAAGTGTTGCAATTATGATAAGTTGTTGATCTAGTTTGGAAATGTGTTGTGATGGTTTTTGATGTGGATTGTTGGCAAGTGATATGGTTTGTGACATGGCGTGTGGATCTCACCATGACGTGTCGAGGTTCAGATATAGTTGGCAAGTGATGTGATTATTTGGGCAATGTGCTACTACATGTTTGAGATGGCTATGGAAGTTATTCCAATGATTGGGAATATGGTATTAGGCTATGTGTAATGTGTTCATGGTCCCTCTCTCTCCTGGAATGGATCGCACTTCATGTTTTTTGGTTCGGGTATTGTATTTAATGTTTAGCTATTATTCAAATGGGTTCATGCTATGTGTGACCTATTTATTTAATATTTATCTCTTTTCTGGATGGTTCTATGTTATGTGTAATCAATGTTTTGATTCGGATGCATTTGGCATGGGACCTTATTGTAATTTATTGTAACTTAATTGTAATATGATTTTAGCATGGTCGATCTTGTTGTAAACTCCAATGATCTATCTTGTATATAAGTATAGTGTGTGATTTGGAAAAAGGTAAGAGTGTGTGGTGGGTGAGCAAGTGAATATCTATAAGCAGAGTTTTGGAAGAGCAGAAGGAAAGGCAAAGATAGTGTGTTGCAGAGGTTGACACAGTTGTGCAAAATAATTGCATTATCAGGAGAATTCTCTTTATCTATTTTGAAGACTTGTATATACCTTGTCCATAGGACAATGTGTCTTAGGTGCATAAGTTCCTTTTTGTATCTTGCTACATTGGAAGTGAGCCTCTGTTGCAAGTTCGGAGGAGTGAGCTCCTATCTATATTCAGTGTTGCATTGGCAGTTAGCCTCTGGTTGCAAGTCCAAAGCACTGAGCTCCTACTTTATTTGTAATTAGACTATATATTAGTAATATATCTTTGTAGGCAAGTGCTCACCATGGTTATTCCCAGTTTAGGTTTTCCATGTATAAAAATCTTGGTGTTCATGTGTTGGTGTTTTCAAATCACTATTTGCTTAATGTTTTATCTTGTGAATATTTAAGATAATTGATTACTTAAGCAAAGTTTTGGTTTATGTTGATTCACACGCCCCCCCTCTTAGCATCCGATGTGTGTTCAACACCCCCAACCATTCTAAGAATGGCTAATTGTTTCCTACAACCTGGTGGGTATTTCACTTACCTTTTTATATTAAAAAAAATTGTAAATAAAAGGGATGGGAAAGCCCACAAGGACCCTTGCGCCCCTTTATACAATACCTAAACCTAATTTATTCATCAAAACAACATAAAAGAAAAAAAAAACTCTCTTTTGACAATTCAAAACTAGTGTTGAAGAACAATAAGAGGAGCAGTAGTTGAAAGAGGAGAGAACAATGATTGAAGTGGGAGATTAGGGCATCAAATACACTACATTAGAGGTAAGGTCTTCATTTTAAATTTGTTTTTTAAAAATTATTTTACATTTTTTAAATTATTTTTCAATTTTTTCAACACATAGAAAAAGGCCTTGTGAGTTTATTGTTCTTTTTTAAGCTTGCAACTCTCTTTTTATTTATTAATTAAAAAATATCATAAGCAACAATGAGAGTAGTGATATTGAGGAGGTTGAGGTTCAAATGCAAGACATGAGTAGATTATAAATAGAACTCATAGAAATATAGCAATCATTGGGGATTCTTTGGGGAGTGGGAGTGTAGTAGTGCCCGCAAGTTCAAACCCATTTCAATGTTCTTCTAAACTTCTCAAAAAATATGCAAAAGGCCAATTCAAGCCCAAAAAACCTCATTTGCAATTTGCACCAAAAGATGTTAAGGATAATAAGAAAATCAGGTTGGAGTGCAGAATGGCTTTGTCATTTGTTCAAAAAAGCATATAGGGGAAATTATATAAGAGTTTACTATTATCTTTTGTGGATAGGTAGTAAAGGGGTGAAAGGTTGTGAATAAATAACTCCAGTTCAAAAAGATTGAAGCAACTAAATTAAATATGAAGGGGAGGCAAAGAAAAGGAATTTCATTGGGGTGTTCACAACCTAGTGTATCAAAGCCTACAAGTCTGTGAATGTTGGATTTCATGGGGGACAATTCTACTTCTAGTTTTACTAGAGGAAATGTAGATATGTTAATCACACAATTATAAGAAGTGGTTGATTCTTGTATTTCTAAGTTTTTTATGTTCATGGCATATCATTACATGAGGCATGTTAACCATATTTTAAACAAATGTTCTCAAAGATGTGATAGTTGACAGTCCCTTATTTATTCATGAACCACCCTGCTTCATAGAGAATAATATTCGTTATGACTCAAATATTTGTACACAATCAAGATCTAGAAGCATAAAGAATATTGTTATGGATTGTGGAAATCTGCTAGCACTCAGAGAATATTTTGAAGTGAGTGTGTTGATGGAAGACATGAGATAGAATTGGATAAAGGATGGATGTTACATCATCATGGATGGGTGAACTAATATCAAACATTGACCACTCACCAATATAATTCTCACAAGTTCATATTGTATTGTTATAATTCATATATAATATGTATGCACGTTGATAATGAAAGCATTTAAATTGTTTTAATTTGTTTTCCAATTTATATGTAAAATCTCAATTCAAGTTTAATGTTGTGTATTAATCTTCTATAATGTTTATGGTGAATGCTTTGTCCCCTAAAAATGCCCCAAAAGTGTCCCTATACCAAAAACTTGTCACACCTTGCCCTTGTCACTAAAACTTGGGTATGCATACTTAAAAACATCTATGACATTATAAGTGTGTAAGAGCATGTTAGATTATAGGAAGTGGACCATGAATCTTGACCAACTTTATCATAGTTCATGGCACATGTTTTAAAACATCTTATGAGAGGTGGAATATAACCAAATGGGGTGCCAAAGTTAGTTGCTTCATTATGACATTTGTGGAGTACGTAATAGGGATCCACTAGTCTAAAGTAGGAATCAAGCCCATACACACACCCACATTGAAGGATGATTCAATTGGCCCAACTTCAAACCTATTAGTGAGAGTCGGAGGATGGAACTCTATAAGGAACGGGGAGGGATTCATGTTGGTTCATCAAGATGGTGGTGAAGAAACAAGCGAATAATAAAGGGGAGGGGGGGTATCGCCCTTTGAACTTTAGTTGCCTAGCGTCTTCAACTTGATCTGACACTATATATGGAACGACATTCGTAGTGTCTAGGCACATGTCCTAGCCTAAGGTGGTATGGAAGACTCAGATCCGCCTATAGATGGTAGGGCAGTTCCGGTGCATTGGGAGGCTATTAATCTGTTCAGGCATTCATTGGATAACCATAGCCCTTCAGCTGCATTCCTTTCACCCATTGAAGATCCAAGGCTCAAATGAGTTGATAGTATCCTTCTTTTGTGTGTTGATTGAATCAAATTTATTAATAGATAACTAGGTCAAAAGTATGAAATTGCACAATAATTAGCATAAATAGCAAGAGTTACATGTCTGATAAATCAATACTAAATAAATATTTGGAAAGGAAAATGATATTGGAATTTGTCATTGAAATTTAGGCTTAAAATGATAGGACTAATTTGGTAGGTAACGTGGTCCCAGTGATGTCTAAATATGATATCGCTCATGAATTCAAAATCAAGATATGCTCTGATGCTTCCCATAAAAAATCTCAGAATATGTGTTAGACTATTCACTAACTGCAGACAATGTTAATAATTAACAATGTCACAATCATTTTTTTCAGGATCTAGATCTTCTTGTCCCTATCAGCACTCCCTAGATCTGCAACACTTCACTCCTAGATTTGTGAACCTACACACAAGAGGGAGAAAAATGGTGTATTGTGTTGTATAGGGGTTTGTGTTAGTCAAACTCTTGAAGTATCCATCCGTCCCTAAAAATTTGATGATTAGGAAATAAGCTTAATCTGAAGTAAAATGTCGGATATAACAAGATTATACCTCAAGCTTGATCATGTTGATGAATGCTAATGCTTTTTTAATAAGATCCTCAAGTGTTGATGCAACAACATGACACCTCAAAACAAGATCAAACATAAACACTCTTTAACACGATGATTATTGTAACTTGTTGCTCCTTAATGCTCAGATCTAAAGAATTTTGCCAATATAATGCTTGTTCTAGAAGAGTTCTAAGTGTAAAATAATATAAGTGAATGAGGAGATGATGCTCTTATATAGGGTACCCAAGGTATTTCTCAAATTAGGCTGACCTAAAATGTTCATGTGCAAATATCGGGATCAAATAGCAATTGGTAGGAACCAACACGTTACCATATTCAAATTTGGGCCCAATTTGGAGTGACTATAGTGCCATAGTCCACCGAAAAATGTTGGATCAAGACTTTGGATTTGATCTCCACTCTAACACATGACAACAATTTGATAGTGAAGGGGTCAGAAATAGGTGCTTGGAAATAGCAATGGGGGCCCTAAGGCAAGGGCACAAAAAGGAGTGTGAAATTGCAAAGGGTTACAATTTACGACACTGACATTTATGAAATCTTACATTCATAAGAAATTTTATTTTATTTTTTGTCTAGAGCCCAAACTTGGACATGAGCATTAGAATTTGTGTTGTAGATATGTGGGCACTGTACCACTTGTTGTAATACATGACATTTTTAAAACTAATTACTATTTCTTGTTTGGTTATTGCATGTTTGGTTGGGTAGTTGGATTGAGATATTGTGCAAAGAGTTTTTGTTGCAAGGTTATGTTATTAGATTTCCTCTAAAAGAACTAAATATTAAAGCAAGAGTGTAATGGTGTATTGTCACTATTATGTATTGTTAAATAATACAATATTTATGTGCTTTGGAGTGGGATTTTAACTCAAAAAAGGATTTCTCTTGATCTATCTTCTCTTTGTTTATGTTGCTTCTTCTCTTCTCTCTTTCTTATCCTTAGAATGTTATTTTACATGTTATGCTACTATAATTCTCACAAATCTAAGATTTGAACTAATTTCTCATATTTTTATTTTACAAATATAATTTGCTTGTATATATATCATATTCTTTTTTAAATAAGTTTTAGAGTGCATTTTGAATATTTTCCTATTAAAACATTTTTTATAGATTTTACTTAGTCACACGGGCCAAAAAAACAATACAAGGAAATATATTTTTACTTACAATCATTACACTGCATGTTAAGAAGTGTGTTAAAAAAATTTAGCTTTGAATTCAAGGATCCTAGGAATTTCTTTACTTACCTTGGTGTTCCAATCAATCTTTGCAATCATGATAGGAATAATGAGAGCGGAGTTCAAGAAAAATCCTCAACAAAATTTAAAGATTCCACACTCTATCTCTTTGAATGTGTTATCTTAACTAAATCTGTTATTTCTTTGATCCTCTTCACATTATTTCTTTTAGTAATCCTCCCACTAAAATTATAATCAAAAAATTGTTCAATCCTACTCATGAAAAGTAACTAAAGCTCAAGAAAGAAAGTAATTCCATCTTGTAAATTGGGAAATGGTGTGGCTACCAAAATGCTAGGGTGGTTTTGGCAACAAACTGTTATGCCAAATTATTCTGGAAGTTATTCCTTAAAAAACTCCTTTAAGAGTATAATTTCAATTAAAAAATATCTTGGGGAAGTTCATGTGTGTTTTTGGCTTTGAAGGGGTGGTTCATGTTTGTGGGCAACGGAAGGAAGCTAATATTTCCTAAGATACTTTAAATGGTGCACTTCTTTCACTTGGTTTGCTAGGCTTTTTTTCACAAGCCAAAGGTATTTATGAAGTTCTTAATTTAAAAAAAAATTATCTTCCTAGTAATTTAGGTGGTTGCATAATAAAGCTAAACAATAGCTACTCTACTAAAATAGGGAAAATTATAAATTATTTTTTTCCCATAATTTAAATTAGCATAATACTCCAAAAGATTAAATTTAAACAAAAAAGCACACTTAAACAACTGCATTGAAATATTAAGTTAAAATAATAATTAAACTATATGACGAGCACTTAAAGTTCAGGGAAAAATCATGTTGTAATCTATCAGCATTTTAATCACTTGTTTTACAAAACAGTGTACCGGGGAAGCTTTGTTTCTTAAAATTGACATCTTCGTCTGGACTTTGGTGCATATTTGTAATTTATCTACCTACATGTTTTATTCTCTTCATCCGTGGGGCAGATGATAAGACTCAAAAGTGTTTACTGCAATTCGATCTCTTGTTGCTCCAACTTTGTGACGGAAAGGTCAGATAATTATTTCTATACCTTTCAGAGTTTCAAGAGTTCATGGTGATACCATTTTGGCCATCAAGCATGTCTTAAGTAACATAAAAGATGAAGTCTGCCTCCACTCTATTCTACAAGAAATCCAAAATTTAAGCAAAGGTTTTACTATTTAAAAGTTGAACATATTAGAAACAAACTCAATCAACTTGTCCGGTCTTGTTAATGAGAATACTCAGCTGAATCATGTGTTTCAGATAATGTCTTACTCTATTTACTTCTTTAGTTCACTTCATGAATCGTTGATTGTAGCTCTTTTCGTACCCTTTAAGCTTTGTCTATTGGGCCAAATTTTGCTGAGATTTTTCTTCAGTTTCAATATAATCAAGCTTCGTTAATTTTAAAAAGCATATAAAAATAGCATTTAAATATTGCATTTCCATACTAATTATTAATTTGACATGAAAATAGCCACCAACTTAATGTTCGATTCTTGCGATCACACTCAATCCATTACAATCTACCTCCTGCTGCCAGTATAATTACCCAAGCTTAACATTATCATCCTTCCTTAAATTGCATACCGCCAAAACCTATATTGACAAGTTACTACAAACAAAAATGATGGCACACATTAAGCACAAGAATGCGTATGGTGGTTCTCAAACACATGCATGTAATAAATGAATCCAAATTAAGAAACATTAGATAAAATAATTTTAATCTCTCCAAAAATTCTATCAAACAGCTCCCTTCTCCCCTACAGAGTTTTTAAACTTGTTACGATGAGAATATTACTCCCCAACCAAACATTCTTTCAACCTCCATAGTTAATCTCTCAATCAAAAATTCTATCGGCAATCTCCCATCTCCCTCACAGAGTTTTAACTCGTTGCAATGGGTATCTGTATACTAATTACAAACAAACATTCTTTCAATCAGCATACGAAATTAAAACATAAAATCATCACAAACCCCAAACTTGAAAAATGGACTCAACTTCTCAATTTTCTGTTTTGATTAAAATTTACAAATCAATGAACGACCACCACCTCTACAACTTTTACACATCCACATCTTACACACAAAAAGTATGCACGGCTTTGATTATTTTCCCTCACTAGCAGCCTTTAGTAAAACCACCATAAGATTATTAAATGGCTGATATTAAGGAAATGAAATTGTTGGATGGGAAACAGTCATCTACTTGTTGATACTGAATTACTGATAACATGACATTGATGTTAAAAATCTCTACATGGTTAACATCCAGAAGCACTTCTAGATACTATCATGTACTCTGGAAATATCACGTGTCTTGATAATATTAACTTACAATCATCATACTGGTCAAAACTATTCTCAATCAGTAAACTGGTCAGAACTATTCACAATCAAGCTAACCTAGTGACCTGAACAAGAGTATCCATGAAAACACTAGCAGAAATAATTAAACATCCTGATAATACTATACTATTGTAGTGATAATGTGCATAAGCCAGACTAATATGCCACAGCACAATTTTACTCTTTTCATGGGAGTAGATACCAGCTGCAATTACAACTAAATATATACTAAACGTTCACATGATCAAATTCAATCCTCTTGGTTCTTTAATACAAACTCAATTACAAAAACATTGTAAGTTATAATCAAGTAGCAATCGTATAGGCACTAGATGCCTTATCTGAACAAGCAAATTAAGTATTTTACGGTTGATAATCTGTGACAAAATTATTGCCTTTAAATATTTGGGGATTCTTCAACAAGCTGAAAGATGCAATCAAAATGGATCAGAAGAATACAAGCTAAAATGTTTCCGATTACTCAGTTGCAAGTCAAAGCTCCTCCCTGCATTAAAAATAAATACATTGTCATATGAATCCCAAAAGTGATTTTGGTTTGATAAGGAATAACCATATCTTCATAAATTCCCCATCCAAAATACAGACTTTTATTCAACAAGAATATAGTAGTGTGAAAACCCTATGCCTGTTATTTCTACCTGTTAGGAGACACTTTAAAACAAAAGCAAACATTTCTATCATGTTTAAAAAATTGGGTTGGGGCAAGGATCACTCGCCTTCAGTTATGGTGGTTTCACACAAAGCCAAGATTGGTATCATAATAGGTACATAAACCACCTATATGTCTCAAATCTTGCTGCCAGAGAAAAGGTACAAAAGCTTCAGCTTCGTCGCTTCAATCAGGCAACATTCATGTCCTAAGTTAAAACTTGTGATTCCGTGAACAACATCAAGCAGACTCGGTGGGATCACCAATTCCAGTTTTATCTTTAAATGATTGCATATACTCTTTCAGTGGATTCTTCAACACTTGCATTGATAGTTAATATATTGGTTCAAGTCCTTGTGTACCCAGCAAAATCGCTACCAAATATGATTGGAACATCTGGAAGGTCAATAGGCTGTGTAGTGACAATCGACAAAAACCTGCCTGCTCACAACAGTGCATTCGTATTATTAAAAGTTTCAAGAACTGCAAAAAACACATCATAATAGGATGGCATATTGAAAACATTGTTACATACAAAAACATAACAGATCAACTTAAAGCCTTTGTCAGAGTACACAGATCTCAAAATGATGCAGCAAGGCTTTTACCTATCATTGTTAAGATTTAGAAACTGGATTGGCAGTCCCAGATTATATCTTCTATTTTCGGGAAAGACTCTTGCCGCTGAGACATATTAGATATGTGCCCACGTTATAATGATGCAACCGTCTCTTATGATGCAAATGGACCGCCCATGTGATATCTTCTGTACCATTCTTGCTGCTTTTGTTGTAATAAAAGTAACTGTTTCTGAGACTCAGCTTGCTGCCGGGCCTCATAGAGAGATTGTAGGGTTCCAAATTGCAAGGGCGTTGACTCCGTGCCATAATCAAACCATTTATTCTGCTGCTCATGCAACAATTGCTCATAAAACTGCAAATCTAGTGTCTGCTGTTGTTGCTGATCATCAGCACGGCCAAATCCAGACAAGCCCATTCCTGGAAATGGTAAGCCTGTGCTATCTGGCGAGATAGGTAATTTATCACTTGATGTCCATATACCATTGTCTGATGAATACATAGGAAGGCCCCAGTTTCCATATCTTTCACTGTTCGTACCAGGGATTCCAGAGGTGTAACCGTCAAGCCATGCATAATCATCAACTGGAAGAGGAGCTTCAGCATCTTCATCACTCTGCCCAGACATAAATCGGGTAGAACCAAAACCAGGGGGTGGACCAATAGCAGAAGGTCCCATCCAACTTCTGCCAGGGTTCTCTTTGGCTACAGCCTGACTGCTAGGAAGAAATGTCTTTAAAGAAGAATTTTCCACATCTGAGCACTCCAATTGCATTGTAAATGCAGAATTTATACCTTTGGACTCTACACTGACATTTCCTGATTGATTTATGTGTTGCATACCAGTTGAAATATCCAGAGAACTATTAATATTATTTTCCTCTGGAAGCAAAGGCGCCGATGGATGTGGCCTGGCAACTGAGAAAGGAGAATCTGTACAAAAACTAGAAGGGATACCACTACGTTGATTTCTGTCACGCTGTGAATCAAGTCCTGAGAAATTTGATGCCGTGCCATATTTCTCACAAGCAGCCTGAGATGATACTAAGTCATTAATAGAGAGGTCTGACAGTCCAGCAAGGGATGGCACATCTATCTGTGTATTCCAATATGACAAACTCATATCAGTATGCTTCTGTTGTCCAATAATACCTGGAGAATTCATTTTAGAATTTCCCAATCCACCCTTGAGCATGACATCATGATTCTGGATGCCCCAGCTGCTTAATGTGAGGTTAGGGAGAGCAGATAATGGCCCTCCAAAGCTATTTTGCTTGTTCAGCTGCAGTTCTCCTTGGCATGCTGGACTAGCATTTCCAGGACTGGGAATAAATGAAGATATAGTTGTACCAACCAATGAATGCATAGGGCTGGGCGCTGTACAACTAATCTCGGTAACTGCTTGACCCGGAGTTGCATCATGGTTTAAACCCATGCTATCACCTTGAAGCAATGCATCAGGAAGAAAATCAGAGAAGGAACACATTGGAAATTGAGTATACCCGTGAGATACAGCACCTAGTGAGTACTCCTTGCTGATTGTAGACATTTCTGACTTCTCAAGTGGAAATTTACCTTGGAAAGCAGTTGATGTGTAGGAAACAGAGCCATTTGGGACATCGAAAGATACTTCACCAGATTCTTTATTTGCAGAGATACGCATTGTGCTCATAGCAGAGAAATCCTTTGGCACAGGTTTGAAAACAATGTACTCTTCGTCGTCTTCATCCCCATTTACTGATTGTGGGCATGCATCTGTCACTGCTACTTTGTTTTCTTTAAATTCACCTACATACCCAGTATTAGGTACGCCTGGAATACCTTGGTCAGATTCAGCCACCTCTTTGGCTATAATCTGTCCATTTACAGATGCCTTGTTATCACTCATATTCCCAGCCAAGTAAAACTTCCCAGTCTCTTTATCATAGGCAATTCCTCTTCCAGTGCCATTAAATGCAGTTCCAATGGTCATTCCTGCAGCCAAGAGTCGCTGAACACGGACCCATTGTTCCTTTTTATCTCTCAACCCTGTTCTGGCAGGGGTTATTGAATAGTCTAATCCCCTTTGGGCAGGAAGAAGAGGAACAAAACCTTGCAGCTCAATATCTTCCCATAATGTAACATCGTCCTCAATAATCATTTGAGAGTTATCCACACTAGTAAAGGTGGCACCAGCATTCAAATCCTTGCTTCCGAGTAATTTGTTCAATAGTTCAATGCACTGTTTCCAAAAGAAATTCTTTGCATTTGCTTGCTTTTCATCCTCTTCACTTGAAATTGTCATCTCTTTCCTGCAGGCCAACCACTCCATGAAAATTAACATTGCAGGCAAAAAGGGGCTACTAGAGAGTGCATTTGCATCTGCACATCTACGCATAAGGCAGCCTGCACACTCAAATGCTGTGGTCAGCGCATTCTGTAATAATTCAGAGCGCTGCAAAATTTCAGCATAGGTTGGTTGCTGCACAGTAGTGCTTCCATTTGCATTGTGCACAGTGAAAATAAGGATGCATACAAGCTGCAGTAGCCCAGTAGCCCCACTACTTCCAGTGCCTATCCCACTTCGAAGATCTGAGCCTAAGCCTGCTTCAAGGCATATATCATCTAAAGCAAGCAATTGCTCCAAGTCACGTATGGTTGCAGCATAAACCTCTGGAAATGTCTCCAGGCTAAAAGGAATACACCGTAAGCACCAGATGGAGAGTACAGAAAAGTGAAATAATTAGTGCACATACTTGATAATTACTGCAAATAATTAGTAAGATAAACCAAAGAAAATGCTATTAAGTTTCTGCATGGGGGAAACTAATAAAAGAACAAGATGAAAGAGAATTTAGTACAAAAATATAGAACATAATTAAGTCTAATTAAGTGAAGAAAATCGCTAATAATTTAGACTTATCTTCCATCTCATCGTTATAAGTGATAAGGATGTTTTTGTAGTTAATGCTGATTTTGAAAGATCAGATTTTTAGCTGAATTAGTATAAAGATAAGAGCAAAATAGAAGATTGCGGGGAGCTCATTCAGTGTCTCTTTTGACTAAAAGACTAAGTTTTATGATGAACTGGAAAACTAAATGTAAGATACAAGTTGATTTCCGTGCAAATGTGAATTATATCAATTGTGGAGGTTTCCTTATATGCTTTTTGAATGAATGAAAAACAGGTTATCCAGTGTATCCTTTCATTTTTGTTTCCACAGTTTGAATTTCAAGGATTTCTGTGATTAATTTGATGTTATCAAACCATTAGGTACCGGGTATCAAATAGTAATTCTCAAGTTTATTTCCATAAAAGAAACAAATGGTTTAGTACCTTGACATTTATATTTAATAGTTTGTGATTAATTTTGCAAGCTCAGAATTTGAAGACAAACTATGTATTATCACATTATGCAATGTACATTATAATCAATGATCTCAAAATCAAAGCTAAAAACATCATTCATGGTGAACTTTCTCGTTTACTTTCACTCAGACTCTATGTAATTAGCATGGATTTAAATATTAAAAACAGCAATTGTTTCTCTTTTTTGAATTTTCTTTTTTCTACATTTTTGGGCAAAAGATATTTGCTTCTATGGGTGCAAGCATGAAGGGACATCGTGTTGCCATCCCCATACCCTTAGAATGTATCATATGTTCCAATTTAGTGTCTAGGCCCTAGGGTCACATCCTTGAGGAACACTGTCTAAAACATAGAAGAACTCATATATGAAGTATCGAGTGATTGCAACATAATTAAAAAAATCAATTAGAGTAATATTCATTTTTTTAAGTCAATGTATCACACTATTATACAGAGGAAAAATTTGCTAGTGAGGGAAGAAGTTACATCAGTTGTAAATTATATTGTGTGAGTTAATTATGTTTTTAGGCATGACTAAAAAATAAAACACTACAATATTACAATCATTAATACATTCACACCTTATCTCTAATTATGCCTTAATGTCTCAATTTTACAAATATTTCACGCCCGAATTATTTAGTCGTTAGATCAACAATTTGTTCCTAAGTGGCACACCAATTAAGAAAAACATGCTCAATATCGACCATTTTACATGGTGAAAATAAATGTATTGGTCAAGAATGTCCCTGAGGATTTTTAAATGTTTCCCTAATGAAGGGACGTTTTGAGGACTGGGATGAGAACAAAACATACGCACCCTGTCCCTTTTTTTACTGAAAATTTGCTGATGTCCTAAAGACAACTCCTAACTATGGAGGACATCTCCTAGGAATGTTTAGGGGATGCTGGGGGGCGCTGTCTGATGGTTATGGTGCTTAATTCTGCCATTCCATCTTTTGAGTTTCTGCTACTGTTCCCTAAATGCCCTTTTTCTGCTCTTTGGATGTTATTCCTGATGATCTCCTCAGAAGATACCTCTTTATGCATTCAGAAGACAAACAACCGCTTTTTCTACTATTTGCTGCTGTAACTGCCTTCATTGTTGTTACCTTTCTGCCATTCCATCATTTTAAGTTTCTGCTACTGTTCCCCAAAGCCCTTTTTCTGCTCTTTGAAGATTATTCATATTGTTCTCATCAGAAGATACCTCTTTATGCATTCAGAAGACAAAAAACCGTCATTCTACTATTTGCTGCTGTGACTGCCTTCATTGTTGTTATCTGCTGTAAAGGGCAAATGAAAGTGAAAGAACAGTTATTTTACCTTGTATATATAGCATTTTTGCTCATAATCTGATCAGGTTGACCTTAATTCTGCCCATACACAGCTAGGTTGGCCCTCTAAAAAATAATCTCTTGGAAGGTCACACAGAGTAACAAGTTTAAATGTTGAACTCATACTTTTATCTATGGGGTTGGGTTGTCAATAGCCATTTCTTGCTCTTCTTAATACTCTTTTCCGTTTAAAATTTGTCAATCTGCTTGGTGCGAATCTGAAATATCTTTCGAGGCATCTTGACTGTCACAAAGAAGTGGAGTTTTGGTAATCGGAACAAATTGAAAATCATACAAACCTCAACGCAGCCAAATTACTTTACAACTAGCACTAATCGTTACTTTATGTTCAGCGTCAATGGAAGAAAAAGCTAGTGTCGATGCATACTTTACCAAAAATAAAACTTTTATACCCAAAGACACAATGTAGACACTAATTGATCTCCGAGTATCAATTGAACCAACCCAATCAGTATTCGTATAACCTCTCAACTTGAAAGCTTCTTCTCTATGATAGAAAATGTCAAAGTCAAGAGTAACTTAGACATATCAAAACATGTGTTTTGCTACCTATCAATTTACAAGCTTCAACTGTGCAAACAATCAAGAGG
This sequence comes from Thuja plicata, assembly GCA_018584345.1. Lineage (NCBI taxonomy): Eukaryota > Viridiplantae > Streptophyta > Pinopsida > Cupressales > Cupressaceae > Thuja > Thuja plicata. The sequence continues at coordinate 586,515 of MU226080.1, forward strand.
AATAACAGACAGAAAAACTAACATTTGACTCATTGACTAGTGATGAAACAACATACACTAACAACTTCAACTCAGCCTCTATGGTTGTAGCGGAAGAATTGCCAAAGCTTTTTAAACAATTTTTAGCATACTTGACCTAAGCCATGAAAATGAGTGGTCGTGTTGTTATAATTATACACCTAGGTAATTCTATTCGAGGTCTAGATCAGTCATGTCAAAATAGTGCAAATTTCACTTGCTGCAATACAATAGCCCTACAATTTGAGAATGCAAGATCATCAACATAGAGAAGAAGAATCACAATGTCATCACCATCACTTTTGACATAGAAATCCAAGTTAGATAAACTTGTTCCAAATCTAGAATATCAAATATGCTTATCACCTTTTCACAAGTCATTTGGAGCATGCTTAAGTCCGTACAGAGACTTAATTTACCTGCAAACCTTTGATCACCACCAAATGCTCAAAACCCTTAAGGTTGCACCATGTAGAACTCCTCATCCAACTACCCATTTAAAAAGGTGGTCTTCACATCAATCTAACACACCTTCAAACTAAACTGAGCTACTATGGGGAGAAGCAAATGTCTCTACACAGTCTTCCAGTTTTTCCTGCATAGTCTGCCTGCTGTGCAAATTGCCCACTTGCATTTTGTGCTCTGCCCACTTTTTATGACAGCCAGCCTGCATTTTTTATATCGGTCATACTGCACCTTTTATGACAGCCAGCCTGCACTTTTCAAGACAGTCAGTAATAGTCCGCCTGCATTTTTTTATGACAGTCAACCCTTCTCTTTTTGTGAGAATCAGCTTCAACAATCAGTCAATTGTTCAAACATACAATTGGTCCTCTTTTAATGTTAGTCAACTTCAACAAAGAGCGGCCCTTCAAAACTTCTGTTTGCCCTTTTAGTGCATCTGGCTTCCTCTTTGTAAGAGTTTGTGGCATTTGCCCTTTGGTCAGCCCTCTCACATCTATGCAATTTTTGCAGTCTTATTCAAAATTCTGGCTTCCTCTTTGTAAGAGTTTGTGGCATTTGCCCTTTGGTCAGCCCTCTCACAGCTATGCAATTTTTGCAGTCTTATTCAAAATTTAGTCAGCCATCTTACAGCAATGCAAATTTCAGTCTCCAAACCTCTTATTCCAAATTGATTTGTATAGTATACCCTCTCCTTAGGCTTTCTCACTTTAATACCAAAATGAATACATGGAGATTGAGAAAATTGTAGCACATATTCCAATGTTAACGTGTGTATTGTATTATAAATAAATGGGGGAGTTGCATTGGCGGTTGTAACTTACATTAAGTAACCTACCTTTTAAAACAACTAATGCGTGTTGTTATATCATACATACCTGGTAAATGCTTGTAAACATAGTAGTCTAATACTTGTAAACATAGTAGACTAACATATACTACTAGTAACAAATCTAGATGGCTATTAGTGGTTTAAAAAGGACTTCTTATAATTCAGAACTTTGCATTTGCATTGCTGTTAGGAGTATGCATTCAACAATTTGTGTTAAATATAGATCTAGATCTGGGAAAATATTAAATAATTTTAGTTCTACGAATTAATAAGAGAAAACTTATCATGACAGCACTTTGCCTGCAATACCTTTGCACCATGACAGCAGGCTAACACTGATTGTATGCTACTCCTGTTTGCAATTTGATGACATCTGTGACTATGCTGTATTTTGCCCTTGTTTGATTTATGTTTCTCTAAAACATTCAGCATAAAACGTTTGCTGCCAAACCAACCTATCTAGATGTCTGTAGCCAAGTGTCTGAATTCTGTAATCCAGAGTTTAAATGTCAGCACCTGACCTATCTCTTGCAGTCGACCCTGCACTTGCACATATTATTCTGTTCTGCTTAGAGTATGCCTGGCTTCTGTATTCAAACTATAATGTTTGCAATCAATCCCCAAGAGATTTGGAAGGCTCTTATAAGTTTATAACAAATGTTGTAAGAGGGGAAAACATAGCAGAAAAGGGCACATGTAAAAGATCTCTGTGCACACTTGTTAATCAAAGAGTGAGGAAGTTATATCAATTGTCACCTTCAGTGCGTAAGCTTCTTTGAGTGTGTGATTAGAATATGTATAACTCAATAAAATAGATATGACATGTACTATTAGATATTACGATAGTAGCCATGTTTACCAAAAGAACATAGGAGGTTTAAAAATACGCAAAATGCATCTTAACAAAAAAAATCAGAAAAAAAAGGTGAAAGCGTTATACAGAATCTTTCAAGAAAAAAACAATAACATACAATTCTTATGCCAATTGGCAATAATTGTGAGAGAAAGGAGGTTTGTAAGCCATTACATGCACCGAAATCTTGAACAGGCTTTCTGCTGAAAGTCCCCTAGTCAATGCCTTTACATTTTTTTTGCTCTCTGTCACTAACATCCCTTAGAGGTGCCTGTGAGCCTTGTGTGTCCCCTTGTGATTATTACAAATGCAAATGAGTGACATAAAAGAATGAAAATTCTATGAAAATCAATCATTAACAAGATGACCATATGTGTGTGTGTGTAAAAACCCCATAGAAATTAAAACAAACACATAATTGTGTGTTATGATCATGGAAGGTTCAATGACATTACAAAACGATATTCTTTTCAAAACAGAGATACCCCAAAGCATATAAAAACTTAAAGATAATGAGTCAAAGTGAGGCCTCCCTAAAAAGGAATAAATGTTTTCTACAAACAGATAACACAAAAAAACAATATCAAGTGCTTTTCTAATTGGAAGCTTTTTGCCAGCATAGATTTTACATATATTATATACACTTTCAAGTCCCAACCTTTTCCTCTCTAAAATAGTTCCTTTTATATCAAAATGATAGAGAATGATCCATGCAAAGATTAGCGAGTTCAAATTTTGCTTTAAGTTTAGGGAGATTGTTCGCCACTATTATTACAATAGTGGTATAAATAGCCAATGGGAGGATATTAGACATTTCCCTTTTTGCTGAATCAGTGAATGAAATCAAAGGAAAAAAATAAAATGAAAATTAATCAGTGAGCAACTTTTTTTCGCTACTATACATACTCTTTTTAGTTTGACCTCAAATTTACACTCTAGATTCCAAAATTTCACCAATTAATTTCTAAGTTTTTCTCAATCTGATTCTGTCATTTTATTTTTTTAGACTGTAGGAATCGGGTAGCCTGCCCTATAAACAATTGGTGTACCTTCATTTGCTGAGACTCGCTTTCTTGTTAAGCAGTATAATCCCTTTTCTGTTGTTGGTTCTATTAGAGTTAAATATCTCTCTATTTATGTTTCTCTCTTCAGTAGATTTGTTTCTACTCTAATGGTCACTCTTCTTCCATGTTTCCATATTCTCTCTCTGTTCAATATGGAAACTTCATTTTGTTTCTATTTCTCTTTTCAGAATGTTTCTATTTCTCTCTCTATTCGTTATAGAAACATTCTCTTGTACACTTGTATATATAGATCATTCTTGATCTCTGTTTAACAACACATTCATTATTTTACCATAATATGGTATAGAGCTATAGCTTAACTTTTTCGAATATTTTGTAATCCTCCATGGAGTGGAAAAATAGTTTCAGTTCTTTTTCCTTGGCTCGTGTTCATTATTAATTTTTGAAAATTGATATAATTTCTTTTTTGAAATTATTCAAGATTGTTAATTTTTTGAATTTATCTGCTACCCCAGGGATCTTCAGCAGCTCATTTTTTCCTGCACACAGTAATGGCCGTCTAGGGTTTCTGCACCTTCGACTAGGGTTTTGACCCTTCAAATTCAGTCAAAAAAATATTTTTCTTGCAGATTCTTGGTGGATATTACAAACCCTCAACTGGGTCACATTCAAAATTTTCTAGGTGCCTTGATTTGCGCACCTAAATTTTTGTGCCAGCAGATTTCAAATCTGACTTTAGATTCCTAGGGTTTTCGAGCTTTCTTCTGGGTCTTCGTTCATTTTTTATGGGTCTTTCGTCAATTTGCCTCGGAATCTGTGCTTTGGATTCATTCAACGCCTTTTCAAAATTTTAATGGCATCTATCACCAACGTTATGTTGGAAGGCAGTCCAAGATTTAACAGCAAGATTTACCACACCCGAAAGTAGGGAGGGTCTCAACTGGCTTTGATCAATTTTTCACCTCAAAAACCGTGTCAGGTTTTTCTGATTTTTCACCACAAAAAACATGACTACTGAGTCTACACTCTTCTGTGCGCAACGAAGTTTTTTACTATGGTTTTCGCAAGGTTTTCACTTCTCCTGGCCCTGTTGAGGATTCACTTACAGACTTTTGTTGTGAAGTTAGATTGACCATTAAGGGAGGGTATTAGAGTTAAATATCTCTCTATTTATGTTTCTCTCTCTTCAGTAGATTTGTTTCTAATCTAATGGTCACTCTTCTTCTATGTTTCCATATTCTCTCTCTGTTCAATATGGAAACTTCCTTTTGTTTCTATTTCTCTTTTCATAATGTTTCTATTTCTCTCTTTGTTCGTTATAAAAACATTCTCTTGTACACTTGTATATATAGATCATTCTTGATCTTTGTTTAACAACACATTCATTATTTTACCATAATAGATTCATTGCAAGAGGTATCTAATTGTCTTCTTGATTAAAATTCCTATCTGTCAGACATTGTGTCATTGCTTGTGGAGTCTCACATTTCAGATTTGGAGGACCACTTTGAGGGTTTATCTCTCTTATTTGATGACAATTGCACAACTATTGTCACATCATATTTGTCTTTGGAGCTTGTTCCAAATTAGTTTCCATTTGTCACCTTGTATTGTGATTAGTCATGTAGTTGATTGGTTTGTGGCATCATCGTCATCTACCAAGGACTTGGCAACTGATTAGCAATTTTCAAAGACGGATCCTACATTTTTTGTACTCGGTTTAACTTCTTCCCAAAAAGAGAAATGTTGTTTCCACACATTGGTTCAAGCACTCGCCATTTTTGCATGATATTATACATTGGGGGAGAGGGCTATATACTCTCTTTGTTTACCTTTTATGGGTGGATCACTGATTGTAACTTCATGATGGATGTAGCCCTTGGCGGTATCATTGAGTCCTCCATATATCATCCCTTTTTTTAATCTTTTCTCTCTTGTGGAGAGAAGTTTTGTCCTAGTGGGTATTCTATTTTTCCCTATTTGTGAGAGATTTGCATTGTACATGAGTACCTAACATGGCCTGATTGTCAGGACCCAATCTGCTCACTAAGTTGCAGTTAAGGGGGACTGTTGGTGTGAATAAGGTTTTGTACTTAATAAAGTCTTGTACCTAGTTAGTTCCTAGTAGAAGACATCTGTTTAGAAGCCCTAGTTGTCTCGATAAGACACATCATATCTTATCTTTATGGCTTTAATTTAATTCTAGTTACCTAGGTCATTTAATATTTGATTGAGCTAGTTATCTCATTGCACAAGATTAAAGACATGTCACAAACTTGTCTAATTCTATCCCTCAACCTTGTCTTTATAAGCAAGGCATCTCATTGTAAAATGTCATATTCATTCATGCAATATTGCATGATGAAGCAAGTTGTTCTTGTCATTTTTTCTCTTGCGAAAGTTGTTTTGGTCTTGCAGGGATTCTAGGGGTGTTGAGTCACCAATCAACTCCTACACAAAATATCCCCAAGAATGTCTAACCCATTATAAGCATTATGCAAGGTGCCCAACACACTTTTTTATCGCCACTCTCCCACTTGCATAAATTGCACAATGGTCAAAAGTAACTCATTCACCAATAGAACAAACCCTGAAGCCAACATGTACCTTCAAGACATCCAAGTGCTCCATGTGCTCCATCAAGATATGTCCAACAATACCCAAGGTCACCTCCATCTCAAATGTGAATCCTCTAATACTCCATCATGCCAATGCACATAAAAATAATATCCAATCCAAAGAGATGCCATACTAACTATCACATAAAAGCATAAATCTTGCCTCCAACCACTATCCAACAACAAACACCAAAACTAAAAGTAACAAATAGGCTTGAGTTGGTACCAAGAACTAATAATCATAGCCGAAACAGCAAATACAACTAATTATGAACACATCCAACTAACCATAACTCAAAACCCAGGTATACTCCTCAAAACAGGTAGATCTTTTGCCATCAACATATGTAATCCAATACACGATAACGAATCCCAAGTATCTACGCTACTTGCACAAAAAAGAATATAATAAAAACATCTAACAAATACACATATACAATCTAGAACTTTCACCGCATGGATAATGTCCATGTTGAAATCAATCAAGGCATCAAAAAGTACACCAATGTCACTCGGTATAGCAAATGTCATCAATGTCATGCAGTACCAAGGAACATCCACAATGATATGTAGACTTGCAAACTACACGACTACAACATAACTCTCACCACTAATCTTCGTAGCTCTCCCAAGTTCTCCACATTATAGAAGAAAGAGTTTAAAGAGACTCCATGATATTACTCAAAAGTAAACAATGAAGTACAAGAACAAATGACTGTAAACATAGTGATCACTATGGCTCCATGCAAACCTCAACTCCTGTGTCATGTGAACATGAACCTCCAAGAAGAAACACAAATCCAATGAGAAAACCTCCACATCAAAATCATGTAACATATCCTTCTATCAACACCTCTAGTGCTCAAGTTGCAACAACTCCTTCACAAACAAAATATAACATAGCATATGATCAATTAACTAGGATGTAAGCGTCTCAAATCAAAGAAAGAAATCGAAGAAAGAGCAAACCAAAATATCCGTTCCCAAAACCACGTTATAAGTCCAAAAACATCCTTTACAATCCTAAAATAAGCCCTCTAAAATTAACATCATAACTTAAGACACATTTTCATTCGAAGAATAAAAAATAACCAATGCCAAATAAGCCTCAAAAAAGCCATCTACGATTAGCATTCGTAAATCAAGACTCATTCTCATTAGAAGATAATGGAGAAATAACCCATGCTAACCCATCCTTTAAAAAGTCCTCTACAATTAACATCCATAGCTCGAGACTCATTCCCATGAGAAAACAAAGCACGAAACAAAATGCATCTCAATACAAGGTGGACAATACCTATCAAATGATTCATCAATGAGACGACCAAGGGCAAAGAATGAGATTGTTCCTCCAAGAAACACCAAGCCACAATGACTCCCCAAGATCAAACTCCTCAACAAATCCATGTTGAACTCATACCAAACCCACGTGTAGGCTCCTTGGTTTTCTTGTTGAAACATCTGTTGGGTGAATATTTTGCAACCAACAATTATTCAATCAATTGCAAGATAGTAGTTTCAACCATAGTGTGTGAGACACAACCTCTCCTATTTATAAGGGAAGGCTTCCCCTGTTTATTGCTACTGAAAACAACACTCACTTAACTAGGATCTAAGATTATTTACACTATGCTAATCAATATAGTGTTACCTTCACCATATTCTCTTTTTTTCAAAATAGGTGTTCTTCCTTCATCGTATCCTATTCTTTCATGATAGATGATCCGTCCTTACAAAACGCTTTCAAGTACAATCGAGTAGAGTTAGTAACCAAGAAGCTCACGAAAGCTTAAAGACTTTTTGTGACTTCTTGTAAAGCTTTAGGAACAGAGGTGGAATACACGTGCAGCTCAAAGACTCCAACATACACTACACCTTAAACACACAAACGTAGAAGATAAAAGAAACACAAAGACTACAAGTTATCTCTTAACTTGAGCGGATAACCCTAGCTTTAAACATGATAAGTGGCTCAAAGACTACAAGATCAAATTTGAAAACATAACATTAATTCTAAACACGAGCATCTCAAAGGCTACAAGATTGGGTTTAAATCACTTTTTTAGATAACACCACAATACTCACAATCAACTCTGGATAATGTCTTCACATTACAACTTGTTCCAACACAAAGATTGAAAGTAACTTGTCTCGTTTATTGATTGCAATTTGAATTACATCCAAAATCAAAGTTTTAGAGTGCATCCCAAACTGACAAGGTTTTCTTGCATTGCCAAAAGATAATCGTTTACAATTGGCACTCCCATATTTATAGAGGAGAGGATCTGAGAAAAAGGTGGGAAAGATACAACTAACTTTGACTCATTCCACATTACAGTCCTAAACTATTTCGACTTGTAATATGATTACATGTAATTGCATTTTCCCACTTTATATTTAATATGTCAAGACTGAGTTACATAATGCATGGTGGAAAGCAAATAAAGTGTTTGATGACACGACTTCATTAACATCATCCCCTATCAAGGAGATCTTCACATAGCTCCAAGGTGGCACGTGCTTTGGCGTCTTCAGATCCCAATGCGTATATAAGAGCATCTAAAACGGAGTTGAAGCAATGAAGTTTGAACATTTTCATAGTTGGACGAGAACTAGACACAAACTACAAGATGACGAAGTAAAACCTCAAAAAGGCAATGAAAGAGGTCAAGAATTGACTAAGGGCAGACCAAGTTGCAATTTGGTTCTCAAGACCCAAATTGCATGTGTGCAAGCAGTGCAAGTTAAAGTGTAGTGAGGTCTCAGAGACCCGACTGCAAGTGTGTGGAGAGTTCGACATGTAGCCGGGTCCTAGAGACCTGTTGTGACCCTTTCACACATTGCCCATTGCATGGGACCCCTATCTTTTTGCTCTCTTGGCCCTTTTGGTTTTGTTGTCTGAGTAGTTCTAGTTTCGGTCTCTTGAATTTTTTCCTGTTTTGGTGAGAGGTGACGAGTTTAGCCTAAGCCTTGAGTAGAGGTTATTGCCGTGCCTTTTAGGACTTCAATTTTGGAGCGTTCCCCGATTCAGAGTTGTGAATTTGAGAGAACCAAGTTTGGGTGTCATTAAAACAAATTTCCAGAATCTCCTACAACTTTGCACTCATGAGGAAGATGAAATCAAGTGGTAAAAAATAACCAAGTATGTAGAGACTTCTCCACAAGGCCGAGAATACACCTAGGAATGCTTAGCTTGCAAATGTAAAGAAATGTGAAGAGGGGTTTGAGAGTTGGAAAGTTCAAACCCGAGAATTAGGAATTAATGGAAAATATTCAAAAAACTTCCCTCTTTGAAGGATGAAAGCATTGGTTCCGTATCCAAAATCTGAGATGAAAAAGACTCACCTATAAGCCTAGAAGGCACTTGTCAAACATTCAAATGCAGTTGGTCTTGGAGATCCTCTGTTTTGTCTAAGACATGCCCAGTAGAGACCAAATGACTAAGTCAAAAAATGGACAGAGTATTTGAAATTCTCTTGGAAGACAAATATGTGCCTAGCACTGCTAAAAGCAAAGAACAAGCAAAGGATGTGAGAACTGTTTTGAAAGTTGCAAACCGAGGCATTGTGAACATTCACCATCCCTTAATTCCAAATCTACAAGACAGCTACAGAGAAGTATGAATGTGTCTTCGAGATATCTTCAGAAAGGCTTTGCTTACAAAGTGATACTTTTCAACAAACTTCTGCATGAAAACTAACCCATGGAAAAACTCCCTTCGCGCCTAGCACGGTTCCTCCCAAGCCAAAGATTGAACGAACGAAAGAATAAAGTCCATGGTGGGGTCTTGGAAGCACTGTGAATGCTAAGTGAAATGGATAAAGGATGTGGTAGTCACAGGAAACTGAGTCCAACATACAATTTCAGGAACTCCAAGCATGCTTCAATGCATATCAGAATGGACGGAGGAATGAAAGCAAGGCAAAGTATCCGCCCAAAACTCCAATAGCATCAAGCACCTCTTGTAGGTAAATGAAGAAATATTTTGAAGACAATGATATCCACAAAAACCCTCCATCTGCGCTCCCAGCACGTTCTACACTATGTCGTGGAATGGCATCAAGGAAAGAATTTACTAGATACCCCAAACTGTGCCCAGTACAAAACGATTTGAATTAAGGAACATAGCTGCATTGAGAAAAATATTGCCAGACCAGACTCACGCATAGGATAGGTTTATGGTCTAAAGAGCATCCAAGCCCGTCACAAAAGCACACCCAGCGCAAATTAGCATGAACGAAGGAAAGATAGAGTTCGCCTTGGTAGCAAGAACATGCTCAAGCGCATTTGCAGCATGGTCACGGAATGTTTCCAAAGCTAGAAAATCCATCATACAGTCTTGCCTCACGCCCATGATATACAAGACTGACTACGATGAGGAGTTGTTGCGGAGACTTTCCTTTGACAAGCCCGGTATGCATCTACGACAAATTGAAAGGGATACCCTCAACAAGTTTATGTGGATCCCCACCGGGTGGGAAGTTCAGATTTCTTCAGAACTAGGGAATTCTCGAAAGACTCCCATGATAGGAATTCATTCGCCAGTCCATATGCGTGGGATACAAAAGAAAATTGCTCCTGAATGAACTAAGCTTCTCCTATAACAAAAATGACAACAAAGAAAGAGAAGACACCATCACCGCTCTCAGGGTATGTCCAATTGCAACAAAATCCATAGTCGTGCTTGGAATACTCTCTTAGCGCTACCACTACCTCTTCTCACCTTCAAATCCATATGAAAAGCCAAGCATCGTTCCTTGTCAATGTTTCCAATAGACTTGTTCATGCACTCGCAAGCATGCTCCTTTCTGTGACGCCCAAACTGGTCAGAGATTCGAAGTAGAGTTTTGCCCAGGAAGAGACAGAATGCCTCAAAAACGCACAACTCATATTCACGATAATGAGGGAAAGTTTGAAATGAAAGAAGATCCTCCTTCGATGCTCCTGAGGCAGAGGTCCTTCATACTCACCCAATGCGTCTCATGCATGATTGTGGAGTGTTAGTATGTGTCAACAACCCTCATATGTTGCAGCGCGAAGCTCAACCTGTAAAAGAATTTATCCACGATGGGAGGAAAAATGCACCCAAGTGCAAGTCAAAGCTGTCAACAGAGCATTTCCAAGAAGAAAAAAAATCCACAACCTCCCCAAAATCACGCTTGAGCGCAAAATAGGAGTTGTTAAGGAAAATTGCCAAAATGAAGAAATCCTCCACGAAGCCCCAATCACGCCCAAGCGCAAGTCAGTTTGGTTAATGAAAAAATCCACGATGACCTTCAAAATGCGCCCAAGCGCAATGTGTTGTTAGTCAAGGAAAGTTTATGTTAAATTTATATCAGAATATACGTCTTTTAATTTTCTTTTATAAATCCAATATATATATATAATCTCAATCTATATATAATATATATTTAATCACTATATATATTACTGATATAGTAATAGATATATAAATATATTTAATATTTAATATTATGTTGTATGAATAAGACTTGCATTTAGATACTGTATATGCTTGTCATCAATCAACCAGCAAATGAGTATAAATATAGGAGATATAATGATATAGAGGCATTTCTCCTTAAGGAGACATGACTCTATATAATTATGTCTCTTCAATATACAAATTAGAAACCGATAATATTAATCGGTATTTACTAACCATATTACAAACGGTTGCAATGGTAATACACAACCGTTGTCTTATGTAATACGATCGGTAGCACACAATTGTCATCACTCATATTGCGTAACCAAACCAATGACAATCAGTATTAACAAAACCGAGCCGATGTCAATCGGTATTATCCAAACCGATGACAATCAGTATTAACAAAACCGAGCTGATACTGAACGATACTGATCGGTATCGCATAGTAGTATGAAATATTATTTGATCCATTATAAAATACATTTGAATATGTATATTAATATATATAATAATATCATTAATATTATATATATTAATATATATATATAATGTAGGATGATATTACCTCATACTATTTAAGATAACCGATACAAATCAGTTTTAGTTTAACCGATACAAATCAGTAATATTAATTTGTGATTTGAACAATATTATATATGATGTTTATTTAATCCAATATTATAAAGAGATAATGCTATGTATATTAATATATATAATAATAATATCCATTATTTAATTTCTCATAGTATTAGGATTATTTTATCTGATCGAAGCTATAAACAGTTTCAAAACAAAAATTATCCACCAAGGAGGGAAAATGCGCTCGAGCGCAAAATATAACGAGTAGAGGAAATTTCCAACAAAAAAAAATCTGCCATCCCTCCTAATTCGCGCTAAAGGTTTTGTAAATAAAGACCATAGTGAAGGAGAAGAAAACAATTAAATTCCCCACTTTAAGCACAGATGTTATTTCGGAAGGAATTTTTTTTTAAATTTAAATGTTTGATGCTATGGATTGTGTGCACTCATGAGCCAAGGAAGTGCATGAACAAGGGGAGCTTTGTGATTTAAAAAAGGAGGAATTCTTAATCTTGAAAATCTATACCCCTCCTAAATGAACTTTATGGTATTCTCAATCTTTAAAATCTATACNCCCCCCCCCCCCCCCCCCCCCGCCAAATGAACATGGTACTAGGATGCATAGGTCAAAAAAATTTCACTCGAAAGACTTATTCCCAACTATGCTTTGTGCATAAATTTTAAATCACGAGAGGTGATTAAAGGGTAATAAAATTTCTTTTCTAAGTTTGCACTCAATGGGGGAGAAGTCGATAAAATGTTGGATGAGAAATTTGAAGTTGAAAATTAAGGTGTTGGAGTCATGGTTGAAGTTGAAATTGGAGAAGTGATATCTTGGAAATAAATCAAATTTTGAATTAAGTTGGAAAATTAATTAAATATTATATATAATATTTAATTATTATATTGGTGAAAATTGAAAAAAGTAATAAATGGAAGATTAATTAAATATTGATTTTATTGATATTTAATTAATAACTTGAAAAAAGAAAAAAAAAAGCAAATGATCGATCTCGAATTGATGAAATTTGAAAAACAATTGCTTTGAAAAAATTAAATATTGAGATTTATTTAATTATGATTTTTGGCTTTTTAATCTTAAAAATTACTTAAATACTGATTCTCATTGATATTTAATTAATTAATCAGAAAAACGAATGCAATTGGATAAAACTTCTTCATGAAGTTAAGAACCCCAAATTGGCAATTTCCAAAAAAAGAGAGAAAAGTATGACAAGTGGCATTTCTTGTGGAAGAACCTTCGTTCGAATTAGAAACCCAGAGGAAAAACAAGGCAGCTTCCTGAATTTAGTCATCAGCCATTAAAGCAGCCTTTTTCAGGTTGAAGGTCTATATAAGCAACTCTGCTCATTTCATTATAAGTTATAACACAGAATTCAAGAAGCAAGCTGCAAGAAGAATTTGTGAGAAGTTTTTTTTGAAGGGGTTAAATTTCTCGAAGAGAGAGTGAATTTTTTTTAGAGAGAGTTTCTGAAGAAGTGTTTCTTGGAAAGCGTGAAATTATTTTCCAGTCAAGAAAATTCTAAAGGTGTGAATTCCGAGAAAGGAGATTTTTTTGCAGTAAGTTTGGAAAACTCTGAAAAAGCGTGATCCTTGGAGGAGAGAGAAAGTTCTATCCTGAAAATTTTGGAGGATTTTTTATAAATTTCAAAATTTTCTCCTTCAAGGAGAAATTGTATCTGCTTTTACATTTTCTTGTGCGTACTTATGTTCGTTTTAATTTCTATTTTGCAGGAATGGCAGAGAGCCCAAAGACCAAGTATGACAAGGAAGCAGCTGATAAAGAATGAACAAAGGGGGTTTTATCCAGAATCCAGAATTATTTCAAGATGGGCAAAAGTTGGAGACACCAATCTCGACTACTTAGATATGAATGAATTCCACAGAAGAATGTTTGGGTACAAAGACCATCAACCGACACATTTGGCCACCCGGATTGTAAACAGCGGGATCGTAGCTGCAGCTGGCTTTCTTCCAGCTTTTTAGAATTCTGAGTTGATCGTGGAATGTGCCAAGCACTACAATCCAGGAGATAGAACAATTAAAGATTCAGATGGAAATGTCATTGCAGACCTTTCTCCACCAGCTATCGCAGAAGCATTTGGATTCTTTCTTCTCGAAAGTTGGTATTGAAGAAAAAAGAACAAGCACACAAAGTTTTCACCGTTGGGGTTCAGTATTGTGAGAACATCATAAACGATAAATGGTTGAAAAAGAAAAGATCCCACCATTCTAAATTGCCTAAGGAGCTAGTGTGGCTTGATTTTCACAAGGAATATAGCGACTTAGTCATGATGTTGAGCAGGATTTTTGGCATGCCACAGTCCTTTCTATTTGAATCATGGATGTGGTACTTATCGAGCAGGTAGTTGAAGAGCATAACCATATGGATTGGGCTGGATTGATTAGTAACAACCTGAGTGAACAGTTGGTGAATCTGGAGCAATCAAGGAAATTTTATATGAGCTCTTATGTCATATACTTGTTGGCACGAAATACGAGGTAGGATGGATTGCGGTGTAAGGGAACAATCGGAAGAGGCACTCCACGTTTGAAGGTTCACAAATGTTACCCTCGGTTGCATTTGCAGTCCATAGATGATTATGTCTGAAGCAACAATGCCTTTGCAATGCGTATCGTAAGGACTTTGCAGAAAAGGCTGCATGTGAGACTGTCAGTCGGGGCAATAAAGTTGGTGGAGGAATACGGAGCTTGGTTCAATCAGTTTCCTACTTTCTCCTATATCAAAGTTCAGGGATTTTCAGGGCAGCCATACAAACTCCCACAATACCCTACTGATAAGATGGTCCCGTTGGAGATCACTCGACAGCTAACGGTCTATGATAAGATTCAAAAGGGAAAGAAAAAGTTGGGATTGGAATTCCCCATTTCCATAGGAGAAGACAAGGTTGAAATGTGTCTGTGCTTGAAAGCAACTGAAAGGTCATCTGATGAACTGCATTTCTTCTGTCTTCCACTTTTTCCAGGGAGGACAGACTATGATCCGCACAACAAAATCAAAACAATGGTCGGGGCGATATATCAACACAAAGTGCGCCTCGAGGATTTTTGGGCCAATGATGAGGATGAAAATGAAATTAGTAAAAGGATGTATTCCAGATTGCCGCTCAATTTGATTAGAGTGTGCAAGATTGACGAGAACCTGATCACAGGGGAGAAGATTTGAACGTGATACAAAAAGGATACAACCCAGAGAAGGAAAAGGTCATCCATCCCTATGACTGGTCAAGGAAGGGAATTACAGACATTGACCTATTATCTGTACCAGTCTTGGCTTTCACAAAGTGGTGGATTGAACAACAATTGGACAAACTCGCCATGCCAAAGGATGGTTGGACATACAAACTGATGTGTCACTTGCCATTGAGAGATGAAAGACCACAACAACCCTCTGGAGATAGAATGGAAGAAGGAGAAATCCCGTCAGGAAGTGCAGAGCGAGGGAAAAGAAAAGGTGTTGATCAGAAAGTGCAACGAAGGGATAGGCCTAACATTCATATAGAGGAGCCCCAATAGAAGAGGCAGAGATCAGGATATGCACCATCCTCACCTAGTCGGACTCCGAGTTTGCAGGAGATAGACCCTTTTCCCAGAGGAGAAGCAGAAACCAACGGAAGAAGGTTAGAGAAAGAACATATGACTAGGTCAATAAAAGATAAAGTATCAATGCGTATGAGCTGGCCCAAGGAAGAAACAGAGAACAAGATGTTGCTAGTGAGGAGAGTCTTGGTGCCATTTTGGAACGAGAAATGATGGAAACAAAGTAACCTACGGCAGAGGAAGAGGTTCCTGCAAGAGAGGCATAAGTAGTAGCTCTGGAAACAACGGCAAAAAGCCCTATAGCCAAGGAAGAAATTGATGTAAGGGAAGTGCAAAGGCAAGAACAATTGACAGTTCAGAATAATCCAAGTGCTACTATTCCAGAATGGCTAAGGCAGAGGATACAGAGAAGTCAAGAGAAAGAGGTTGACCTGGCAGTCGAATTGCAAGAAATCTTGAACCCAGTCAACCAATCGCAGGAAAAAGGAAAAGCTAAGAAGTTTGCAAAGGTAATCAGAGGAGAATCCGGATCCAGAATCCTACAGTTTGCAACTCCGGCGGTTGATAAGATAAAGGATCAGATTGCTCTGGATGAGTATAATGTAACGGAGATTGATTTAGGCCACGCCTCCCGAGAGCAGGTTTTGAAAGAATTTGATGATTCTGCACAGGCAGTGAAGGATAAGATGAGGAAACTAGAGGAGAAATATCAGAGGCAGAAAGGCGAGATCAAGGCCTTGTGTGAATAAATCAACAACTTACCTCATCCGATGAGGTAAGAAGGTCCAACCTTTGTTCCTCCTCCAGTTGTTCCAGTTGAATCAGTAGAGGGAATTGCTCAAGGTGCAGAAGTTTGGATAGAAGGCATTCAAAATGAGGCATATAAGCACACTGAAGGATTGGTTCAAATTCATGACAGAGCACTAGCCGTCCTCTGCAAAATACAATGCATGGACGAGTCATAGGAGGATGAACGCATTTAACAAGATGAGGTTATCTCAGACTTTCAGGTTTAATGGAGACTCCCAGACAGATTTTGATTGGAGTTGTTGGGTAAAGAGATGTGTATGACTTCCTTCAATGGTACGCCACTATGATCACGGCCAAGGAAATGTTCAAACATTTCACAAATGAGTCTGCTCAGTTAAGGAGGATAGCAGAGAATATCAAGCAAGGGATCTCCAACACAATTGCGTCCTTGCTATCACAGAGACTAGTAGAAAATGAAATAACAATAAGCAGTCTAAAGAGGAAACTGGAGGATTTTTTTCAGCTGAATTCCTTCGTAAGGGATGGCTTTGAGAATTTCTCCATTTTCTCGAATACCATGCACACAACTCAGGACTTGTTACCGGATTGGGAGGACAGCTTGAGCAAATCTGAACGAGCAATGGCAGTCTTAGAATACAAACAAGAATCAGCGCCAAGTATCAATGTGGATGAGTTGGAGACAGTGTTAGAAAGATTCCAGGCGTTCAGGCGGCAAAGTCAAAGATAGACTATTCTTGGCAGAGATGCATTTTATGCATAGTGGGCATGCTCAGTGGGCATTCATTTTACCCCACTCTCTTCCTGAACTTGCATGCATACTGGGCATTTATTACCCACTAAGGTGGTGGATTCCTTCTGATTGGTCCTTGTAGTTATGCTCATTAATGTAGATTCCTTTTCTTTGCCCTACCCGTAATTAGGGTTGAGGTGGCAAAATCTAGGCCATCGGTTATTGTTTTAATCCAAACCACCCGTTGTATTCGAGGACCTATATAAAGGCCTCATTTCTCATTTGTAAGCAGTGGAATTCGGAGATTGTTGCTAAAGCTATTGAGACAATAGAATTTTCATTGAAGTTTGGTGATCATTTGATGTGTCTTGAGGCTTGCTTGTTCTCTTATTCCCTCATTTAGTTTAGATTTAGATTAGTTTGTTAGATAAAGTGTTGTGATTTCAATGGAGAATGCATTGGTGTTTTGATGAATTCCTTGGTTCATACTTTTGACGATTTACTGATTGTAAGTTGCTGTGCAAAGTTAGCTTGAACCCACTTTTATGTGTGCTTAACTTATATCATTTAACATGCATTGTTCATTTTGATGGTGCTCGTTGTGATATGAAAATCAATTGCATACCCCCTTGAAGATTGCACCAGTTCCAGCGTAGTTGTAGTTTAACTTAGTGAAGCGGAGCTCGGTTATTTGGAATTCGTCCACCAAAGCAGTAGAATAGATTTCCTAAACCCTTTCTCCTTTGTTTTTCGCATATTCCTAAAAAACCAAAAAAAAAGTGTTTCATTGCAAAATCTATCGATAACTCCAATTCAGTATGATCTGAAATCAATTTCAAGTTTGCAAACGTAAGGCCCCTCGTGATTATCAACAAATCACATTTACCATGAGCTTATCCACAGTTAAGAACTGACATTAAAGGAACCTTGGAATCTATTGTGTGATCTTTCGCAATCTTAGCACACTAACGATTTTGATCAAGAGAGGCTAAGATATCTCAATATTTTGTTCTACTGTTTGGTGGGTCATAAAACGCACATCAACAAGACCCGACTGCAAATGCAGCGGGGGTACAACATGTAATCGTGTCCTAGAGACTTGATTACAATTGTAAGCAGTGCATGTTGCTATGCAGTTGGGTCTCAAAGAGACCTGATTGCAATTGTGTTAGGATAAAGACAGGTAGTCGGGTCTAGAGACCCCGACTACAATTGTACAAGACTTGTCATTAGGTCTCCAGGACCCAATGACATGAAAACGCAGAGAGCTTGTAATTCTCCAAGATTCGATTACACTTTAGTGCACATCAACGCAAAAGAACGACTTGTTGGTCGGGTCTTGAGATCCACCCAACACCCGATTGCATTTTGTTAATGCGTTGTTATGACTTGTAATAATCGGGGTTCATAACCCCAACTACACTTTAGTGCACATCAACGCAAAAGAAGGACTTGTTGGTCGGGTCTTGAGACCCACCCAACACTTAGGCGTGAGAAAACTTGCAATCGGATCCCAAAGAGTCGATTGCATTTTGTTAATGCATTGTTATGACTTGTAATCGGGTTTCAGAACCCCAAATACACTTTAGTGTACATCAACGCAAAAGAATGACTTGTTGGTCGGGTCTTGAGACCCACCCAACACTTACGCATGGGAAAACTTGCAGTAGGGGTTCAGAACGCCAATTACCTCTGAATGCTAAGACAAACTACTTGCATGTTGAGATTTGAAACTCGACCTATATGTTAGTAACTATGAGGATAATTAACACTTTAGTGTACATCAACGCAAAAGAACGACTTGTTGTCGGGTCTTGAGACCCACCCAACACTTAGGCGTGGGAAAACTTGCAATCGGGGTTCAGAACCCCCTAATTACATCTGAATGCTAAGACAAACTACTTGCATGTTGAGATTTGAAACCCGACCTATATGTTAGTAACTATGAGGATAATGTAAGGGCGTTCTAAGACATCAAAAAACGTGTCTTGGAGACATGAACCACAAAACGTGTCTTGGAGACATTAATTCTTACCAAGCAAAAATTAGCGACATCATCATCAAAGAGTAATTATCTCAACCCATGATCTTCATGAACAAAAGACCTCTAGAGTTGATATAGATTTTACTACAACAATTAATGATCACAGACCTTATCAATCAAAACACCACAGATCACCATACGGCTCTAAACATAGTCAAATCTTATATAGATCTACGGATTTTGGGACTTTTTAGACTCAGTGGTGAGATTCGTTTTTGTCCAAGGGGTATCCAACAAAAGCTCGCCCCAGAACCTTCATAGAAAGAGTTTGAGCAAAAACTCACTCATCAAACCTGAGATTTGCAAAAAACCAAGAGTACAAATGCACGTGTAACCTTCAAAATGCCTTCATTATTTTCTTTCAAGGCCATGGATTCAACTATGCACAAGAATGTACTCATACCAAATGTCAACAACCAAGAAGACATTTATTCTTTCAACCTTGTAACTAGGCTCTCATACTAAATGAAAAGAAATTTGCATTTCCACAACCTAAAGAGAGAAAAATATGCAAACAAATATTCAAAATCTACAAAACAAAAGATTAGACATACCATCAAGATAACACAAGGTGTAACTTGAGAAAACCTTCATAAGGGAAAAAACCATCCTCCAAAAGCACTTGCACACTCAATGTACTATCTCGTAAAGAAAATCACAATACACTTGCATACTATGTTACTCGAAGTTTTCTTCTTCCTCTTGTAGGGCAAGTTGGGGTGTACGGGCCCACAAAGAAAGAATATAAAAATGTTTTTTACAACTTTTTATTTTAAAAGTGACTATTCAAAGGGAACGACCAGCCATCCCTGAGATAGTTAGGGACATTTCCTGTCATTTTGCAATTTTTGGGGACAGCCCAAGGATATCCCCTAGGCATCTCCCTATCCCCAGAACGCCCTAAATATGAGCACACCCCTAAAAAGGCAAAGGATGCATCCCTAGATTCCTTGCTTGCAGAGCCTCCATGCAAGGCTTCTAAAACATCAATCTCCCTAATTGCACTCTTATGTGAACAAACAAATGAGAATCATAAAACCACACATCCCAATGTATATTTCCTCTCCTCACATATGCAACTTACAAGAGATGTTCAATCAACTTTAGCCAACAAGCCAAAGGTCCCACAAGCCAATCTTAGCAACTACTCATGTTTGCTTTTATATAAACAAGCTTGCACAAAACCACAAAATGATATTACATAATCCATATGCCTCTAAAACGATATCCCCCTCATTTCACTTTTGGTGCTAACTTTTCCCAATTGGTACCAACCTTTTTTTAAACATTTATCTCAATGTAAAATATAACATACAAAGGGTCCCTAACTATTGGATTATTGTCATTGATGTCAAAAGGCAAGTTAGTGACTAAATTATTAGTTGTTAGATCATGCACTATTATCAAGATTTTCTTGGGCAAGGAGATAATTCAATTGCATGTATAATAGTTTATTGCCTACAAGAGTTGAGCAATGTCTTGAGCCACTTCGTCAAGTTTCAAAAATGCAAATTAAATATATAATAAATGGAACTTGGAGCCCACCCAATTATGGGGATTTCAAACACAAATAAATGATTTTCAAAAGGGGTTGATTCCTAGTATTTGCAAGTCCGAGTCATATCTCTTGGATGAAGGGGTGTTTTTGCAAGGCATAAATGGACATTGTTTTGAGAAATAGAAGAAAGGATTTATTGAATATCATTCCTATTTTTTTAGCAGACCTAAAGAACAAAATTCAGAATTTTGGAGCAGATTTAATCCACAGTTGTAGCAGATCTCAAGGCAAGAAGATCATGGCAGGTATTTGAGCAGAAATACTGCAGATATATCAAAGATATTTAAGCATATAGATGGAAAATCTTTCGAAAAGATTTAAAGCAGATTTGGACAAGGTTACGAGCAGATTTAAGAAGTTGATTTAGAGCAGATCCAAGAGGAAATTCCCAAATATTTATCATATCCTTATCTTGAAGGTTGGTGCCTTCTATCTAAGGAGATCGGGAGGTTGGTGCCTATCATTGAATGAAATACGTGTTTCTTGCTGGGTTGGTGCCCAGATGTTGGAAATTGGTGTCTCCTATATGTTGGTGCCAAAAAAATCTGTAAGAAGGTCTCATACAAGCAATATTTTGTTGCGGTTTTCTCCCAGAAGGGCTTCCACATTAAATTCTGTGTCTCTTATGCGTGTTGACTTTTGTGTTGCATATTTGTTGCATCCTAAGTTATTGATATTGTGCATTTGACATGCTTATTGTATTGAGTTTGAAAAAGTAAATACAGATTTATACTGATTCATCCCCCACCAACCTTCACTGACAATGTCTAACCAATGTGATGTGCACATCCCTAGATTTCTTATACAGGCCACAAATAAATATTATATTTTGCATGATAAGCATTATACAAAGTGTACAACACACCTTTTCCCAACAACCAATACCAAGCAAATGTAATGCTAATATGATTATTATCACTCGTACTAATAAAATCTCTTTCTAATATTGTGAGATCATATATATTTTTACTCATGCACATATCTTGCCTTTTCTCTATTGGAATTAAATGGACAGAGAGATGTTGCTCAGGCTTAGAAAATAGATATTATTTACCTTGTCTTTGTAAAAAGAATGCCATTTAGTCGAACAAAGCAAACACGAAAACTTTTCCTCAATTCTGAAACTGAACCTGCATTTTCTCCAGCACTATGGTGTCTTTGGTCTTTTATAGTCAATTTCAATCCATCACCTATCGAAAGAGTCTTGTCACCTTTTATTTTTGTACTCTCACAAACTTTTGGGGCTTGGGAGCTTGAATCATTGGTACAAGCAGAAAGCTGGAAATAGTGAAGTTGATTCTGCAAAAGGATGACACAATAATTATGTTTATTTTGACCAGTCAAATAACTCTTCATTATTGTAGTGATTAGTTCTTGAAACGTTTTAGAAAGTAAAGGTTAGAAGAATCAGATATAGGAGTCACATTCCAATCATATTATATCATCTCACTATAAAGCATCGATACCATGCACAAAATTTCCTCACATATTGCAATCATACAGCATAACATGATGTAAACCAATCCAAAACAGACCATAAACTCTGAATTTTCAATTGTGCTGTTACATTTTGACAGTGACAAGAAACCCACTTAGCAGTGGATTTACAATGCTGAGATTTATACATGGTATATTTGAGAACAACATTAATATTATGTCCTAGTTATGTCGATTCCATTAGGCAATTGTTAGGAGTCAAGAACTCATTTAGGATAGTATACATCTACTTAATACTATTTCTAGAGGCATCTTAAATAACTTAATTCTATTCATTATGCTTCCTTGAAAATGGTTTCATAGAACTTTAAATTGAAATGGTAAAACAGCATAGCTTGCAAAGACCACCTTGCTTAAGATAGCCTTTACCATTGTGAAACTGAAGCTCTAATTGTCTTGTTTCTATAGAATTTTATATTGTATTCAATGCATTTGTGGTTTCATCCTCTCATAAACTTCAAAATTAACCTGAGTTGGCTAAGATTTTTTAGTATTGAGTTTGGGATCCTCGCATTGGTGGCTGAATGCTCATTGTATATCTATAAATTATCAACTTACACCTCAAATACTGAGGAATGCAGAGGCAAAAAAATCATTGCATCAATTCAATTTAGAAATTTCTGTTCTTTAGTAAAGTGAAAATCTGATATTAAAATTGGCATGCATGGCATACAAGTAGGTTATCCAAGATATCAAGATATAATAGTTGCCAACAGTAGATATCATAACCAGCAAAATCTACATTAAAATAACTTAATTTTTATATATTCTCTTCTGGATTATTAAATAACAGCTCGTAATCAAAGAGATCAGATAAGATCTCTATAATACTAAAGTTTAGCTAGGATAATAATCTTTAAAATGCACATGGGATCTTATATAAAACCTAATCTTCATGTTATATTTGTAATCCAGTTTATAGGTTTGGTAAATGAAGCATCCTGTAAAGTTACCTATTCATAAGTTACTTGGAAATTAGGTAGCTAGATATTAATTTTGTGTGAATATTATGGTGAATTGGTTGATGGGTGGTTGTATAAGTTGTGTTTTTCAAAGCATATTTATTAGCCAATTTTAAAGGAGTGCTTGTCAAAGGCTTCTGCTGCCACCCACACCCATGTCTAGTTAATAGCGTGTGAGATCTGAAGAAGCAAGGTGGAATCCAATTCAGGTGAACTTACTCTCAAAGACTGCAACAATAATATAATAAAATTTAAATGGTCCAAGATAAATACCACGAAAGCATCCAATGCTCTTTTAGGAAGCACATATATGCTTGATATGACAATTCATTATAGATAAGGGAAACCCAAGTTCTGAGCTTGCATACTCTATCGATCCACCGAAATATGATGGAGTATCCATTCCTTGTCCAGGTTTGTCTCATCTCTTCCATCACACACTCACCTTGAAATATTTTCTATCAAGGAGGGTGTTGCATAGCTTATTTCTCCAAGTGGGCCAAATGAGGGACCAACAGCTACCACATCTTTGAACATTTGTTTAAATTTAAAATATGGTGAACATGTCCCATGAAATGGTATGGCATGAGAAATAAAAACTTAGCAATAGAAGAATAAACCACATCTCATGATTGTATGTTAAACATATCTGCAACACTAGCAATTATCTTCTTTTGTAATATCCCTTACAAAATTATATCAGATCTGATTATGCTTTCAAAACCTCAGATTTAATCATTTTCCAAATTTCAAAGTTGCATCAACACTATCAAGGAAATTGTCTAAACATCCACACCCGGAAAGCCAAAATCTTCACACAAAAATGAAATAAATTTATTTTACAGATTTGCAGCAAGGAAATAAAATATTATTTACTGATATAAGAAGGTTCATGCAGCAAGTAAACTTCTGCAACCAATTATTCAGAAACTGGAATCAAAATGGTGTCCACAGGCACTGCCAATCCACATTGTTTTTCAGGCATCTCACCAAACTTCTCAAATAAGAATTTATTGTTAACATGCATGAGAAAACATATCCAAAACAGAAAATCCATGGCCTTAAGGCTAAGAATGAGCTCCTGCAACTCAGATTGCACAAAAACACAAAATAATCCCAAACAAGGTGCCAGTAGGCACTGCAGAACCATACTGTTTTAAAAAAAATTCACCCAAACACACCAAACCCTTTCTAAGGATAAAATATCAATTTGAAAAAGAGAAACAACACCAATACACAACCATGATGTTGTTATTAATAACTATGACAAACTGAAAAGGAAATTTAAAACTACTAGCACCCAAACTCCTAAAAATCTCAAACAAACTTCAACGAAAAAAAAATGGAACTTTGAAATCTTCTGCACACTGGAATCTCTGTATGAGTTTACACCTTGATGACCCTTCGACTCCCGTCCTTAGTTCACCTAGAAACTTTGACCTCCCGTTCTTGAGTCTTCCTTCTCCACAAGTTTATCAGCCTCTGAAGAACAACAAAAGCATGATAGCAAGTCCTTAGTTCACCTAGAAACTTTGACCTCCCGTTCTTGAGTCTTCCTTCTCCACAAGTTTATCAGCCTCTGAAGAACAACAAAAGCATGATAGCAAACAAGAAAGTAAATTATACCAAATGAAGCCCAAATTCATGTTTTATTGGAAAATATTTGATTTCCAAGTTGGGAACCCAAAAGCCACAACCAAGGAGAGAGGTTTCTTTGCATGAAATGTATACAACTCCCACCACCAAGTGTCCATTTATTTCTTCCACTCCAAATGCACTGTGCCACTTGTTCTGGCTTGTCATATGACAATAAAAATCAGTTTTTAAACCCACAATAAATTTTGAAGAGTAAATATGATTTTTAATATAACCAAATCATCAAAAACAATATTATTTTCTGGACAGCGGAACTTACTAAAAATAGTAAATGCCATTTTAGAAAGGGGACGACATCTTCCCCATAGTAGAAGTACAACCCTATCCCCCTTGAATTCCAACATGCATAGATCCTAAAGACAATGACACACTAGGTTGTGAACTCTCCAATGGAAATCCTTTCTTTGTTACCTCCCCCTCCATATGCAATCTAGTTGCCTCAATCTTCTCAGCTTAAGTTACTTTTTCACAACAATTCATCCTTTGACAATCTTCATCCTTTTTCACAATCTTCTCAGCTTAAGTTACTTTTTCACAACCATTCATCCTTTGACTAACTTTCCACTTATAGCTGCCCCTAATATTTTTTCTCACAAATGGCATAGCCACACTCTATCCCCCTTGAATTTTTTCTTATCCTTATCAGTTCATAATGCAAATTGTAAGAGAGGTTTCTTGGGGTTAAATGGGCCTTTTGCATGGGTTTAAAGGAGTTCAAAAGGACATTCAAACAGGTTTGTACTTGCTGGCCTTGTTACACTCCCACTCCCTGAAGAACCCCTAGTGGCTGTCATACTTCCATGAGTTCTAGTTGTAGTTCTTTCTTACAATTGAATTTCAACACCCTCACTATCACTACTCTCACTGTTGTCCATGGTGTTTTTTGGTTAAGAATTCAAAACAGAGTTGCAAGTTCAAATAAAATCACAAAGCCCTCCTTATGTGTTAAAAAATTTCAAAAAAACTTACAAAATAGAAAAAAAATGTAAGATTATGAAGTGGATTTGATGCCCTAATCTCCTCTTTCAATTGCTGCTCTTCAACACAAGTTTGCAAATGTTAAAATGAGAGTTTTTTCTCTTTTCTATTCAGAATTCTTGATAAATGAATTAGGTTTAGTTGTTGTTTAAAGGGGTCAAAGGTCCTTGTGGGCCCAACCATCTCTTTTTATTTCAAGATGTGTTTATAAAACTTAAGTTATAACGTGCTGGGCAGTAGGCACATTCAAGGATATTTCTGAAATGTTTCTTGATTTGGGCATGGAAAGGAATGAAGGGGTCAAGTTTCTCCCATCTCTCAATAAAAAGGAACCTCCTTATATTTAGAAGAAAGAGTGGCAAAATACTTTTTAGTCACACTTATTCAAAACTACCATTTCTAGATAATTAATAATATAATAGTTTATTGATTATTAATTAATTAAAAGGAATATACTTTATAAAGCATATAATATGCATAAAGTTTAATAACCTTCTATTAGAACAACGCATAGATGTTTTAAGGGTATTACTTCTAATAACATTATGTTCTAACGGAATTTCTGATTTTTAAGTCTGGCTTGAAAGTCTGTCTCAAAGGAAAAAGGGAGAGTCAATATAAAAAGAGAAAAAATTGGAAAGAGAGAAGCAGCAAGAGACAAAATGAAAAGATTCTGCATGTAGACTACAAAAGGAAAAGGCAAGAAGCTCAAATGTGAATTTTGAAGGAAGGAAATACCAATAAAAAGTCAGTCCAATCTGTGAAAAAGAATCTCACAAAATATTACTGGTGTCTGACCCAAGATTGACCTAATACACTTAGGGCCCGTTTGGTTGAGGGGTGGAATTGGAATTGAACGGGAATTGGCATTTCCGAATTCCCAAAATGTTCAATTCCCTGTTTGGTTCCAAAATTAAAAATTGGAATAGGGTTATGCGAAT